>VWZN01019704.1:3542-44626 GCA_013396955.1 Regulus satrapa | reverse complement strand
ACGGGCTGCGCTGTCCGGGGCCCCCGGCTGACCCACGGCCCTTCCCGGCCGGGCCGGGCCGGGCGGGCCTGGGCTGGGCTGGGCTGGGCTGGGCTGGGCTGCGCTCGCACCGTCCCTCGGGAGCGCCGGGGGTGTCGCTTACAAGCATCGCCAGGGACAGAAGTGCCGGAGGTTTGAGAAGCGGCGTTTGTTCATTAGATTCTTCTTCCCTGGGTATAAGCAGTTATTAGGAAAAGTTTCCTTTGCCAGTGGGCTCCCGTACCTGTTTTTTCACGTGTTTGGGAGCGTTCTGATGCCTGTTTTGCACCCCTCCCGAGCGCACGGACACACTGCCTTGTGTGCAGAGATTTCCCAAGAGAATGAGCTCGGTGTCACAGCACAGCTGAAGAGGTTAGTGCAGTCCTGTGTTGGAGCAGCAGCCCTTATCCTCCGTGGTGTAAGCTTAGAGTTTGTGATGGACTTTTCATAAACTGGCAGTCTTTAACTTTCTATCTCATTTAAACTCAGGTTTCTTGAGCCAGCTGACAGGCCAGAACTGCCTGCTTGTGGGATTTATCCAAGGGACAAGCCTTGTCTTGTAGCTCGTGTACAGGAAGGTGACTGTGACATGGGAGGTGTTTTTGTTGCAGTCTCAAACACTTGTTACATGTTCCAGATCTGGTAGGGGGACCAAGATTACAAATCAAAATGGTGTGCAGTGGCCTTGGAGGCTTCTGGAGTGTGCAGTTGCTTGCATGTAGTGCCCTCAGAAATGGTGTCACCAAGGTGTGGGGGGATATGTCTGTACTGCATGGTGCTGCTGGACCAAGGAGAGTTTAGGCTGTTCTTGTCTTGGAGGGAGCTGTGCAGAGCTCTAATTTTGCAGGCAGGTGGGGTGTTGCTTATGTTGGGGATGATGATGGTGAACTGGAATTGTCAGGGTTATCTAAAGCAGCTCTGGGTTTTTATCCTGCTTGTTTGTATTCAGTGTTCTGTCCCTGCCTTGATATGTGTGATGAACTTCTGTCAGTGGGGATGTGATTCTCATCTCACCCTGTGCCCTTTATTTGCTTATCCCTAAGGGACTGTTTCTGTCCCTCTCTTAACCCTCTCTGTTACCAGCCCTTCATTTTCCTTGGCACTCTCATTCTCTTGCTCCACTCTCCTTCCAACAAGCATTTATCTCTGTGTCTTCCCCTTCTGATGCAGTTTCTAGCACTTTCTTGACCTATTTCCAGGTTCTTGTTGAGAATGCCCATGATGTCACTGTGGTCAGCCAGCTGCATTGGCTGTGGCCAGTCCCCTTTGTCACTCTGCTCGTGGGACATAAAACCCTCCTTGGCTGCCACTCGCGCGTGCGCAGTGTAATCCTTGAACAGCTGGACCTCAGTCTTGGCTTTCCAAGGCTAAAGTGTTTGAATACTTTTCCACATCTCCAAAGGATTATGCAGGGGAGTGTTTGGAGCCTGGAAGTGCCCTGGATTTTCAGGTGTGTTTGAAGCTGTAATGGTGTGTCACCCTTTAGAAACAGAGGCTTGAAGGGAAGGCACTCTAAAATCTCTTTGTCACACGCACCGTGAGAGTGACTTTAATAATTCCGGTTGAGGACAGAAGGTCTGACTACCTCCAAGCATGCACGGGGGAGCATTGCAGGCAGCCTGCATCGGTGGGGAAGTCTCAACTTCGCCAGGAGCAGACCAGGTGGCACATGGACCAGCCAAGTGTGAGCCTAATGTGTACTTAATGGACACTCTACAGCAACTATAAAGCTGGAGGTGTCTGTGTGGGGTTAGCAGATCAGCACCAGTGGAAACAGAAAATGGCACTGGAACTAATGTTCCTTGTTTTGGATGTGAATGCTCTTTTTTGCTGTGGATTGCAGAGGGTGTAGGGCGAACTCACCCTGTGCTGGACACCAAGGAGACAATGCAAATGAGCAGAACTATAATGTACTGACTGTACAGAGTATATGTACTACAGTGTACTGACTGTACAGTGTATATCTACTACAGTGTACTTCTGACAGAGTTCTTGCCTTCATGAATGCTGGGAGAGGGCCTTTCCTCTTCTAGGTGATTGATGCTGGCCCACATCTAGCAAGTGTAGGACACAATGTTTCCCTGGGAGGAAGTAAGCACTTGTTTTCTTGAAACAGGGTGACCAAAATCAAGTCAAAATGCATCCGCAGCAAGTTGAGGCTGGGTATGGATTCTGAGGGACTCTTGCAAGTCCTCAGGATGTGACTTTGTAGTAGCAGGTAGAGGCACAAAGCAAAATGGGCATTTGGGGACTTTCTGCGCTATTGTTTAAAATTATTTTGGTTTTTCACACTAAGAACACAGAAGCTTTTCTTAGAAAATGAAGGGAGGAATCCAGCATTGTGAAGTATAAAGTACAGGATGAGTTTATTTTTTCTCCACTTGATTTGACTCAGCTTTGGATATTTGGAGATTTGAGAGTTTCCATTTCCAAGCTGGTTTTTTTTCCCCTCCAGACTGAAGTTTGAGCTGGTGTGTCTCTTCTCCCTCCCAGTCTGATTTACTCTGGTTAATTTATGCTTCTGCCTGCTCTTAGCTCCAGCCTTTCCAGTCCAGCTAGAGAAATGGTCTCGGTTAATGACTTTTGTCCCCTTGGGAACACTCTGGGCACATCTTAGTGAGTGACACCTGGGCACACAAGCCATGAGGAAAACTAAGCCCTGGGACTCTTTTCTCTGAAGGAAATGAGCACAGCATCAAGCCAGGGTAGGCAAGTGGTCTCCAAGAAGTCTGTGTACATTAGCTGCCTCTGGTGGTAAAATGACGCATTAATCTGTGCTGAGGCTTATCAAGTCTGGCTTATCAAATTCATGGCTTATCAGCACAGTTCATGCCATGCACGTGAACAGCAGAGTCTCCAGTCCTGGTCTTGTTCTCTCTCCAGCTCCAACTGTAGCAGGTGTTCCCTGGAACCCGTGTCTTTGTGCCATCTTTGTTGTAAGTAGACCAGGTCAGCTGTGGCTCATTGCAGCAGCAGTGCAGCTAAGCTGGAAGAGGAGGTTTCCCACTGCAGCTGGTTTAGGAGAGCTCTTGGATGCTTGTCTTGCTGGGTGAAAGCAGGGAAGTCACTACTGGGTGTCTTAGGGGTTGTGCACCTTTCCTGGGGGTGGAATGTGCCTTTCTTGCTGTGCAGTTACAGCCTGTGAGAGCCCCAAGCACTCAAGGTAAAGTGCAGAATGACAAAATCCTGAAAGCAGGGACTGCTGGCATGTCCTGAGGCAGGGACTGAACCCTGTGCATCCTCCAGTGAAGGGAGCAGCCCAACAGGAGCTGTACTGACCTGCAGCTCTTCCTACCCCTCAGCCTTGCAAATACCTTTCCTTTCCCAGGCCTCTCTACAACAAAGTGTTACAGTTTGGAATCTGTCATTTGCCCCCATTTAAAATAAATAGGCATCTGTAAGTTTTAGTCCAGATTTTATTTAGTCCAGTAGCAATTCTAACTAAGCTTTTCAATTCCTGATAGAACCTGAGATGATTATGTGTGGTTAACCTCAAGGACAGAAGTGCTGTAACTACTGTTGCCATTTTAATCAGTTGTCATGAAATTACTGATTGACTGAAGGAAACACTCTCCTCCAGTTCCTAAAAAGAGGGAACAAGGGACAAGGAGCAGCACTGGCTCAGGAAATAAAAGTACAAACAAACCTTCTACAGCACTTTTCTGCAAAAAGGAGAATGCCCAAGCTCATGTAGTCTTGGCTTGAACAGGAATTTCTTTGTTTGAAGCTTTGAGAGCTTTAGTCCTGTTTCAGCTGAAAGCTTTTTGGGGTTAGATTTGAGAGTGGTGGGAGGGGAAAGGTAAACTTCAATTCTGGACTGTTTTCAATATATTTCCTCCCAATTTTTCTTGTACTTCCCTGCAGACAAATCAGACAAGGCCTGCATCCAGAAGAACTAGAAATGCAGCCAAAGCAAAATATTGCAAACTGAACTGACAGAGTTTTTGCAGCGCAGATACCAATTGTAAAGTTTCACTTGAGGATTGAGGAGGGAATCTGTAGCAGTAAGGAGTGGGCAGAAGGGAGACACTGGTGGCTGGGATTGGTGAATCCTCTCTGGCTGACCAAGGGGGTGCTCTCCACTGGTGTCTGCTCTGGAGCTCTCCAGAGCAGGGTGGTGAGTCACAGGCTGCCTTTGGTGGTGCCTTTGCTGGAAAGCTCTTTGGAAGCTGAATGTTCTGAAGAGATTTGTGATACAGGTCGGTTGAAAAGTATAAATAGTGAAGTTAAATTCCCGATGGAATGTCTCCTGGGAGCTGAGTGTGCTGCCTGCTTTCGTGCAGCGGTTGTGCGCCGACCGCGCTGCTCTGAGCAGTTGGGGCGAGCAGGGCTGCTGCATGCTGTGCTGCTGGTTTGTTCCAGCTCCAGCTCCTCTCCAAGCAGAGTGTTATTATTTGTGTAGCAGTGCAAATGGTGCTTTATAAACCGAGAAGGAAAACACTGGGGAGAATGCAAGTTCTTTTTGACCTGGGCTTCCCAATCCTGAAATAATGTGTTTGATCCTCCCAGGTCAAGTCCTTTGAGGGACTGACCAGTTCAGTGGTGTGTGGGTGCTGCAGTGTTAATCTAGTGCATATGTTACTGCTATGCTAACAAAAAAATTCTGTTTCCTGTGGTATTATGTGCAGCTGAAAAATCCGTTTGTTCTGAACAAACTGCAACTGCCTGGCAAGTGACTGTGCAGGACTTAGGAGCACTTGAGCTTTGACCTTGCTGCAGAGGCTGGCTCTGTTTAAAGAGGAGCTCGCTGGAGCAATAGAGCTGGGAAGCAGAAGTGTCAGCTGCTGGTGTTTTGTAAAGCATGTGGGTGCAGAGACATGTGAGGCCACACAGCTCTGGTCCCTTCACCAGGGCAGGGCTGTGCTTGTGTCTGGTGGGCTGGTTGTTGTTCCCAGTGATGGGTAGCACTCAGCAAGAATTGTTTTGTAAGCATGATAATACTTTTTTTTTTTTCACCCTGGTTCATAGTTTCAGTTTCAAGTCTTTCTGATGCATCTTTCTTTCCCTGGAAAGAGTGATAAAACGCAGAGGGAGGTGGGTGCAGAGATGGTGTAGTTGCATTATGTAGTGAGTTGTGCTGCTGTTGATCTCTAAAAGCTGATGTCTTTTGAATCCTCAGAGGAGTTGCAGGTGTTCCTCGTGCCCCAGATGGGTTTTGGTTGTTCCCTAATGAAACTTGTTGTTAAAATGACTGAATTTTGGTTGGAGTCACCCTTCTGCAAAGAATTTTCTTCTAATGTTGGAATTATTTTTTCCAGATGTTGGTAATTAAAGTGCGGTAAACTTTCATATAGCCTTGTGGCAAATAGCAAGTCTTGAAAGATCTGAGATAACTTTGTTCATTTTGGCATTCCAGGTGTAACATACAGCTTAATCCTTCCCTAGCACAGCAAGAAAAGAATCATCCTTTAAGGTTCATCTTTTTATACTGATTTTTGCCCTCAACATCTGAGCTTGAACCTTTTGCTTCTTTTTGAATACTGAGTAACTTTATTAGGCAATGAAGAAAACTTGATTTGGAAAACAGTGGGTGAACAACATGACAGGTACCCTGAAATCCAGGGAGCCCTGCTGTGTCGCAGTTGTGCTGTGTCCACGAGACCCATACCTTTGGCCTTGTGGAATAGTTAGGGTTCTCACCTGCTGGGAACCCTGCCAAGCCCCACAGGAGCTGTGCCACAGGAGCTTCATCTTTACCAGCCAATAGTTTTCCATTGCTTCAAGACATGAAGTGAAACTACTGCAGATATTGGTCCAATATGCTGAAGTTTTGAAGAGGAAGGGATGTGTGTGGATGTTTGCGCTGGAAAACAGCAGTTATTAATCACCAAGACTCGCTGCAGTCTTTTTTTTTACCAGTGGGGAATAGAAGTCAGATCCTGGCAATGTGTCTCCTTGAAAAAAATGGAAGACTATATCTTCATCACTATCTGCAAACCCATTTGCCATAATCTAAACTATTAAGACTTCAGAGAGCTTCTAGAGTGTCTAAATAGTTTCTTGGTATAGAGAAGTTACAATTGTTTGTCCCCAGCAGCAGCCAGCGAGTGAAGCCTTGGGTCACCATTGACTGCTGGTGAGCTGGGTTTTTGTAGTAGTGCAGAGGCAGCCCAGCCAAGTCCGGCCCTGGTCATGTACAAATGGGACAAACACAGGAGTCCAAAAGGCTGGACTGTGTCCTCTAAGCTTCTGACCTCCTCTGGGGTGTTGCAGGGTTAAACTTGGAGCATAGTTTTAAACTCAGCCCCAGGGATGAGGCAGGTGAACCTCTGGAGTCATCCCAAATTTTTTGCTGTTAAAGGTGTAGGAGGAGTTTCCTGGTGTGAAGCTTTATCAGAAGGTTCACAAGCTCCCAGAATGTTGCCTTGATTATTTTTTTCTCTTGCTTTTTGGGGTTTATTTTGTGCTCAGGGTCAGGGCTGTCCCCTGGCTCCATGGCATCCTCTGAAGAGCAAGTTATGGCTGAAGTTTTTACAGCATCTTCTTTATTTGCAACTGCCAACCAAATGTTGCAAGTGGGGCAGGAAATAGAGAAGTTCCTGGCAAGTGAAATGCTTTCCCATGTGTTATCTACCAAAGTTTAAAATGTTTTGGAAGCTGTTGCATGGCATCAGATTTTAGTTTGACTGTTGAGGTATATGCCATAAAATGCTGTGTCACTTTTCTCACTGGAAAGGGTTCCTTGCACCCTGACTTTAGGGCTGTTGTGTTCAGGTGACTTCTGAGCATAGGACTAATGAGATTTCTTCCCAGGCCCTGAGCAATGGGAAGATGTGTCACTTTTGGGCAGATCCTGTGCTGGTTTTTTGGGTACTTTTAAGATGTTACATAGCAGACCTGCAGTGTGACTTTGGGGACTCAGTTGATGTATAAAATCAGGTATTCTTAATAAAGAACAAAATAATACTTTGGTTTTCAACCCTCAGCAGAAAGTACATTTAAATAAACAAAACTGAAAACAAAGCCCTGCGCAGTTTGAAACTGGTTCTTGGTGGTTTTGTTTTGTTGTTGTTGTTGTTTTGTTGGGTTTTTTTTCTTTAGATTAATCTACTTATACAACCTTTCAACAGTGGCAGGGAGCACTTCAAGCCACTCATCACATCCCATCTATGTGTATCTCTGGTGGCAGTGCCTTAGGTGTATTGTTACTTGGGTGTGACAACTGCCTAGACTGTGTCACTGGTCTAGAGGCCAGATGTAGAAGAGGGGGTACTCTTGCCAGTAACCCAGAGCATTGAGGCTATGGGTACACTGGTGAGGCTGGTGCCTCAGTAGGCAGAAGTGGTGCTGGAGAATGTACTGCACACCTGGGATTGAATTTTGGCCATGGGAAGCTGTGCATTAGCTGTATGAGATGGGGTGTGTTGGAGCAGGTGCTTAGATGTGTGCAGCAAGCAGCTCTTTCTACAGTCTCTCTGGAGATTGAGAGCGATGTTCAGATGGTTGTAGGGCCCAGGATTTGGGAAATCCAGTTTCACTGGTGAAAAGGAAAGCACTGATGTTTGGAAATGCCCTTTAGCAACTGAAAACTTTCAGTTCACTGGTGACATTTGCAGGATCATATGATTAGAAAACTCAGTGTCTGTGTGCCCAAAGTGGCTAAAAGGGCTTTAGAAAGCAGAATGGGAAGTCTTGCACCCAGGCTCAAACGTCAACTCATGTGAGCAGAGGTCGGAGCTCTGATCTGCCATCAGTGAGTGGATTACCTGCTAAAAATAAAAAAAAAGTCCTTGTGTTCAAATGGGTGGGTTATGTTGGCTACACAGCTTGGTTATCTCTGCTGAAACCATGGGTGAGGTGGCAGGTCTTGGTTACAGTAATCAGGAAAATGGATTGCTCAGTGAGAGGAACAGACTTGGCCATGGGCAGCCTCATGTGTTGGGTTTTTTCTTGGTGGCGATGTCCCAGGGAAGCCAGTCTGTTCAGGAGCTGGTGCATACCTCCACCTAAAGCAGGTGGAGCTGTTCTAGTTCCAGTTTGCTCTGGATCCTATCAAAGCCACAGGATTGCTCCAAAATTGCTTTAGACTGGTTGGGATATTCGTTAGTGGACAGGCCACAAGCAGCACAGCAGAGCCATGACTTGCACCTGACAGTCCCCATTGCTGCCATCATTTGGCTGAAGCCTCTCCTGTTGTCTTTGTCATCTTGACTCTGCTTTTCCCTTTGTGGCTTTGATCCAGGTGTTCATCTGGCCTTCTGTGGTTTCCTTGTCTGGGAGGAATAACTGTTTTGTCCATCTTCAAAGTCCAAATACGGAGAGCAGAGCTGGGAGACGCTTTAGCTCCTTGGTTCCTGCTTACTTCTGCTGGGCACATCTGCATCTGCATGGAGAACACTTGTCCAACCTGATCTCTGCACTCTTCTGAGGGAGTTTTGCCTGCCTCACTGCCCCTTGGATGATACTAACTGGATGACATATCTCATTGCAGTGTGTGAGGACTGACGAGGGGGAGTATCTTGCAGGCGAGTTTCACGTAAGCTGTGGAGCAGGACCCTGCACCATCACCCCAGTCTCTGCCTTGGAGCAGTGACAGAGCATGAGCTCCTCTTCAAGGAACTGGCTCATTTTGCTGCACGTGTTTGAGTTTTGGAATTCTAGTGCATAATTTAATTTTCTGAGACGGCTTTCCACAAACAGGGTTTGGTTGTTTTCAGTTTGAGTAATTATCTACAAACTCAGCCCTTTATGTTCTGGATCTGCTCAGAAGCTGAGGATGCAAAATGTTGCTGAGAAGAGGCTTCCCATTTATTTGCTTATGTCTAACTGTGGCAGCAGAGGGAATGTTGATAATAAACCCAGTGTCTCTGAAACATTTTTTTAAAATGTGGACAAGAAATGTATCCCCAAGGAATGGGCTCAGAACACAGGTGCTTAGAAAAAAAAACACTGTGTGGCTCAAACCAGCTGTTTGGGTCTTGTTTCTCAGCCTGTGATTTTGATGTTTCTGCTGTAAACAGAGCTGGGGAAGGGGCTGGAGCTCAAATCTGATGATGAGTGGCTGAGGGAGCTGCTTGTTCAGAAAAGGAGATTTAGGGGGGACCTTCTTGCTCACTAAAACTTCCTGAAAGGAGAGTTTAGCCAGGTGGGGCTGTCACTTCTCTCAGGTAATGAGTGACAGAAGAGAGGAAACAACAACCTCAAGTTGTCCTGGGGAGGTTTAGGCTGAAAAAATTATTTCATGGAAGGGGTGGTCAGGCACTGGCACAGGCTGTCTCAGGGCAGGTGGAGTCACCATCCCTGCAGCAATTCAAAAGCTGTGTGGATGTGGCACCTGGGTTAGTGGTGGGCTTGAGTGCTGGGGGAGCAGTTGGACTAGGTGATTTCAAAGGCTGTTTCCTACCTGAACCATTCTGTGAATACTGGGTTTGGGCTGGATGAGCTGTTGACAATTGCGAGAGAAGGCTGTGTGTTGATGAGCTGATCCTTCAGGGATCAAGAAAGGGACTGACTTGGCTGTACATCATGGTTCATGTTCCACTGGGTATGGAACTGGGACCTGAGTGCACTGCAGATGTTGTCTTTGGATTTCAGTTACTTCTTTCCTAACTATGAAAATTTTGCTGCTTTTCCTTCATATTTGCTGATTGGCATGAGTCAGACATTAAAGAGGTGACTTCAGGTTCCACCCTGGGCTGGACCCCGACGAGGAAACGCCAAACAACCCGTAACAGAAACACGCGAGTTTCCCGAGGAACTGCAGGGTGGCCATTCCCTTCCAGCCCGAGCTGGGCCCTAGGGCAAGGCCATGGGGCTGCCTGTGTCTGTCAGATGTGAAGCACAAAGAGTCTCAGTATAAATACTCCCAGGACACAGTCAGTGAGGGCAGTTTTATTCCAGTACACAGAATGGACTTTTTCCTCTGGACTTCAAAATAAACAACATTTTGGCCGAACAAATGGAACTGACCTTTTTATTAAAAGCTTGTATCTTCTCATGCTTGTTTCAGTAAGAGGTTGTTAATTTTAAAGGACTCCTTAACTTGCAGAACAGCTGACTTAAGTAATTCCAATAGCATTTATCATCTTACTTTTTGCTCCTTGAAATTGGAGAGTTTTGGGGTTTTTTTTGAGGAAGAGGAGAAATAAGAAAAGTAGCTTTAACTCCGGTGTTCTTTTCACAGGTGGAGAGAGAGGCCGAGTCTATGAAGTTAATTTTTAAGTTGATGAAAAGATTCACATTTGTTTTGAAGAGGATTGACCTGCCCACAAGCTCAAGCTTATTCCTGCTCAGATGCAAAAGAAGGATTAGAGATAGTTGTCGAGAGCAGCTTTAAAAAAGAGATTATAAAGTATTCTGTTAGAAATTAGAAACTATTCTGTAAAGTGGGGGGATGCTGCCAAAGTTGGCATCCAGTTCTGAGACACCAGTGAAGGGCTCTATTGAATGCATGTACATGAAGGAAGCTGTCCTGACAGAGGAGGCCTTTGGTTGTGTGAGTTGCTTAATTTCCAGAACATGAAAAAGCACTTGTGCCTACTCAAATCAGTGTTTGCAGGGCTTCGAGGATCATGTTCTTGTACTGGCTTTTTGGTTTTTTCCCTCTGTAGCATGGCCAAGCCTCCAACCAGGGACAAGCCCTTATTTTCTTCAGTTATTTTAGTTAGATTTTGGCTTAGTTGAATGTGACAGAACTGCAGTTTGATGGGAATGTTTGACTCCTGTAGTGCTCAGAGATCTCAAAACAAAAAAGCCTTTCCTTGGATAGGATGGTGAAGGTCTATTTGCCTGCTCCTACCTCCAGAAGGCAAAGATTGTAGATTTCCCCCACTCCCCCAAAATTTAACAAACCTAATTGTTTTCTATATCTTATTTGGGGTTGTGGTTATTTTATTTCCTTTTATTCCTCCCCTTTTTTTCCTTTTCATTGCTTTCATTTGAACTTCTTTTATGGATTTATTTCATCTTGAAATCCAGCCACCAGGATGAGGCAGCATTCCAGCTCTGATCCCAGCATTGCTGGCGCACAGGGATTACTGTGCGTGCCTTACATAAGGCAGTCCTGTTTACAGACACAGGGATTTTGGTTTTACCAGCAGTACAATGTTGTTGGATTGTGTTCAGTGTGACTCACTGTAACCTCAGCTCTTTATTTCTGCACAGCTGCCTCTCAGGGACCAGGTTAAAGGCGACTGGCAAAACCAGGATTTTTCTAAATCTGCAGAGCATACCTGATTTTGGGGATGAGATACCCCCTGCCAGGGAGGAACATGGCTTTTTCTGGCAGCTTGGGTGAGCTGCTGCCTTAGCTCAAAGGCAGAGAGCTCTCCTGTCCACACGTGGCTCATTAGAGTCAGCTCCTGGTTTGCCATGTTGGACATTTCTCTGCATCTCCTCTGAATTTCTTGCATTTGCTGTTTGTTCCATGTCTTCTCTTTGCTGGATAAATGTTGAAAATGTGCTAGTGTGCTTTACTGTTTGCAAGTGGCTCTTGTAAAAGTCATGATTGGTTTGAACAGTTGAAAGGGAAAGGAAGTAGGCTGGCCTGCTGCCCTTCCCAGGGAGGATTTTTGCTGCTTTTGGGAAGATCATATCCACACATTCACTGTTGAGATGTACCACAGCAGATATAGAAATGGGAGCAAGTGCATTTCTCTAATGAAATAAAGAGAAAAAACATCAAAGATGGGATGGGGGAGCCTTTTGGGCTTGGACAGTCTTTCAAGTGCTCAGAAAGCTCCTGAAGGCAGCTAAGAAGGATCTTCTGAACCCAGCCATATAAACTGGTTTAGGTGCCCTGCTCAGGTGAAACTTTGCTGTATTTATGGAGAGTATGAATATAAGTTTTCAGGATGGCTCTAGCCAGAACAGGTCAGGTGCATGGGGCTTCTGGTTGCCTTCCCCATCTCTGTGTCAGCACATTCAGTTTGAAAGGCTTCATCAGGTTAAAGGGTGGTTACCAGGAATTCTCTCTGGGAAAGGCAAATTTGCAATTCTGATGGTAAGTTATGTAAGTAGAACACTTGGAGCCTTAATTTCATGGTAAGGCAGCCTCACAAAGCCTATTAAAGGCGACAGAAGACTCAGAAAATGCGTGTGTGTTTGGGCCCTGGGGTGCTGCTAGCGCGAGCGGGGCTGGAGGATCATGAAGGGTTGGGTGCTCCAGGGTTCTGGGTTCTGACTGTGCTGCTGTTCCCGCAGGTCTCCCGGGTGCCGGGCCAGGGACAGAGGGGGCCCAGAGCTGCCATGACGACAGGCGACTGCTGCCACCTCCCCGGCTCCCTGTGCGACTGCCCGGGAAGCGCTGCCCTCTCCAAGTCGGTGGAGGACTCGGACATCGGCCGCCCGCAGTACATCACACAGGTCACTGCCAAGGACGGGCGGCTCCTCTCCACAGTGATCAAGGCGCTGGGCGCCCAGAGGTGAGGCTGCTGCGGGGATGGGGCTCCGAGCTGCAGCTGGGCTCTTCTCCTGTGTTGGTGGCTTAGAGGAACAGGGAGACAACAAAGTCTTGTTTTGTGAAGCAGTTAGCCGGTGCGCTGAGTGTGCATCCTCGTGAGCCGGCCGCTTGCAGGCCCCTGCGCTGGGCTCCTGCTGGCCCGGAGCTGCTGGCCCAGAGCTGCTGGCCCGGAGCTGCGTGTTCCTGGAAGCCCTGGAGCTGCAGGGCCTCACTGCGCTGCTGTCACAGCCTCGGGGCAGGGAAGGTGGGGTGGTGCTTGCTGGGCGGTGTGCTGTTCATGGAGACTTTTAAAGGACTGGAAGGGGAGCACAGCTCTTGTTCCAGGAGCATCACGGAGTAAAGGCGTGGTGTTGATCTTCAGCTGCAGGGAGGGGAGGGAGTTTGTGTTGCAGGAACTACAACATCCAGCTATTGCTAGAGGGGACACATGGCAGCTTCACTGGCTCAGACTCCTCCTGATGTGACTTCTTGTCATTTATTTTGAGCAGTTTCCAGAGCAGAGGACATTTGGCAGCATTGTTCATCCAGCTACTGAGAGCTTTCACATTTTGTGTTCAGAAATCCTGTCTGGACAGCTGTTATTTTTTTTCAATTAGTTTGGTCAAACATTTATGTGATGTGAAAGCAGTGATTGCAGACATGGGGGAGGGATGCAGGGAAGTTGGATGAGAATAAAGGCGAACATAATTGCTGCATCCAGCAAACCTGGAACAGGTCAATAAAAAAGTGAAAGTAACTGGGCTTGCTCTCTGGCAGTAGATAGACTGGGTGAGAAGTTGTTTAACCCTTTAGAACTTGTGGGGGTGTAACAATTGTATGGGAAGACAGCCTGGAAACAGATTAAAAAGCCCCAACAGAATTCCTTATGTTTCTATGTGGACACCAGTTTGTTCCTTTTGGTGGAGTCTTCCTTGTCACTAGCACTTAGCACAGCAAAGCCAGGAGCAGTGTGACTCCACTGGAATGTTGAATTACTGTTGAATTACACTGCAGGTGTTTTCAGCCTTCTGGAAAGCTGTCTCTGAGTGTGTATCATGTGGGAGTGTGAGCAGGCCACTACCCGGGGCGGGGGGAAAGGAAGGAAGGAAAATGAAGTCTGATAAGAATTTTTTTTCACACACTGTCAGGAAATTTTTTAATTTTGGATTGTTTGTTGGTAGCCATGGTTATAAAAATACTCTGGAAATATGAAACTTCTCAAACAGGAAAAGAACGGGTGAAATATCTTACAGATGCTTTTCTTAGGAAATGACAGATGCATGAGAACACTGGAGGCTGTAGGGGATTGTCTGTCTGTGTTACTAGGGCTCTGTGTGTGGGCTGTTCTGGTCCAGCATTTTATGGCAATAAATGTTACCAAGAATCACCAAATAATTCAAATTGGAAGGGAATTCCTTAGGATGTCTGGTCCAGCCTCCTTTTAGAGCAAGCTGGCTCAGAGTCTTGTCTGATGTAGTTTTCAGGATCTCTGAGGATGAAGTTTCCACCACCTCCCTAGAAACCTGTTGCACCTTTTGCAGGGATTGTCTTGGCTGAAGAAGTCCTCTCAATAAAAGGCATGTAAAAAGCAGGAGGGAGCATGGGTCAGTGGTTCACCAGTGATGTTTGGCAGAGAGAAGGGGATGGTGTACATTTAGGGTATAATTTCCTTCACAGCCCTAAATATGAATAAAAGTTCAATGGGGATGAAACCAGCTAAATATTGAATTGAAAGTGGTAGAGGTCTCCTATGGCGCACAAAGAGAGGAATCTTACTTCTCCTTTAGTGAGCTAACATGCGCTTCCTTGCTGGCTCTTCTCTTTCCTTCATGTCCCACCAAACCTTTCTCCCCAGTGTGCTCCTTTTCTTTGAACTGTGCTTCCACGCCTCACTCTTGCTTTCTGTGCAAATAATGGAAGTGGTGCTGCTGTTTTTGAAGATTGCCAAGTGCTTGCTCTGACTGTTGTGTTGCAATCTCACAAACTTCTGCAGACAGGTGGGTTTTTTGAAGTCAGAATAGCAGTGGAATGTGAACTATGGTATGGGTTCAGTGTGGTTTTTGTTCTGTCAGCAGTATCTAGAAAAAGGTGATATCTGATACCGCTTGCCTGGATTACGAGAGGAACTACAACAGAGTCTTTGAAATAAAGATTTTCTTTTTTTGCCCTCTCTCACACCTCCAAATCTGGGCAGCTTTGGATGTAAGAGGAAAACTGTGTGAAAGAAACGTCTGTTGGGAAAGTGGGAAGTGAGATGCTAGTGAGGGCCTGGTTTCCATGGTCCAGGGAAGGCAGTCCTGCCCTGGGCCTCTGCTGTCCAGCATTTTGTTCCTAAATGATCTCAGTGATTGGTGAATGCTGAAGAGATTAATTGAACTGCTGAGAACAGTGAACTTTGGTGTCTAGAGCCATCTGGGGCTTCCCGGGGGCCCAAAACATCCTCATCATGGGGCTGACATAAGTGGCACCGGGCTGCTAAGAAACCTGTGTCTTGGGATGCCAGCTGGGATGCCCCATTCCCTGTAAGTGTTCCAGGCCAGGTTGCCTGGAGCTTTGAGCAAGCTGGTGTAGTGAAAGGTGTAGCACTAATTTTTCACAGTCAGTGGTGCCAGCTGAAGCTGTGAGGAATATCTTTTGAACAGATGGGTGGTTTGAATGTGAGGAGCAGCGCAGACCTCCTGCAGGGAAGGCTGCAAGTGTCTCTAAAAATGTTTCTTAGTTTCTTTGGTAGGTATCTCCGGTTCTGTGTGATTCCATAGTTGGAATTCATGGCCAAAGAGGTGTTGTTCGGGAAGCACCAAAGCATTTCTGCAGCCACTGAGAGGCTGAATGCTGCAGAGCAGTTGTTGCTCTGGGGAGGGTGTGCCCATGGGATGCTGGAGAGTCACTGTGCAGTGATGGGCAGAGGGTTTGTATGCTGGAGACCTTGGTTCTGGGTGCCTGCTTGTTGTGAAATACGTCTTGTGTTCATGGAGAGGTGAGCTTCCGGGGCCAATTCAGTTGTGTCTTGAGATATTGCTGTTCCTTGTGCAGCTGCTGCTCAGCCCAGGCTGCAGAGCTGAGGTAGGCTGAGAGTGGCTAGGTGATCTGATGAATGTGACCTGATTGCCACCTTCTTGAGTGGCTGCAGGTGACTGGGGCATGCTGTGACTGCTGTGGGTCATTTGTCTTTGCTTTTGGGCTTCTGAATTTGCATGAGTGCTTCAGACTTGGTGCTGGGTCTGGTATCAACCCCTGCCCACTGTGAGCAGAGCTGAAAATGGAGGGACATGTGCTGCAGTCAATTCTGGGCCCAGCTGAGCTAGCCAGGCTGATGTGCCATCTTTTCTTGTTGTTATGGGTCTTCCCGATTTTAAATGATCTAAAATGTCCTGAGCACCTCCATGGTCCCCTCAGTCTGGTCTCTTGCTGCAGCAGGCTCCTGGCATGCTGTGCCACACACTGCCTGTTGTTCATGTGCCTTTCTGGGGCTTGGTAGGACCAGATCCTGTGGCTGTGTTGTTCTGCCTGCTCTGACTGTGATTTCATTCTGTTTGTCTCTCGTTCTGCCTCTTTAGTGATGGTCCCATCTGTCGAATCTGTCATGAAGGTGGAAATGGGGAGGGACTGCTTTCCCCATGTGACTGCACAGGAACACTGGGCACCGTGCACAAGAGCTGCCTGGAAAAATGGTTATCCTCCTCCAACACAAGTTACTGTGAGCTCTGCCACACAGAATTTGTTGTAGAAAGAAGACCAAGACCCTTGACAGAGGTACCATTTTCTTCCTGCTTAATTTTTATGTCCATATCATTTGAGAGGAAATGACTGATTGCCCTACTGTTCTTGTAGTTCTTGTGTCTCCTTCTCCTTGCAGTGCCTTTGTACTCACAAAGAAAGGTCTGTTTGGAGAGATCGAGTCCCTTGTCAGACCAAGTGATGTAGTTGCAAACATTCAGCAGTGGTGTTTGGGGCAGCTCCCACCTGTGACCTGCCCACGAGCCACTTGCCAGTGGCAGGCACTATGCTTGTGGCTCTGCTTTAATGCCTGAACATAAAAAAGCAGATGTCACATGACTGACTGAAATAGGAAGTTCTCGTAAATAATTCTTTTTTTTTTTTTTTTGCTGCTGGTTTTAATCTTATCTCAGTGTTGGATTAGTGCAGCTCTCTTGCATGTGCCTTCCTTGTAATGTTCTGTTCTGAGATGTGGTAATTGCTGATACTGTTTCTAAAAGACCTGTCTTCCCATGACTAATATTCATGTGTGCTTCAAAGCCTTTAGGCCTTGTTCCTTTCTGCTGCTCTGTGCTCCTTCCAGTTGAAGGAGAAAACAGGACAGGGCTCAGCTGGTCCTTATGTTCCTCTCTGTATTGAGCATAGGGGGACCAGTCTGTCAGCCTCACAGAGCTGGAACGTACAATGCAGACTCTGGCTGCTGGCTTGGGTTTTTGTGTTTTGGGAACAAAGGCAGCATGGCCCAGGCCATTGTCTGACCTCAGGGTTCAAGTGTACATCTCCAAAACAGAAATAAGTGAACTAATGAAGTACAATACAAAAGGCTTAAGGATTTGTTTTAGAAGATGGTTTAATATGTCTGCAGTTGTGGAGCTCTCCCCTGTCAGTGTGCTGCTAGCTTGGCTTGGGCATTCCTTCAGCACACTGTGAGACTGCAGAGAAACATCACTCTGTAGCTGGGCATTTACACTTAACAGTTTGGGGAGCTCCACATTCTTGCAGCCATCAGCAGTGGGAGGGAGGTCTGGGAGCTGATTCTTAGCAACAGAGTCCTGTTACCTGTTGGCTGTTGGAGATTTGTCACTGCCTGTGACACCAGAGTGTGTGTGTGGAGGCAGGGTTGTTTTGGTTTTGTAGTGGTGACTGTTCCTGTATACTCTGTCCTTTCCCTTGCCCCATCAGTTAGGTCAAAGGCTGAGTCTCAACTGGAATCCTAAGTTGCTTTTCATATTTCTGTTTCCATTCCCATCAATTCTAGAGGTTGCTTCTTTTCTCTTCCCACCTCCCTATGGAAACGATATTTGTCCCTTCCTCCTTGCCACAGTCCCCAGCCCTATTTCTCACACTCCCATCTCCTCCTATTGAACCTTGGAGTGGAAAAGTGTCCAACAATTGGGGAAGCATTCAAGCTTCAGTTTGCAAAATTGATATTAAGTCTTAATAACAGTTAAACTTAAAATTGACTGTCATGGACTTGACAGCCCCAGACAGGAGAAGGCTTTAGCCTACAGTGCTAACCCAAACCATGTATCTAGCACAGTAATTTGTATGAGCATTACCTCAGTGGTTACTGCTGTTGGGGTCTTACTGCTTCTCTCTTACCTGCTCAAACATCAATTGGCACTTTGGCCAGTATGTCTCAAATGATTGTTTCAGAGGTTGCAAAACAATGCTTTAAAACACTAGGAAGGGCTGTATCTTGGCTTTGAGAACACAGTGCGGGCAAGCCCAGGGGGAGTTGTCTTGCTAGGGCTTATGCAGGCAAAGTTGAGTGC
Organism: Regulus satrapa; assembly: GCA_013396955.1. Taxonomy (NCBI): domain Eukaryota; kingdom Metazoa; phylum Chordata; class Aves; order Passeriformes; family Regulidae; genus Regulus; species Regulus satrapa. The sequence continues at coordinate 26,737 of VWZN01019704.1, read as the reverse complement.
AGGTCTCAGATGTTTTAGCTAAAGAGCTGGTAAAATATTCCTGCCTAGAAACAAACGTGGGAGTGCATTCAGCCATCTTTCCCAATGCTGTGGCACCTCATAACAATCCTAGGCTTGGAAAACTGCACACTCAAATAAAATGCCAGTGTGTATTGGGGGAGTTTTTCCTGTGACACCAACTCTGCCTCCATCAGGCATGAGGAGCTTGCTGGGAGAGTGGGACAGAAAAGCCTTGTCTGTACTCCAGTGTGAGTGAATGAGCATTCCAGGACAATCAATTTTAGTTCCTGTTGAAATTTGTGAAAATCCCCTCTGGAATAGAGCCTGTAAGGGTATGGCGATCAACAAAGAAACTATGAGTGCTGAGAGGTGATGGATGGGCAGCATTTAATGAACTCAAACACAGGAGAACTGCCACTCTGTTTTCAGAGAGGAATGGACTCCTTGAGCCATTACTGCCAGCTGGAAAAGGCTTTGGGATTCCAGTGATTCGTTACTTCTGGTATTTTGGGACTGTCTGTGAGCACAGTGAAGGGGATGATCTACTCTGTTGTGGTGTCTGCTGGGGAGCAGCTTTCCTAAAAGTGCCGCGTGAGCCTGGTAAGCACCTGATGAAGTCACCAGGTGAGAGTGATCTCTGCTGCAGAGCAGAGCCTAACATGCAGCTTGCCTTCATGGTACAGCCCAGAGCAGCTCCTTTGCCAGCGGCTCACGGACAGTAAGGTTTTCCCTGACTTGGAAAGCAGCCTGGTTTTACAGCCCATGGTAGCAGGCTGCTCTTGCCCCTCCTTCAGGGCTGGCAGCACGCTCCCCAGGCATGGAGTGTGGCGGGTGTGGTTCCCGGCAGTGTGTGCTGTGGCTGCAGCACTCAGGTGTGCCACCAGCGCATGTGCTCTGTGCCTGGCACACCACGGCTGGAGGGCTTCTGCTAGAGCAGAATGGCTCACCTGGCTGGAAAGACCACCTGTTTTTTTTTTTATTACTTTCACCATGCTATAAACATTCTGATCCTTGCCTGGAGCCTGGGGAAAGTGAGTCTCTTTTTCCGTGGGAGCAATTACAGCCACTCTGAGTTCCTGCATCACTGCAGTCTGTGCTGGGCAGAGGCAATGACAGTGAGTATGCTTCATCCCATGAGGTTTACTGTGGCTTAGAGGTCAACTGACCAAGTGTGACCACTTTGTGAAGCTCCCACTGGTAGCAGAGGTTCTGCCCTTGGTGCAGAGCCCTTTGGAAGGAGCTGATAACCCCCTGGCCAGCTGACTGGCACTTTCCATAAATACTCTGCCTGCAGTCTGGTGCAATCTCATCCTCATACCAGACCGGGCTGCAGCTCTTCACCAAATACTTTTGGGAAGTTTCATCTCCAAGTTGGTAATCTGTTTCTTAGAAGAGGGCTGGGGAAGGAGGCTGCTTAGTCATTTTAAAATGTCACAGTTCCCCCATCCACCTTATCTGGGAAGTTCTCTGCATCTTGGTTGTGAGGAGGGGTTGGGAATGTTTTGAAACTTTGGGGGAAGTGATGTTTGTGATGTGAGTGTGCTGTTGAGAAGCCCTGATAAAAATCCACTGCCCACCAAGTAAAGCTGTGAAATCAAAATAAAAGCAGAAGATAAATGGGTGGAGACTAGGACTAAGAATGAATGATGCAGGAGCATGCTGCATGGCAGAAGGGTCTGTTCCATGTGTGAAAGGCTATCCAAGCATTGTAGCTCTCTCTTGCTTGTCACCTGGCCACAAGGGAATTTGGTAAGATGCTATGTGCTGCTGCTGGGCCTCTGAGGAGAAAGCAGCTCCTGCTGTTGGTTCTGCTGGGTCCTGCCTTTTCAGCCTGGGGAAACTGAGAGCTGGTCATAGTGGCTGCAGCTGTCACTGGTCAGCACAGCTGATCTCTGGGAAATTCATCAGCTTCATTAAGAACTGGCTTTGTCCATGTGGTTTTCTTTTTGTGGTTTTCTTTCTTCAGAAGGAGAGGGCCTGAGGCTGATTTTGGGCTGCAGAAGACATTTTAGTGATTGCTGGGGGGAAGCTACATGGCCAAGTTGAAATGCTTCTGTGTAAATTTCCTGATTTCTTGGAAGTCAGGAAATGCCATCACCAAAATTGCCTTAGTTTTTATGTCAGGTCTCTCGTCTATCTGTGTTGCAGTGTATGGTCTTCATGGTCATAGGGTGTGTCTTCCAGAAGCAGTGCATGGATAGAAGATGCTCACTAGCTAACTGTGTTAATCCTGCTGTGTCCCTGCTCACCAAGACCAAACGATTCATTTTCTCATGAGCTTTTCTGGGGTACTTATTGCCGTGAACGTCCAAGCACTTCACAAACAGTAACTGAATTTTGCCACCTCCTTTACAGAGGAAAGGTGTCAACTTTGTCCAATATGAATTAAAGATAATTTGTTAATAGAATTGTATTTTTGTTTTCTTTAAGCAGCCATCAATTTATATTGTGGTCTGTTCAATGTAAAAACAGTAATAGTGCTGACTGCCAGTGTGCCTGATCTCTGAACCCTGAGTGGGGAAACTCATCTGAGCCCAGAGCCAGCTCTGGCGACCACAGGCTGGCCCATGGGTGTGGGGGAAATATCTTCCGCAGTTCAGCCCAGTTGAGCTATTTTTTAACTAAGAAGCTGGTCAAAAGCTAAAAAAAAAACCCAAAAAAAACCATGAAAGGCTTTTGAAAACTGTCAGGCTGTGAGATCACTGGGCTGAGTGGAGGCATGCTTTTGGGGGCATGTTTTGAACACCTGCAGGCAGAGATTGAGAATTGACCTGTGGCCCTGGATGGAGAGTTTTGTAGCCAGAGGTGCAGGATGCTGCTGCCTGTGCTGTGAGAGGACAGTGGCTTCTGCTCGGCTCCGAAGTGGTCTCCAGCACTAGATGGTTGTGGACCAGGGTCCTTGAGTGAGGAGCATGTCCCCAGCAGAGAACAAAATGGCCAAGCCCTGGAGAGGGATGGTTTTCCAATACTTGATTTTTTGATTGATGGATTTACTTTTAATGATTGTTAATTTAATGGGCCTCCATTTGTTTACAGGAAAGTGATCTGACTCCAGGACACTCTGGCATAGTCAAAAAAGGCAAAATACTTTCTGCGTTCCCTGGAAGATTTTGGCATTTGATATTTAGATGAAGTGTAAGTTGCAGCAGACAGCTTTCCTGGAGGAAGTACTTTCCTCTTTGTTCTAATAATTTCATGCATAGGAAACGCCCAAGGATTCTTCTTCAGGGAGTATCTATCTGTACCTTTGCTGTCCAGAGCATGGTAGAAGGAGGAGCACAGGCCTTTAGACCTGAAGGATTGCTGCAGCCTGGACAGCTCTTTCTCCCAGGCCACAGGTGGTCATAGAGCTCTCTAGACGGGATTGAGTTTACTTGTCCTAACGTCCTGAGGCCTTAAATGTGCCTCAGCCAGGCCTTGTTCTTTAAAGTCCTATATAGTGTATGGAGATAAAATACATCTTGTATTCCCTTTAATTAATTCCTGCCTCCTTAGAAGGCTAAGTTAGGATGTGTCAGTTTGTCTGGAGGAATCTGCCTCTTCCTGGCTGTAGGAGAACCAGAATAAGTAGTGTTACAGGCAACTTGTGTATGAGTCAAAATATTGCCTCCCCTGCCTCTGTCCTTAATGTTCTATCATCCACATAAACTCTTCTCTTGGGTCTGGGGTAAAATCCAGCACAAACCTATTTTCTCTTACAAAGTAGTCTTCCTGCTGGAGATACTTTATCTGTTGGGATTTCAGGCAGAGCTGCATGGCTGGAGGCATTCGGGACTGTATTGGATGTGTAGTGTATTTCCAGAAAGCATTACCAAGGGTGACAGTGTGGCTGTGTTTCTACAGCCACAAGCCCTTCTGCACAGCTCCTGGCCTTCTCCCTGGCTGCAGCCCGCTGCCCACAGAGGGAGGTGGGTGTGGGGGTCAGTATGTATTGATGTACCTGAGCCCATTTATGCTTTCCCAGGTTATCAGCAAAAGTGTTTCCTTTCCAGGCCACCTTGTTTTGTGTGCTTTGCTGTGGCACCCACCCTCTTGTTTCTCTCTTCAGTTCATTAACTGCTTCTAAAGTGTTTTAGCTTCAAGCTATTGTTAATTTTGTGCCCTCTGAGGTTTTCTCTATGGGCTGAAGAGAAACACCACCTCAAAGACTCCTGTTTGGGGCCATCTACCCCTGCTGTGAGCCAGCTTTGGTTTCCCAGGCGAGGTCCTGGCATGGGAAGGGTTCGGGTCATGTCTGTGCCGCCAGCCCAGGTCTCTGTGGAAGTGTCCTGGGGTTGCAGGTCCTGCAGGTGTCAGAGCAGCAGCTGTTTAGTCCCAGCAAAGATCACTCCATACTCCAGAGGAAGGGTGTATTTTTGTTTGCACATCATGTAAATATCAGGGAGAGGAGCCAGGAGGTTTCAGCTCTCTGCTCTGAGAGAGGACACAAACTGCTGGTGCGGAGACCAAAGGCTCTGGCTTTGCTAAAATTACTGAGAGGTTGAAAGTCAACATACCCTCATGATGAAAACTAGCAAGTGTAATGCAGGAATTGATCATAATGCTTCTGCAAGCATTTAATACCTTTGCTAAGGCAAAACTCATTTAAGACATCTCACTAATTCCAAAGAAGATTTCTCTGATCAACCAATTACTGTTGGAGCAGTCCAGCCACACCTTTTGTTTCCCTATTTCTGTCCTTGCAAGCAAATCTCTTCAGGGAATCCCAAGAAAATTCTGCTTCCATGTCTTCAGTGCTGGTGTTTTCCAGCAATGTGTGTTTTAATAGCTTCTTTTATAAATGGGCTGCTTTAGTGATTCTGGTGTCCTCCTTTGCCTCCTCAAAACAACTCCTCCTTCCAAGGGTGCTGTGCTCTACAGAAGCCTGGCAGTTTTTTGCTCCTACTGTTTTTCTTAGAGTTTATGGTGCAATTTTGATTAAAGATTATTACTTCTCAATGATTGTGGATACTTTTGACTCACTTAAACTGGATATTTTTTGTAGGTCAGTGGACTATATTTTTGTCTCTTGAAAGTAGAGCTTTAAAACACAATGTCACATGCAACGAAATGTGTCTGAAATTCTCTGAGGAGCTGCTTTGACTGCAGATCATGCTAGAGTAGGGAATACCTCCCATGGGTCTGTCACATACAGTCCTTCTGCTTCATCTCCTGAGTCTCCTGCATCTCTGTGGTTGTGGGAGATGCTGTAGAGATGTCCCTGGAACACGCAAAGGGAGGTTGGCAGGCAGGAATTGTGATGTTACTCCCGCTTACATTATTAGGGAAAGGAGTTTTGCCTCTGGGCGCAGCGCCCAGTGCAGCGCACACTGCCCTCCCTCCAGTTCAGAGAACTGAGCTGTGATAGAAGCTCTCCCCCACCCTTCCTCCAGCCTTATCTTCCTTGCAGACAGACTTTTCCCTTTGCTTTCCTCGAACTCTTCTGCTGAACTCACTGTACTGTTGTCTGATTCGTGTTCCTCTACCCTTCCCCAGCCCACCTCTCTCCTTGCTCAATGCACACCGCTTTTAGACTCCTGGATCTAGTGGAAAACAAATCCTTGGTTCCAACTGAGTTCCCACTCCTCTTTTCCTTTCTCTCTTTATTCGAGTTTGCTGTTTGGAGATGCTGGTCACAGGTCCAACGTGAGATCCTCTTAGCACTTCTCTGTGCAGTCCTGGCACTGCTCTGCATAAAGCAATGGCCTGTTTGGGGCCAAAACAGGAAATATTTCACCCCTGCACTCTCCGTACTCACCAAGAGTGGTCTTCCTTACCTGACCGTCTTCACTGCTTTGTCCAGCCCTATCTGTGCTGTGCTGATCCAGAAACCAGGGAGCTTTCTCTGAGGTGCAGCTGTGGGTAGTGCTGTGATCCCCTACTGGCACATGTTGTTGTGTGGCATTTGCCATGCTGCAACCAGCCATGGAAGCATGTGCTGCTCTGGAGGAAAGTGTCCCCCCAGTGACTGCAGCACTGCTTGGGTCTGTTCCTCTCCTGTCCACCATTTCTAGTGTTCCTGAATCTCTTGGGTCAGCCCAGAGCCCTGTGCTTCCCAGCAGCTGAGGGTGTAGGGAGGGCTTTCATGCCTGTACTAGGAGAGATTGGGTTTGTGGAGCACTGGTGGCAGGTAGCTGGGGAAAGGAGGATGAGGAGGGGCAGCTTTGTGCTGCAGCATTTATCTGCTCTGCTTGCAGGGCCAGGGGCATTTCTGGGTCTTGGCTGCCTGAATTCTGGGTGCTCTGTCAGAAAACATCCCTTCCCATGTTGGTGCAGGAAACAGGACCATTCTTCTGGGGCTACCCAGGGAGCTCAATGGCCTGCAAAAAGGTTTTGGTGCAGACCCAGAGAAGGGATGTGGGAGTCTCTCATCTGAAGCTATATTTTTTGATTCAACATGTTTCTCAGGTCAGGGATAGGGCTAATAGTGGTGCTGTGATCAAGTTCATGTGATGTTTTTCTGGCTTTTATAGCCAGGCACCATGTCAGCAGTGGAAGGAAAATCAGCATGCACCTGAGAAGCCACAGGGTAGCTGGTGGGCAGAAAATATGGGCGATGTTTTGTAATGCAGCCAAATATTTGTGTGGTGCTGTGGCTTGCCATCATGCTGTACCTGTTAAGCCCGTCAGGAACTCTGGCAGGGTCAGCTGCTGAGGCTGGCAGGTCACACTGCTCCTGACTCATGGCCACTAGAGCAAGTGGTCCAGGTGCAAGGCAGGGAGAGATTCGAGCACTTGCTGGCTGGAGAGTGCTGATCCCTCCAGTGCTGGTACTGTGCTGCACTGAGTGCTTCATGGGGATGTGGTTATGAAATGGACCGACAGCTCACAGCTAGGGGCATTCAGCCACACAAAGTAAGTCAGCTGTAAGAATCAGTGAAAGCTAATTCTTAAAACACCCATTTATAAGCTTCCAGACAGACTGCAAGGTGTTGGGCAAGTCCTTCTTCTGTCGCCTCCCCTTGGTCCTGAGGGGCAGAATGCATCCCAGCCTTGAGGTACATGCAACATCAGGTGTGTGATGGACAGGCTTGAGAGACTGCTCTGCTATGCTTTGAGTTCTGCTCTTGGCTTCCAGAGGAGCTGATGATGTCCTGGTGCCTTTTACTGCCTGCTGCCCTCCTGCCTCACATCACCTGGGCTCATACAAGCTTCATGGGCACTGCAGCACCCAAAGGTCATCATCCCATAGTCCTGCTGTGGCTCTAAGAAATTAGCTCCCTTCCACAACCCTGCTGATCCCAGTATCTGGAAAAGCCTCAGGATCATGCTGGAGGACAAAGGAATGTGGTTGTACCCAGAATTCTGTCACACAGAGAGAAGTTGTTTCTAGCAGGATCTAGGACTCAGCTCATCGCCCGAATGTCAGCACGCAGCCACCTCCGCCTCTTCCCTTTCAGTCTCAGAGATGATTGCAGTGTGGAGGCTGCTGGAAGAAGACCGAGTTGTGCTTTTGTTGCTTCCCCATGCTTACTTGATAGTTTTCCCTACAGAAATTATTTAATCTGTCTGACCACATTATGGATTGTTTATAAAGTCTATTTAAAGTCCTGTATGCACCAATGTGTTGCTGTGCCAGAAATGATGCACCCTTAGAAGGGCTTATTGTGCTCTGTTTTGTTCTGTGTCAATGCATATTAGCAAAGTACTTCAAAAGGAAATTAATTTGCTTCCTGCCTTTATATATTTGTCTCCCATCTTGAGGAGGAGGAAGGAGTTTCAAAAGTCACAGGGAATATAAATAGAATTAGATGCAGTAAAATACCTATCTGCCTGATATTGTACAAGGGTAAAAAGTGCCCCAATACATCCTCTTGCTGTAAATGAGGTGCTTGGGGCTTGCTGCTAGAGGGAGCTTGGTTCAATTGGGGTGATTTGGCACTCACCTGAGTGCTGTGTCACCAGGCAGCCCTGTCCTGGTTGGACTGGGGACAGCCTGGCACGTGGCTGGGTTTTTTGAACCCTCCTGGGGCTGCCCAGGAGGTGCTGTGTATGGGAGCAGCTTTCCTGTGCCAGTGAGTTGTTGTCCACCCTCACTTCCTCCCTGGACTGTTCAGACCGCATGTGTGATCTTTATTGTTCCCACACAGCTTATCACTCTGATTCCTCTGCAGAGCCGTACAAGGGGGGACCTGCAGGTCTGCCTCCCTTCTCCCAGCTCCTGTCCAGGAGCTTTCAGAGCTTCTGCCTGCTCTGAAAGCTGCCCAGTGGAAGGTACTGGTAATGCTGGTCAGCAGTGGCTGAATATGAGCCAGATGGCCAAGAAGGCAAATGGCATCTGGCCTGTACCTGGCATAGTGTGGCCAGCAGGACCAGGGCTGTGATCATCTCCCTGTGCTGGGCACTGCTGAGGACCCACGTCAAATCCTGGGGTGGCCCCTTAGTCCAGGACAGACACTGAGGCACTGGAGTGTGTCCAGAGAAGGGCAATGGAACTGGGGAAGGGTCTGGAGCACCAGGAGCAGCTGGGAGAGCTCAGCCTTGAGAAAAAGAGGCTCGGGGGGACCTTCTGGCTCTGCACAGATCCCTGACAGGAAGATGCAGCCAGGTTGGGATTGGGCCCTGCTCCCAAGGCCCAAGGGATAGGATGAGAAGAAATGGCCTCAAGGTGTGCCAGGAGAGGTTTGAGTTGGATATTAGGAAAATTTCTTCATGGAAAGGGTTGTCAGACACTGGAACAGGCTATCAGGACAGTGGTGGAGCCACCATCCTTTGAAATGTTCAAAAAATATGTAGGTGACTTGAGGACATGGTTTGGAGGTGTTTCTGGGTTGATGGTTAGACTTGATGATCTTGGAAGTCTTTTCCACCCTTAGTTGATTCTATGATTCTTTGAGGTTTTCTTCTGGCAGTCTGCCCATCAAGTCATGCTCCAAATGGTTTTAGAAACAATGAAAGTGCCTTGACTGTTACCACAGAGGTGTTCAGATGATTCAGGTCACATCCCTAAAATACAGTCGTTATGAGTCCTCCCAGATGAAATTCCTGGCCAGGCTCATACCTGTAACTCTCCAGCATCCTCTCCTCCACTTATGGCCAGCTCAGTGTCCAGTCCCAGGTGCTGCAGAAGCTGCTGTTCCTGCAGCTCTAACCAGCCCGGCTACCCCCCTATTTCATGCCCACGTTTGCCAGCTCTCCCTTCTCTTTCCCATTTCCACAAAAGCTGTCTGTGCCTCCAGTCCCATTCCTGCCCGTTTGCTCTGTCTCACTAAGGATACATGCTGCAGTTAAATCTGCACTTACCTGTGTGCCCCCTGCCCTGCTTCCGTCTGGGCCTGCTCTCTCTGCATGCCCTGGCCAGTCATGTCCTCAGATTACCTGTGCTGAGGTAATTTCTTGCATTCCTGCCACTACTACTTCCATATTGCTGAATACGGTGGTTTCTGGCTAGGAAAGGAGCTAGTGTGTTCCCAGATGGGTCCCTTCCCAAGCTGTCTGTTCCAAAGAAGGTACCGTACTCCAAGTCTGGCAGTAGGATTGGCCTGAGAGCCCAGACCCTGATAGTCTCTTCCCTGCTCTGCCTGTGCCTTTTTAATAATATTCTCCAAGTTTTATTTAAAAATAAAATTTTAAAAATCCTGAATCCCGAATAAGGCAATTATCTTTGTGAGAAGAAGGAAGAATCTGCAAGCCAGCACACACAGATCCCAGTAAAGATGTGCTGTAACAATTTGGTATCTGTAGGAACCACAGATTCTTGCTATTCTAAAAAAAGGAAAGGAAAGGCTGAAAATAGCATAATCCCAGGAAAATAGAACAATTGCTGTTGCTGAAGTTAAGTATCTAAAATGAGCCACGCTGGAAGCAAGTCAGGACTCCCAAAACAAGGAAACATTTGTAGATGGCCTGTGAAACTCTGAAATGCTGTGATTCTCCCAAAGGAGCCCAAGGACTAGATTTGGGACAGATGCTCATATAGCTTTGCCTTGCTGCAGACCCCAGTGCCCCTGTTTCCCACAGCCCCTTCACTAGTTAGAATCCTGGGTCTGTTTCTGTTGAAGCTCAGTCCAAGACCTGTCCGATCCCTATTAAGCCAGGCATTACTGAACTGACGTCCTGCAGTGCCTGTTCCTCACTGCTCCAGAGGAGAGCCCAGGAACTTCTGTATTCATGACTGCCTTCCTCTGTACACATTCTTTAGCTGTTTATTCCATGTCCCTTGTTAGTTGTTACCCTAGATTGACACTCTCTGCTTCCATTTTGGAGGGTGATGTGAGACAGGCAGGCCCACCCAGGCGGCACAGAGCAGGTGAGAGCTCCCCAGCTGCGCCCGCCCGCGGTGCGCGCTGCCGGTCACACACTGACCCCTTCTCCCGTCCTTCCCACAGTGGCTGAAGGACCCCGGGCCCCGCAATGAGAAGAGGACCCTGTTCTGTGACATGGTGTGTTTCCTGTTCATCACTCCGCTGGCGGCCATCTCGGGCTGGCTGTGTCTGCGTGGGGCCCAGGACCACTTGCAGTTCAACAGCCGGCTGGAGGCCATTGGACTCATAGCACTCACTATAGCACTTTTCACGATCTACGTCCTGTGGACACTGGTAAGTACCGGCTGCCAGGGTCCTGCTCCTGCTCAAACAGGAGCTGGAAGCACTGGCTTGCACCTCGTCAGTGCCACCTGCTGTTTCTGCCTCCCTGTGTGAGAGCACCTTGGGCTCTTCCATTTGACTGTCCATTTAGTTATGTTCATGTGCAAGCTGCTAAAGTTGCTGCTGAGAATGGAAAACCGCTTCCGGGTCATCTGCTTTCCAGGCTGTCACAGTGTTCCCCAGGTGTCAGGTATCCAGCACAGATGGGCCAGAGCTGGGATGCGGCTGGGTGGGAAGGGCTTGGGGCTGGCAGGGTCAGGCTTGGGTCAGGCAGTGACCCATCTGTGGTTCAGGAAGAAACACAAACTTGGCACCTGGGTAGTGCAGAGGAAAAGTAACATATGGAACACATTTGACTCCTAAATATTTTCCACCATGTGTCTCTGTGCCTTTGCTGCTCAGCATAGACTGGCTGTGCCCAGCTGGGGTGCAGACTGGCCTTGGGGGTCTCTGGCCACACATAAACAAACTCTTACACAGTATTTTTAAGGTGTGTGGAAGGAGCTGTCTGGCCCTGAGGAAACCTGTGGCTTCTCTGCTGCTGGGTTGTGTGCTCGGCCCCACGTCAAGGCTTGGTAGCCAGCCTGCCCTGGCCCCACTGCTGCGTGGGGGGCAATGGGGATTGCTAGAAACCTGCACTTGAGGCAGTTTTGAATTGATCCATGCTGGAAGAGAGCTTCCTACAGATGCCTTGTTTGGCATCTCTGGGCGTGCTGAATTAGGGGGCAAGGAGCTTGTAGCTCTCTGGGAGCTGAGAAGAGCAGGACAGCGAATGAGGGTTTGGGTGTGGCAGCAGCAGAGGCTCCGTGGGGCTGCCCAGCCCCTCCCCAGGGCCCTTGGCACTGCTGTCTCCAGGGACTGCCAGGCCAGGGACTTCCCTCTGTTTCCCATTCACTTTTTTGTCTTGTATTGCTGGGTGGACTTCTGGGTTTGGATCCTGATTTTGGCTCTCCTATTCCAAGCCCTGTGTGTACTCTTGCCCTGTCCATGTCCTTTTCCAACTGCTTTCAGGGAAACACCATTTTGGGAAGGGAAGAATGCACTTGATGCAAGAGAAATAGTAGGACCCCAAAAAGCTGGCAGTCCTGTGGGCGACAGAAATACCCCAGTCCATTTGATTGTTGTCTCATGTTCCAATTTCTCAGAGTAGCTCCTTCCCCTTGGCTGGACATTCCTTACAACTCTCCCCCACAGACCTGGGAGCTAGGGCAGGATGAGCTGGTGCTGCAGCAGCCCCTCTCTTTGGGTGAGAGTGTCTGGGGGCAAAGCTGGAGCCACTCCTTGCATGGGAGCCATGGAGGAAAGTTTCCCTGCTGCATGTTCCTGCATGAAGCTTGTTTCCGTAGGAAGCCAAGCTAAAATTGTAAACCTTAAGAGGAAGCGTTTCCGTCTTCTTTATCTCAGGACTGGTGGGGAGGAGATGGAAACCTGGAGGAAATGGAAAAATATTTGTGCAGCAATGAGTCTTGAGTAAAATGGCTCTAATTCTGCTCTACTTCACTTTTCCTTGAACAGAGGAAGACATTAGGTGAAGCCTCTTTATTCATATTCAGCTCATCCAACCCTGGGTTTTGCAGTACAAGGGGCTGGTGTATTGGAGGGGATTCATGGCTGTAACCAGTGTGAGGGTTGTGAGAGAGGATGTAGCCGAGGCTACAGCTCCTTCATAAGGAGCAGGAGCCTTCCTTGAGGTTTCCACTACTACTCTATTCTCTGAAAACCGGGAGATGAGTTTGTCAGCAGTCTTATTGCCACAGTCCCTCTGCAACAGAAAGGAGGGGTGTGCAGAGATCAATAACCTCAATTACCCTCAGTGCCACAGCTTCATTTCTCATAAGATGTGTCATAGACCCATCCAGAACTAGTAGTTTTACTGAGTTTTCTGTGTCAGATGCACTTCCTGGCACGTCCTAGTTGCCAGCTAAATGCTTCCTGTAAGAAAGCCTGGTTTAGATCAGTGGCTGACTGGATTCCATGTTGAAGCCGAGCTTGAAGCTCCCCTCGCAGGGCTGCTCTGAAACTGCAGGGCCAGCTCCTGCCTCTGCTGGGCTGCTCCGGGTTCCTCCAGCCTTTGCATCCTCCCCTGCCTGCCTTCGGGTAGACAAGTCTCCCAGGCCACGTTGTTGTCAGGAAAAAAATGAATTCAGCTGCTGTCTGCTTCTTGCAGACAAAGGAGGGAAGGTTTTTGTGCAGGACAAGGAAGGTTCCCTGGGATCTGTGAGATGGAAGTAGGCTGGTTGGATTCAGACCCTTGATTTGCTCACCCAAGGTGCTGGCTGCAGCCTGGGGCTGGATGAAGGGGTGAGCTGTAGCTCATCCCCACCACATTTCACCAGCCCAGACCCAAACCCAGCTGAGCAAACCCCATCCTACTCTGCTGGTGCTGCCCAGAAGGCCCCTTTGGCTGTGCCCCACTCAGCCTTGGTGTCACCAGGAAGGGGATTGATTGCTTGTCAGAGGCTGGGGACACGGCATGCCCCAAACCGTGGCAGGGTCAGTGCTGTCTCCCTTGCCTCAGGATAAGGGGTCCCCAGAGGCAGAGGGGTGCTGGCATCAGGCTGTCCTTGTGTGTGCCCCAGCATGAGTGGCAGGGGTTGGTGACAGAGCGCTGCCTTCTCCCCGCCAGGTCTCGTTCCGCTACCACTGCCAGCTCTACTCGGAGTGGCGAAGGACCAACCAGAAAGTCCGCCTGATGATCCCAGCCTCGCGGAGCCCTCACCCCGTGCCCCACTCTCTCCTCTCCGCCAAGCTCATGAAGAAGACAGCAGATGAGACCACCGTGTGAGCCATCCCACGGCCAAGCTGGAGGGTCGAGCGTCCCCACAGGCCCAGGGAACATGGCAGCTGTGGGGGCACTGGAAAACAATCATCCCACCCAAAAGGACTCTGCGCTCAGCTTTAGATCTTGGCAAAGACACATAATCAACATCTGTGTGTGAAATGGCCCAAAAGAGCCTGATGGCAGAAAATGCCTGTCTGCAGGGACACTTTGCTATAACGAAATACCATACACAGAAAACATCTCCCTCTCTCTATATATATATCTATATATAATATTATTTTTTAATGGCCATGCATATTGTGTTTCAATCCTTTTGTGTTGATGTTCTAAGCTTCAGGATAGAAGCTGGCAACCTGATCTCATTCAGAGGTTAAATCAATGCCTTTTCTCCAAATGAGCATATGAAGAACACTTTTCATCAACCATTCTTGAAAGTACCCTTCTCCTTTGCACTAAATTGGTTTTGATATACTGCAGCAGCCTTCCCGTTTCTCTCTGGTCTCTTTTGTGGTGTTCTGTCCTTTCTAGAAAGTTGGGTGTTTTTAATAATTATTATAATCCCAGAAGGAGTAAAATGATGTAATACCGAATGGAGACATTTTATATTGTAAAGTACTGTAATTTTGAGAATTTCAAAATCAGTTTCAGAATGAGAGAATCTTTTTCGGTGCAGACATGATCTCACAAAATGCTTTCCTTGAGATCCTGGCTCATCCCCAGGACTCAGATGCAGTCAGCCCTTAGTCTGTCTGGCAAAGGTAGATGGAGGATCTGAGGATGGGGAGAGATGGCTCCATACTAGCTAAACCCATCATTGCCTTTTGCTTTGAAAAGATTGAGAAAGGAGTTTTCCTGACCCCAGAAGGTGGGAGTTTGAGTCTCTGTTTGCTGATGTCCTTTTGCCATCTCGAGGCTGGACCTCCTGTAGCATCAGTTTCACTCGTACCTTAGGGGACAGGCCATGCCCTGCAGCCCTGGCAGGACGCAGGTGCTCTTGGCTGTCTCTGCGCTTTATTTGCACATTCCAGAGGAGCTGCTGGGATTGGGTTCATCCCTGGTAGCACTGCCTGCCTGTTGTGTCCTCTAGTGAAAGCCCCCCCCAGCTTGCTGGTTCCCAGAGAACAGGCTCTGGGTCCCTTGTCCTGTGGGGCTGGTGTTCCTCCTCCTCCTTTCACCTTTCCAGCACATGCAGTTCTCGAAGCCCTCTGTCTCAGTGTGCCCCCTGTGCCAAGAGTCCCCCTTGATTTGGCTTTGGTCCTTGCCTCTGCCACCTCCTCACCCTGTCAGACAGTGCCTGTGCCTGTGCTGGGAGGTGCTGAGCTTTTCTGAGCCTCCCGAGTGGCACAGGCTGTCAGGACACTGGTGGTGACACTGCCCTGCCAGATGCTCCAGAGGTATGTGCAGCTGCTTTGCTGGAGCTTGCGCTCTGGCTCCATGATGGAGAGGGTGGAGAGCAGGCAGGAGGCAGGCTCTGAAGGACATGTGTCCTTGTAGTGGGTGTGGTGGTCGTGCACTATGTCCCTCTGCCCCTTTTCTGAAAGCAAATGGGTCAGTGCAGTGCCCTGGGAGATGGAGATCTGTAATTTCTTGAATTCAGAGCACCATGTGCACTCCCCCCTCCTCCTCCTCTCTAGCTGCAAAGCAGGATATGTTTTCTTATGTGTTCCCTCACCCTAAGCTGGAAGTTGCTGGTGGCCTGAGCAGTAGGGACCAGTGTGCCATCTTGTCCAACAGGATTGCTCAGCCCTGGGCCCTGGTCTCTGTCTGCTCTCCTCTATCTCCTCTCCCAGGGTTCTGGTGCAGCTTGGGGATACCCTGGCACATCTTGCAGCAGCCTCTCTGTGCCCTGAGGGCTGCTCTGAACTGATCTCTCTTCCAAGCGTGAGGGACTGGTGTGACTGTGGGGTCAATGTCCTCTGCTACAGCCAAGCTGCACATCTTGCTCCCCTCTCTCAGCCAGCCCCTCAATTGTCCCTTCCCTACTTCCACACACCCATGGGTGTCTGCTCTTTTCCCAGTCATGCATTCATGCAGGGATTACTCTGCTCCTGGTACTCTTGGTGGAGAGGCTGCTGCAGGCCAGCTCCACCCACAGTCCCTGCTCCAGTCCCATCCCATTCCCACGCAGGCGCTCACAGCTCTGCACACCCCTTCCATGGCAGCAGGCTCTGCACCACTGCTCTGTGCCTTGTCCTGGGTGCCCCTTCCTTCAGCCCCCTCCCAACAAACCCCTTGTCACCAGGACATCACCAGTGAAGAAAAATGGGGGGGTGGTTTGACCTTCCCAGCCCTGGCTGCCTCCCAGGAGCTTGGCCCCGCAGTGCACCAAGTTGTGGCAGGTGATGAGGGATGCTCTCTCCCACAGCACGTCCCCAGGGTAAGGACTTAATGGAGCTAGTGTTCCAGTTAAGAAACCCACTGTCAAATCCAAATATGCAACTGTGAAAGCCAGAAGCCCCTGGCTGGGGCAGTGGGGGCCTGGCCCTGTGCTGCTCTGTGGCCACGGCTGCACTCAGCATCCTTGTCTTTATTGTCATTGCAAATAATTGGAGTTGTTGCATGTGCCCCTGCAAGACCCAATAGTGACTCTTTGAGTCTTGTCCTCCTTCCCAGAGGAGATGTTCAGCCCGTGGATGTGGGCAATCAGTGTCTGACCCACCACCTTCCAGTGCGTTCTGGGGAAACGGGCTGTGCAATGATGTAAATAAAAGTGAGACAAACTTTGGGCTGTTGTGTTGTTATTGGAGGGGACCAGGGCTGCAGAGCCCAGGCTGCCTCCCTGAGAGCACCCTGGTACCACTTGCCGAGGGCAGCTGCCCTGGCCAGCCCCCAGGACCCCACCAGAAAGTTTCAAAGTTGGATAAAACCCAGAGCTTTTTAATTTCTGGGCAGTTTCTCTGTCAGTGTGCCTGGTGTGGGCCAAGCAAGAGTGATGATGTTTGGGCCAAGTCGAGTCCTTTGGCCCCTGGCTGGGCCAGGGGTACATATGGGGCTGCATGGAGCAACCCTGGGGCTGCCATGATGCCACCCCACAGAGGCTGATGCTGCCCCTGTGAGTTGCCTGACCCAGGCCTGCCCACAGCCCTCCAGCCCAGCCACTCCAGGGCTGTGGGAGACACCGACACATCTGTGAGCCCATGCTGGTGGGCTGTGTCCAGCTGTGTCCAGCTGTGTCCAAGCCAGTCAGAGCCATGTCAGAGCCGTGTCAGAGCTGATCAGAGCAGTGTCAGAGCCATGTCAGAGCAGTGTCAGAGCTGATCAGAGCAGTGTCAGAGCCATGTCAGAGCTGTGTCTGAGCCGTGTCAGAGCTGTGTCTGAGCTGGTCAGAGCCATGTCAGAGCTGTGCCTGAGCTGTGCCCAAGTGTGCAAACCTGCTGGCAGCTAGCTGCAGCGCAGGAGCTTTGCCCTGAGTCCTACCAGCTGGCTCTGAGAGCCATCCAGGGCCAGCACCATGGCAGGGGCTGCAGGACATGGAACCTCAGAGACTAGGGCAGCCATCCTTCCCTGTTCTGTGGGGCAGTGAGGAGGCCCAACATCCCCTGCAGCCTTAGCCCCTGGCCCTGAATCTATGTTGCAAATCTGGTCACACCACACTTGCACTGGGAGGGGGGGTTGGAAATTGTCAAGCTGCCCATTTAAAGTGCCACTCAAAGCACTGCAGCACCAATGTTGGATGCATTTCTGAGGTCCGGGACAAGACTTTAGCCTTGGGCAAGACCTTGGAGTTTCCTGGCCAAGCTGTCAAATCAAGGGTTTTCTGGGCTTGTTTATATTAAAAGAAAAAAATGTTTAAAAATGAGAGTGCCATGGTTGGCTCAGCCAGTCCTTTAAAATAAAACTGTGATGCCCCACAGCAATCTGACTGGGTGGGAGGAAGAAAAAGCAACATCTGCAACAGCAAGAGCAGCTTAAAAAGGAATAGAAGTCCCAGAGAAAGGGCTCCCAGAGAAAGGAAGCACAGTTTCATGGGAAGGGTGTTCAGTCACAGCTGCATGGCTGACATGCCAAATCCAGGCAGATTTTGGAGTATGTCTGACAGACCAATGCTGAGAAAAGCATGTTTCTTGAGGTGTCTCCACTGCCCACTGCTGCAGCCTTTTTCCCTGGAGGGTCCCAGGGGTCTGATCTGATGTGACCCTGCTGTGGACTAAGGGCTTTGAGAGCTTGGGAGCTGCCCTCTGGCTTCTGTGTCCAGGCACTGGTTGAGGAGGCAGCAAGTCTGCTGTGATGTGCTGTCTGTGCCCATGCTGGCTATGGGACAAACCTCCCAGCCCTGGCTGTCTCCCCAAAACCACTCAAAGCACAGGTGGGCCCAGCCTTGCTCAAGGACCCCGGTGTTCCTTAAGCCTTCCCACCCATTGTGGCTCCAGCATGCAGAGACCTCTAGCACACGAGAGCTGAAATTAAACTCCCCTGAGCCTTTGTGGTGCAGTTCTACATGAAATTGTGTATTTCTCACACAAATGCTGCAATTATGCAACTTAGCTCACAGAGAGCTGATTTTTTAATATGTAATTTTTGGGGGGCACAACAAAAAGGAAACCAAAGCACAAAATTTACCTTCTCCAAACCACAAAATTCCAGTGAAGAGGTTCTCAGACACCAATCTGTTGAAAAACCCAACTTTTCTCCAGTCTGATGGACTGAACTGGCTTTCAAAAAGGAATTTCCTCTTCTTGATTGAGGTAGGTGTCTCTAAATGCACAGCACAACCCTTTTGGGGTGTTTTGCAGGACAAAGGACAAAAATACAGAACTAACAATTTGCCAACTCCATACACCAACCTTCTGCTGTGAACCTCTGTCATGGTGTAATGCCAGCTGAAAACTAAGCACTGCAGAGCAACTCGGTCACACACCATCTTCCAAGAGGGATGAGGGAAAAAAGGAAAAAAACCCTTTTGATTTGAAGTAAAATCAGTTTAATAATTGAGACAAAGTAATATGTAATAATACTAATGATAATAATAATTGTAATGCAAAAAAGAAAAACTCCAGGTGGAACAAGTGATGCCCAGTATAGGTGCTCACCACCCACTGATCTGTGCCCAGCCTGTCCCCCAGCAGTGATTTGCCCCTCCCAGGCAGCTCCCCCAGTTTACACACTAGGCAGGACATTCTGTGGTGTGGAATATCCCTCTGGCCAGTTCAGGTCAGCTGTCCTGGCTGTGCTACCCCATCAGCTTCTTGT
Source organism: Regulus satrapa (assembly GCA_013396955.1). Taxonomy (NCBI): domain Eukaryota; kingdom Metazoa; phylum Chordata; class Aves; order Passeriformes; family Regulidae; genus Regulus; species Regulus satrapa. The sequence goes on along the minus strand of VWZN01019704.1, from coordinate 8,200 downwards.
GTAGCTCCTCACTGGCTGAGCATGAGACACTGAAAAGTCCTTGATTTGGGTAAACATCACACAACTGATGGTTTGGTTGTTGCTATCAATATTATTCTCACCCTAAATCCCAAACCCAGCACTGTGCTGACTACTGAGAGAAAAGTTAACTCTATCCCAAGGAAAACCAGGACAGTCTCAGAGGCTCCTGCCCTTGGAGAGTAGGGAAGTGCCTCACTGGGAGCAGATCCCTGGGTTTCCCCAGTCTTGGTGGTACCACAGTGGAAGAGGCTTAGGTCAGAGCTCTGGGGACAGATAGCTGGGCTTGACCCAGCACTCATGGAGTAGAGCAGGGAGACCAATACTCCTCCAGGAGTATTGGCACATTGTACTGTACCCAGCTGCCACCAGAACAATGACAACTGAAAAAACTAAAGAAAAAAAAACTAAAGAAAGTCCAACCAGAAAAGTGTTCAGAAATAAAATCTAGGCTGGACCTAGGCAATGCCCCCCTTCACCTACATCCACCTTCTCTTCTCCTAAGGACAGGATTTAGCAGGATCTTGTGAGGTGGGACCTTGATGGGGCGAGATCAGAGAACAACAGATCTGTAGCAACTGCATCTCCTGTGGATTTTAGACACAGTTCAGCACTGTGCTTTCCTACCTGGGCTGCCCCTGCTGCTGCTCCTTAACTGCTACCAGTGCTCTGCTGCAAGAAATGTGCTTGGTGCATGTCAGGCAAGGAGAGGCTTTGCATGTGTGAGGAAGATAAGTGTTATCATGAGTATCCAGAGATGTTTGGGGTTTTAAAACGTATTTGAAAAAAAGCCAGAGGTACTACTCCAGCACCCTTGGAGGAGCTAGACCCTGCTCTATTTTCCATGGCCTCGTACAGAGCAGCTCTGCAATGCCCCAGCATTCAATGGTGGTCCCTGCCGTGGGACCACCGGGCACCAAGCTCCTCCCTGCACCGAGTCTCTGTGCTACATGTTGTCCCTGCAGTTCCAGCTAAGGGGCAGCGGAAGAAGAAGGCTCTGTTTTGGCATCCACCTCTCATGACCTGCCAGTCCTCCCCTTGGTGGCCAGAGGACCCGGGTGAGGAGAAGCCAGCAGGACCCTCCCAGTTCCCAGCACCAAGACCCAAGGTGATGCCGTTCACCTTTCCAGTCTCTTCCCTTCTCCCTCCCACCCATGTTCCCTCCCTGCTGTCAGTGGCATAGCTTGAGCCACGAGTCCATCCCCACCCAGAGCCACGGGCGCAGCCTCTCCCCAGCACATGAGGCCAGGCAGAAAGAAAAGATTGGGGTTTCACTCTCAGCATCAGCAAAAGTCACCTGCTTGCTTGCAAAGTCCAGGCAGACCTGGATGGCCCTGGGGAGACAGGTAAGGTGCAGGGGGGTCCAGTCAGGATCACTGAAAGCATGGTACTGTCCAAACCACTGTCCCACGGCCCAGATCCCCTCCTGGGGTGTAAAATTGAGGACTCCCTTCCTCCTGACAGACTCCTGGGCCACTCCCACGGCCCACCAGTTCCCTGCCTCAGCCACCTCCACCTCCCAGCAGTGTCTCCCAGCAGCAAAGCCCTGGCTGCCCAGCACACATGGCTCCGTGTCAAACCGCTCGGGGTTGTTGGGCAGCATGGTCCACTCGTCCCCCCGTCCCACCCCTCGCTGGTCACTGGCCAGAATGAGGAAGGGGTTGGCGGTGTCTGGGTCCAGAGTCACATCAGCTGGGGACAGAGGAGGAGAAACTGCTCAGAACAGGCAGCCCCGGGGCTGCATCCACCCCAGCAAGAGAAGGGACAGGGTGAATTCCTTTTCCCTGCAGTGGGAAGACCCTCTTAGCTGGACTGTCCCTGGCTCCCTGCTGCCCCAATCCTCTCCCTGCCTCAGGGACCTGCACGCATCCTAGCCAAAGGGACCTGAGTTTCCTGGAGGAGGAGGCACCTGAGTGGGGTGTGCAGTGCAGCCTGGACCTGAGCCTGGGTGTCTCTGCAGCTGCGAGAGGAGAACAGGCAGGTCAGGACACAAACCGGTGCTGACCACGGTAGACGTTACCCCAAGATCCATAACCCATGGCCCCATATTCACATCTCTTTCTGTAAGAAGTATCAGGGACCAAGGATGTCAGCTCAGGAGCCTTTGGTGCTGGAGCTGGGTCTACAGATAAGCACCAAGAGTTCAGCTGGGAGAGTTGCAGCCACAAAGTGCCAACCCATGAAAAGCCTAGAGAGGACGCAGTGCTTTGACCCTCAGTAGTTGTCCCACAGCAAAAGCAGCAGGATGCATTTTCTCCACAAGAGAGGACAAGCTCCCCCTCCTTTTCCCTTCTGAAAACTCACCTTTTCCACTCATCTCCTCCACCTCATCCATCAGGGTCTCACTTTCTACTCTCTCTATCCTGGATGTCAGAATATCCACAGTCAATCAACAGGAGGGGAGACAGGATTCACTCCTGAAAGAGGGAATTACAAGACTCAAGGACTGCTTGAAGATGATAAAGCATGAGAAGGAATGATGGAAAGGTCACAGTGTTCAGCACTTTTTAGACAGCCAGTACTCACCTGCTCAGCCTGCAGGTTGGTTCCAGGAAAGCAGGTTTGGGATGGGTTGGAAAGTCTTCAGTCTGCTCCCCTTATCTCCTCTGATCCCCTCATCTGCTCATGCTGGATTGAGCTTGCCCAGCACTTCCAGCTTGTTTGAGTGAGCAGGGCACAGTCCAGAGGGGCTGGACGGCCTGGAGAGCGGAGCTGGGAGTCTGTTTTGGGTACCACCCTACTGACTTCCCCCTCCCCTCCTCTGGGCAATGACCTCCCATGTCCCGAAGTTGCCAGACTATGTGGGACCTCATCCAACACTGAATTTGGCAATTGCTCCTGTCCCTGCAGTTTCCAGTCCTGTTTACATCACAAGGTTTGCTGCATCTCCCCTCCCTTGGCCCAGCTGCAGGTGAGTGATAAGGGCCCCTGAGTGCTGGAGGAGTCTGTATCTCCTTGTGCAGGATGCTCAGAGCCCTCCTGGGGCTATGGCACCACAGGCCCCTCCAGCCCCTTGGGATGGCACCTGGGGACACCAGCTGCAGAGCAGTGGTCATGCTCTGGTTGCATTCTGTGTAAAGGGGAGGTCTGGCTCCTGCCCTGGCTGTTTGCCCAGTTTTGTCCTGCTGCATGGATTCATGGTGCAGATGTTTGCAGGGCACATGCCACCTCGATTGCTCAACTGGTACATGGGGAACAGCATGTACTGAGCTTTGCATCCTACCTCTCTGATCTCCAGGCAGCTTTTCTTCATGTGTCAAGGGATGATAGCCTTATTCCCAGTCACAGAGCACACAAGGCATTCTACTTTTCTTTGTCCCATCACTCTGGAAGGCACCAGCTGAGCACAAATAAAGCAGGATGCAAGGGCAGCTGCTGCCAGGTGGCTTTGCAGACAGCCACAGGAACCCTCTGCCTGCCTGAAACCCCTGCCTGCAGCTTGGCTGCCTTGCCAAACTCACTGACTTGTTCCACTTTACCCATGACCTGTTCCTTTTGCGCCCTTTTGGCGTGTCTGACACATTGTCCTCCCAACTCCTTCCACTCCCATGCCTTTAGTGCTCACATCTTCCCTTGGCACACACAGTTGTCTGGGCACCCAGCTTTGATCCTCAGCTTTGCATACCTATGCAGGCTGGATTTTCCTGAAGCAATGCCCATGGAATTGTGACCCCATCGTTAAGTAAGGAAGTAAAATCATTATATTTCTTTCTGCCGTAATTTGTTGTTGTTGTTAGGATTTTTCCTTTTGTTTCTTTCTCTCGGGAAATTTTCTCCCATTTGTTGCTAAGAGATAATAGCGATGTATACTCAAGAGAGACAAAATATATGGCCAAGGAGAAGGGGGAGGAGGGCATCTGGCTGTACTATGGCAGCTGAGGGGCATTCTCTTGGGAAAGGCAGAGGTACCGAGAGATCCGGGCTGGTGGAAAGAGGCTCTAGCTCTCTCTTGCTCTCGACATCTGAGGGGATACAGGCTGCCGTCATTGCAGAGAGAATTTGGCAGCACTGTGGGATGCCGTCTCCTGCGGCCTTCTCCTACCGTGAGTTAAATTCTGCTCATTAAAGCGGCCGTTGCGTCAGGACCTTTTTAACCTCTGCCTCACTAAAGGACCTTCACATCTACCGCGGTGCCTCAGGGGAAACCCCGGGATCCCCGAGCCCCTTCCCCTTCCAAGGAAGCCTTTCCCGGCGGTGCTCAGGAGCAGGACAGCCACTGCCCGCGCTCCCCGCTCCTCTGCCACTGCTCCGGGTTTTTCACTCCGTGTAACCCAGCACCCCTTGGCGCACCCCTCGGCTCCTGCTACAGCTGCGCAGTTTCTGATACATTCATCTACCACTGCGGGGCTCGGCTCATCCCTGCCTTCCCAGCTTGCTACTCAGACGTTTCTGCTGCAGCTCTTTTGCTATCCGGAGAGGGTACCAGGATCGGCTGCCCGACTGCAGTGGGTTTGCAAAGGAAGCAATCCAACCCTCCTGCAGGCATCGCTGCCGCCCCGCCCGCCATTGCCGCCGGAGAGGCGGCCGAGCTCGCGCCACAGCGCCCCCTGCAGCCGCGGGGGAATCACCGCACCCGCCCTGCCCGGCCGGGAGCCGCCAGCGCCCCTGCCGGCCGTGCCCGGAACTGCACCGGGGGAAAG
>VWZN01019702.1:370122-381176 GCA_013396955.1 Regulus satrapa | reverse complement strand
TACATTGTACAGTGTTTGGGAGGAAAGGTCAGAGAGAGTAATGCTGGTTTTGAGTCTGTCAAGTTCCACCTAAGAATAAAAACAGTGACTTAAAGGATTGTAAATTGCTCTACTTTTTACTCTGCATTTGGTCTAATAGCAGAAATTCCTGCATTGAAAACAAAAGTGTTCTGCACTAAGTTTTGCCATTTGCCCTTAAATTTTCACCTGAATATTTTGTTCTCTACTAATTACTTTGCAAAACATATTATATCAAGTGCATGTAGTACTTGTGGATCATTCACTGCTGTATCCATTTGGAAACAAGGATGCAGACAGAACATTTGGAAAACTCTGGTTCCTTTTTAAAAACAAATTTATTTCTCCAAGAGCTAGTTTATGTCTAGCCACACAATTAAGGAAAGCTTGTACATAACTGAAAGACATTTCTAACAATGTTCACACATATTCTGTCAGTGGGCAAAGGGACTAACATTCCTTTGTTCCACTATCCTCTCCTCTTAATTGTAAGTTGTTCTTAGACCCTGGCAGTATGATATTTAAGCAGAGCATAGAAATGGCGTTTGATCAAAACATATGAAAATTCCTGGGTCAGTTTAAGGATTTTTCCTCTCTGGAGGAGGAGGAGGAGGAAGAAGAAGGGAGTACCCAAGAAATCTATCTTGTGGTCATCCATTTTCTGAGAAATCAATACCCTTTCCTGGCTGCAATCACTATGAATTGATGTTCTTTACTCTCACTGCCTGGCTATAATACTGCCTTAAGTATTATTTAAGTATTATTATCTACCTTCTCAAAATAAAATTTCCTAGTACTTTAAAAATTTTACCTCCTTTACATCAGCATCATCAGCTATTTTGTATCTTAGGATGTATTTTCGAACTTTTCCTGGGGCAGGATCCCAAACAACATTCATGGTGCTATGAGTAACATCCTGGATTTTTAAACCTCTGGGTCCAGGCAAAGGTACTGTAAAAAGAATGATAGCAGTAAGTGAATGCTATTCATAGCAGAGGTTTAGGACTCTCACAGATGGAAATGAATTCTCTTCATGTCTTTCAGCGATAGTCTTTTCAGTGAATGGAGGCAATCACTTTCTGACAAGTTCATTGTCCAGGGCATTAGATGAGAGAGTTCAGCGGTTTATTTCCCCAGAAATGAGCAAAATAGATATAAAATGTGGTAGTTTCACCTTTGTAATTTATGAGAACAATACTTCCAGAAGTAGCAGGGATTAGGACCATAACTTTTGGTGACAATAGCCATTTTTCATCTATGGTTAATAATTTTAAATTTTTAAGGAGAAAAAAGTAACCATGCTCCATGCATCTAGATCAAAAGCATGCCTTTGCCAATAGGAAATGTTTAAGGAAAAGCATAAAAAAGGAAGCCATTTTTAGATCTTTTTTTTTTTTTCTTGATATAACATGTTTCTTTAGTATTTTCTGTGCTTAANAGCAAAATCAAAACCTTTTAAAAGCACAGTGATCTCAAGATTTCCTTCATTATTCAAGTTAAAAATTGTATTGCTCCCCTTTTAGTAGCTGGACCCTTAACACTGAAATTGCCTTTGAGGTCTTTGGTATGTGTTAGAAAATGTATATAATATTGTTAAGGTGGCCTTCTAAATGAAACAGATGATATAAAAACTGTTGCATGAAATATAATTAAAATTAGGTGTTGCTGAAGCAATAGCAAAGCAAAAATCAAGTTGTCCATACACGTCACTTCCTGTGTGGTGAGTGGGTCACTCTTCATATCACCAAACAATACGTAAGCTGTTAACGTGTACTCGGTGTTGGGGATGAGATCTACCAGCTGCACCTCATTCACTGATGGTCCCACACGCATCTGTAGATGAAAAATAACACACCATGTTTAAAAACTGAAGAAAGCAGTGGCAGAAAAGCAAGCAATGATTTAACTTCAAGGGAATTTTGTTTGTGAGATTCACAGTATATTTACAGTTTCCTGACTGATGTCATTGTGTATAATATCCCAGTAAGTTCACTGCACTTCAAGAAGTACATGCCAATCTTTTGACTATTAGGATAGTCTAACAGTTTTTCTTCATTTATTTTTGGTAGAGTACAGGTAGAAAAGACAAAGTCTCTTACCTCCTTCTCTGTGGCTGGGACTGTAGCATTCACAGGTTCATATGTTAACAAATAACCAGTAGCTCCATTGAGAGGTTCCCATCTCACTCGCATGTAAGTTGATCCAATGTCATAAACATTCAAGTTTCTAACTGAAGAGATTGGCACTGTCAAATAAAAAATACATATTGATTTATTTCTTTCGACTTCATGATATTTTATATCACAGGTCATACCACTGAGAATATTGCACATATGGGTATTAGGGCACCTTGTGGGCAGTACAGAGGTGATCTGCAAACAGTGGTATTTAAATTCTTAGTTTAAGAATGAGGCAATGATCATACTGCTTTGAATGTGGCCACAGGTTTTGTACATACACAGCTAAAACTCCTATAAGTCTGCACTGGTGCATTTTAATCTTGCAAAAGTCAATGCTAACTCACTTAAAAATTCTAATATAAAAAAACATGACTGGCTTGGGATCTGTACAAAGAGGATTTTTGTCCTTTCTTTTTGTCTTCTATATTCCTCAAATTATTAAATAAATGAAAAGTTTCCATGAAGCCATGTCAAAAAGTAAAACAGACTTCATGAAAGTTATAGACATATTTTAAGGACTTTTGACAAGCCTAATACAAAATAAAGAAGTTAAATTAACAGCAAATATTAAATATTATTAAAGAGACAGAGAAGTCACCCAATGTTGCATACAGCATAAATATACCTGAAATTAATCACGTAGACAGCTCATAGGAGAAACATAGCTGAGTTATAATTCATAGAAGTGGCATAATTGTGTTGAATTAGCTTTGGTTAATTAGAAATTATTGTGTCTGGGAGTAGCAGGAATTAATAACCTAGCATAAAAATTAAGGAGTACACATTTTTTTATGATCAGATTTCAAGAATTAATAAACTCTGTCTTGTAATTCATGTTGTTCTGTCTGTACAATTCTGTTGTTTTAGTTTTGTACAGCCATGCTCTATGAGCCTAGAAAGAGGCTGGGACAATTATTTTCTACCACAGTGCAGTTTCACTTTCCTGAAGTCTTCCAGACAACAAGGTCTGAACAAGCAGAGTAACACAATACAGTTTGAGAATTCAAATTAAATATTTTATTTGTGCTAAGAAGATAATCCATAGTGCTAAAAGTTCTACTGAACAGTTCCCCAGGTGCTAAACTGGCTGTTAACATGTGTTCAAGACACATTTCTAACTTACAAGTTGTTTCCCTGCCGATCAGAGGTTCACTGCTTTCATCTTCTACCACGGAAAACACATTAACCACATATTCTGTTTCAGGTTGCAAATCTTTCAGAACTGTTGTTCTTTCCATCCTACTTACATAAAACTGCAAGAAAAACAATGTTAATCACTGTAAAACAAATATGTTGGTAATCTTATCTCTAAGAAAAGCAATAATTCCTTGTGAAACTGCAGAAATCAAGGACAAGGAGATAAGTCTGGTCCTAATTTTATATACATTTTGTCTGACAATATACCATTACTTTTGAAAAGCAATCTGTAGGGAAATCTCAGACAGACACTTGTTTCAAATCGAGCTGGATCTGCTTAGCATCACTTACAGTGCATTCTGATTTCACACATGGTTTACAGTTCTATACCACTAAAGAACATAAAGAAAGGACCAGGGAGAAAAGGGCCACTTTGGGAAAAATTTTAAAATCTGGGATAATCTAAATGGTTACAGCACAAGGCATTAGCAACACCTTGCAGAACAGAAATGCCAGGAAGAAATCAAATTGTAAAGTCAGTGTGCACTGGAACAACAGCTGAAACTTTAATCAAAGGCCAAATCTTGAACTCTTAATGAGCCAAAATATGAGTTAAGATATAGAAGCCACAATCATAGATGGGAAGTTCAGTGCTAGGTACACAGAGGCACCTAATTACATTCTTCTAAACACTTCATTTTCCCCAATACTATTGTGTTTGGTTAAAGAGAGTAATAAGCAATTCAGATTTCCTAGAACCAAGAGTTGCCAGCCACTGGCTCAATGTGTAGGGGAGTAATAACCACAAGATAAGTTTGATCCTGTGCAATAAGCAGTTTGGAGTCATATAGTGTTAATCTAAGCACTTCTTACAACCTGTATCCCCCACTGTCTTGTTTTCTACAAAGAAGAAAATACATTAGAAGGACAGGGGGACTACGTATGAGTAAGGTCAGAAAATCTCAGACATATTTCAACTAATGACAGTGGAATATGAAGATAAAGGAGCTATTAGAAATATAAGACAACTCTTAATAAGAAATACATTTTACTTCCGGATTAATGATATTAAAACAACCAAAGCAATATATATGCTCCTATTTTTAAAATTTTGCATATCTTTTACCAAAGCATGATAATCTTGACCTTAGGAGCATTTTAAAGTTACTGTTATATCCTACTCAGCACAAATTCAGAATGATATTACTGTGATGTGGAAGTCCAAGGTTATAGTGGACAATGAAAAAGATGAACATACAACACTAACCTGTTTAGGGCTACCTCCAGAGGTAGGATAATATTCAACTCTGTATCTATCAACACTCTCTGGTGGTGGGCTCCATCTCAGCCTGAAAGAACGAGGTGTCACTTCTGAAATAACTAAATTTGAAGGAGGTGGCAAATCACCTGCAAGAGTGAAGCAAGTTAGAAATATATTAATTTATATTTTCAGAAGAAAAAACAAAACAAAACAAAAAACTTCATGTAACTGCTTATATTACTTTTTCCTCAGGAATTCCCAAAACTACTACATGAAGACATAGTTCACCTTAACACATTCGAGACTAAACAAGTTCCCTGTAACTCCTATTCCACCTTCAACACCAGTGTTTCACTGAAGAATCATCATCCGATGTTACTGTTTTTCCATGCTCAGCTTTGGTTTTGGGCTGTCAGACATTAATACTTAAAAAGAGCAGGACTGCTAAAATTTTCCTTATTTGATGAGAGCCATCAAAAAGCACGCCACAGTGAATAAAAAGCTGACACACTAAGAAAGATACTTCACATTTATGGGCAGAAAAAGAAGGCACATACAGCAATGTCATGCTGTGTTAGTTATAACACAGTCACTGTTGGAAGGAAAGAAAGAACCCCTGCAGGGTAGTCCAGGTGGTCTGCACAACTTCCTCACACCAGCAGCTGAAAAAACAGCCCACAGCTAACACAGTGTTCCCAATAAGTAATAAAAAAGAATTAGCAATGCAAGCACATAAATGGAGAAAGAATGAAATAGACTGAAAATATGATGTACCTGGACCTTTCACACTGTTACACAGATTCGTGGTTACATTATCAACAATGCTCGCCAGGAAGGAGAAATCCGCAACATTGTAAGCATGGATATCATCTGGATCAGTTGCAATCTGCTTCAGTTCATTTTCATCTGCATTTTTAATACCTTTGAAGAGAAGAAGAAAGCAAAACTTGTTAGAAACTGTGACCATGAAGCACAATAACATGTAATTAAGTCCCTAAACACATTCTTTGAATAGCCTTTTATGTACTTATGTATGTGTCCTCTTCTCTGCACCCTTAGCAGATGAGCAGGAAGGGGTTGCTGCAGGCCATCCCTCCATAGAGTACTTACCAATTGCATACAGTTCCACTCCCTCATCTCTGAGTTTTCTTGAAGGGGTGACTACATCATCTTGTGATTTGCCATCAGTGATGAGAACACCAATTTTGCGAGCTCTGGGCCTTAAGCCGGCCACTGGTTTGAAGTTGTTTTTTAAGATGAAATCCAAGGCCATTCCTAGCATGACACAAAGAAAGTAAGCACCACTGTAAACTATTTTCATATGGTAGTCACAGTAAGAGAAATTAGTGCATCCTAGTGACTTCAGTCTGACAACACAGTTCCACAGTTTATTTCCTTCTAGAAGCGTTTTGAACCTAGTTGCAGTCCATCATCTAGACTTCTCAGCAACTCATAGTATTCAGTGCTCTCTTACCCATTGCACATCACCCTCCTGACTACCACTACCCTTCCTTCTGGTTCCTGGTTGTCTTCATCCCAACCCAACATGGAACTGACCTTTCTTCTCATAGGCTCAACAGCAACACAAGCTCTTCATCACCCAAAATCTCTTCAAACACATTTCTCCTGAGTTTATAAGCCCATGCAGGACCTGCTCTTTTCCAACTATACTGAGCTGAACTGTTAAGCCCCTTTCATCACAGACACATTTGAGTTCACTGAACAATATCAGGGTCAGCTACTAGAATAATTTTCACTGGAGCTTCAGTAAAATCCTGTCACTTTGACATACCTGTTAGAGTATTGCCTCCTTTGTATGGTAAGTTGGCTACAGCCTCTAGCAAGGACTGCTTGGTTCGGTAAGCATTGAGATTCCATTCTGTCCTGGGATCACCACTGTACTGTGCAAGACCTGAAAAAAACCCCATCATTTATTCAGTTATTATGTGTCTCTGTAGCAGTCATGCTCCATTTCCCTCCATCATATGAGAACTTACCAATCTGTACTTTGTCAGGACCAATATCAAAAATTTCAACAATACGGGCAATGAAGTTCCTGATGGTTTTAAAATTTGGCCGTCCGATACTCCATGAGCCATCCACCAGCAGCACAATATCAGCTTCTGCTCTGGTTCTACATTCTAAACCTGCCATGTCAACCAGAAAAATATAGCCTTAGCATGATGGCTTTCTTTCCCCATCCTTTTAGATGACATATGTCATGAGTTAGCTTCCAAAATAGCTCTAGTTTTATTCACTGGCACTCCATCAAGTATGACCTATTTGAGGAGCATTATTCACACTAGTCAGTGGTTCCATGGCAAAAGCTGTCTAAATTCCTTCATGTATGTTTCCTTTTAAAAATAAGCCTTTGCAAATGTCAAGGCCAGTGTTCTCTATTGTCATATCATTGTCTGTTTTGGTCTTTAAAGATGGCTGATAACTTGACCTCAGAAGTTTTGTACAAGACTACTAAATGAACCACTCATAGGGCAGTAAGTACTATTAGATTATACAATTTTATGGCATTTTAATCTGTCACATGTAACTAAACTGCTGATTAATTTTCAACCATGGGATAGTGAGATTAACAGCATATATTACAATCACTTTCAAATAAACAGCATTCCTCAATTTTCAGGGGAAAAAGATATAACAATACATGTGGTATAGAAGTTTGTATGTACAGAAAAGAAAGCACAATCTAGAGAAGACACACAAGCATGAACACAGGTCAAGAGATACAGAGGGAACAAGAGCAAACATTCATATAAAGCTGCAATGTTCTAAAAAGGTAAGAAGTTATTTCAGATATCTTCAGTTTACAAATTACAGAACAAAATATGCATCATATTGTTTTCATCACAAGGAAAATCACAAAATATTTATACAAAACAAAAGACACAATAATTTTATCCACAGCCAGTTGGGAAAAAATAAATTTAAAAAAAAAAAAAACAAAAAAAAACCCAAAAAAACAAGAGCCAAAATCCTTTCTCTCTTTTTTTCTGTAGATTTTGTTACCAGCTGCAAATTTTCTGGCTTCCTGCCATCAGAGCTTCTGGTCTTTATATGGAAGAAATCCCATTGAGAAAAATCATCCACACTCATCAAAGTTGAAAGATATTGTGATTTCATATATGTTCCACAGAATTGATCCAACACTGTAGACTCATGAATATAACTATTCCATGTACCTGGGGTTAAAAGCATGATCCTCTTCTGCACAGAAAATATAGATCTAGTCTTTAGTCAGGACAATAAAATCAGTTGGGAGTAGGGTTTAAGTCAAACCATGTTAGTTCAAAAAATAGCATGCATACCTTTAATATGGAAGTTAAAGTCAACTTTACATACAATATAAAAGTTAATCTATTTTGACTTTTCTTCAAACACACTATAGTCCCTCACATGGAAAATTCTAGTAAATGTGCCAGATCTTGGGTGATTTTTTCCCCCATTAATAAATAATTTACTATTACATTTACAGTCCAAGATATAAATTCATTTTTCACATTAACCATGACTCAAACTCATGCATTAATAAAACTAATTGGCTTAAAGAGTGTAACACTGGAGACAGAAATTAGAGCTGCTATAAAAAACATAACGAACAACTCTTGGTGCAATTTTTTGTTACCAGACTTATTAAAATTAAAGCTTTTGTCTAATGTCACTGATGGCCTGTATTAGGGATTTTGTTTTCAATTTTACCCTCTATTATTAGACAGAGGGGGCTACCAATTAATTAAGTTTCTAAAAATGTTTCAATAAATTTATATACAAGATGAGTATTTTTTTACACATTTTACACAGCCCAGTGTGGGCTAAGCAAAAACAATATAGTCTGCTTTCAGAAACCTTTTTTTTTTTTTTTTTTTTAAATTTGACTCTAAAAGGATTTTGTAGTTAGGTTCTTCCTCCTCACCAAATTCTCTCTGATGGTGATGCAAGCATTGAAATGGCAGAGGAGAAAAGGCTTTACTTATTCATGTATATTTGGCTATTCAGAAACACACCTGCTTTTTTATGCTTTCCATGAAGGATTGAGTGCTGAAACTTTCTCCAGGTGGTATAACTGAGAAGATGGTGAGCAGAAATATTAACATAGAGAGGTCTACTCACCACACCAAAGGGAGATAATTTCATAACATTCACAGAAACCTTGAAAGAAAGGTTTACTAGCTACAGAGTGAGAAACTCCCAAAGAGAGAGTGGAGAGCACTCTGCAATTGCCTTTGTGAAAAAGTTTCCTCCTACTATAGAAAAAAACCTCAAAAGACTAAACAATGACTATGTTGAATAGAAACTTAAATAATATACATTAACACTAGGACAGTCCCAACCACCAGATCTTTCTTCATCATGTCATCTTAGTCTTAAAAGGGAAAGATACCATATAAGGACAAGCAAAGGGCCAAAAATCTGCTTTAAATTCCTTGTTCTACTCCTGTGAAGACCCCTGTAGATGAGCCATGATCTCTGTTCAAGAATTTGACCTTATGTGATTTAACACAGATGTGAATGTCTTGAAAATGCAATGCAGATGGCTTTGAATAATCAGCAAAACATAGGTTGCCTGCATTATCATCTTTGTCATATCATCTGAAGGGTGCAGAGGACTGGAACTGTGAACTGGGGCATGTTTGTGGTCATTTCAGACCATATGTCATCAGGGAAGGGAATAAAATTAATCCAGTAAACAAGTATGTATGTGCATCAGAAAAATAAAAAAGAAATGTAGTAAACTTTTAATCTTTTTTTTAATCCAAAACATAAGACTGGCTTTTCTCCAATTCAGTTTATGTTTACCTCTAGATAAAAATGGCTCTGTAGTGGTATCTGAAAGGGTGGTCATCTCTTGTCCAACCAGAGGGTTGCTCTCTCCTCCTTCAAACATCCCAAAAACATTTACCTTATAGGTAGTTCCTGCCCTGAAATAGTCAAAGAGGTGTACTTTAAAGTCATTTGGCTAGTTAAATGCTAAACACTTCACTTATTAAATTCTTGCAGGAAAAGTACCCCATGGAAAAGAAGGTGCTACAACATGAAGCCCAAATACTGGCTCTTCTGCAAGACACTAATATTTCAACAACTTAAAATCAATTTTATGCTCTATACTTAAATTTATAGCCTTTCTCATCCACGTTATTTAATTCTGTGAAGAGAAATTGCACAGGCAGACAGAGTTCAGGTTAAGAAAGCTAAAGCCCTGACAGAATGAAACCAGGCCAGGGACATCAAGGGCAACAAGAATGGTTCTATGGTACATTGATGATAAAAGGAAAACAAGGGAAAAAATGGGCCCACTCCCAAAGAAAACAGGAGACCTGGTTACCCAGGATATGGAGAAGGTACCGAAATAGATTTTTTCCTCAGTTTTCACTGAAAAGTGCTCCAACCACACTGCTGGAAAGTCACAGAGGGCAAATGCAGGGACTGGAAACGATGCTGGGCTGCCTCAAAAGAAGTGACCAGCAGGTCAAGGGAGGCGATTCTCACCCTCTATTCTGCTCATGTGAGACCCCACCTGAAGTACAGCGCCCAGCTCTGGAGCCACCAATATAGGAAGGGCTTGGATCTCTTGTCATGAGTCCAGAGGAACATCAAAAAGATGACCAGTGGGATGGAGTACTTATCCTGTGAAGATAGGCTGAGAGTTGGGGTTGTTCAGCCTAGAGAAGAGAAGCGTCTGGAGAGACCTTATGGTAGGCTTCCAGCACCTAAAGGGAGCTAAAGAGAGCTGGAGAGGCACTTCTGACAGTGATAGGACAGAGATTAATGGCTTTAAACTGAGAGTAGATGTAGATCAGATATAAGGAAGAAGCTCTTTACTGTGAGGGTGGCGTGACACTTGAACAGGCTGCCCAGAGAAGTTCTACATGTCCCAACCCAGGGCATCAAGGCTGGGTTGGATGGGGCTTTGAGCAACCTGATCACGGCAATGAGGTTGGAACTAAATGATCTTTAAGGGCCCTTTCAACCCAATTATTCTCTGACTGTATGATTCTTTGACTTAATGATCCTATCTTAGTTATATTTAGTATACTTGTCTAACAGATTTTGACTTGGTGTGAAGCCTGCTTTAAAAATCCAAACCTCTGATAAAATGGATCAAGAGCTAAACTAAGCATCTTTTGAAAAACATGAGACAAGAAACTTTTGAGAGGAAACTTTAGAAATCCCAAATATCCTTCAGTATTCCATCATCTTTCTCATATATGAAATACGGAATAGAACTCCAGCCTATATCTTTATCTCCTTCAGTTCCTATGAGAACACCACAAGTGATATAACAGATAATCTTAGAAAGAAACTTGCCCGCTACCTTTCAGAGATGGCAAACAAGATTTTCACAGCTAATTGATAAAATTACTTGCTTAATTTACAGTAGATTTTGCCAAGCATTTCTATACTAGAGCATGATTAAACAAAACCTTAGGCTAAAGTTATTTAAA
>VWZN01019702.1:339330-370074 GCA_013396955.1 Regulus satrapa | reverse complement strand
AAAAAAAGAAGGAAAAAAAAAGTAATATCCATACCTAAGCTCCTCCAATACGACTGTGCTGTCGTATGGCCCCACTATTAATTCTCCAAGACTCCCATCATCTTCAGTAGGGTGGAAAGTTACTTTGTACCCCTTCACTCTCCCCGGGGCTGGCTCCCAGGTTACTCGGAAACTTGACATGGTTGAATCAGAAGTTCTCAGATTTCGAGGTGGCTTAAAGGGAGAGGCTGAAAGAGTGAGAAACAAAAGAGTTTAGATCAAGTGTGCACATGGCAAAAAATCAACAAGTATGCTTTTAAGTGTATATATATATATATATGTGCTAATCTAGTATTAGTGACAGTCCTAAAGTTTTGGTTTCTTTCTTTAGACACAAAGACAGGTATTAAGAGGTGAAAGATGAGATTCTTGTCACTTAATTTTAGCTATCTAACCAATAGGTACACAAAATAAGTCCATTGTTGAGGCCCCACTCAATGGGCTGAGGGATAAATTTCCTGGCAGCAAAAGCAACTTCACCAACCACAGGTGTGGCAGTGTGTCAAAAAACGATTCTTCTGAGGAGTGCCAGCCAAACAGCTTGAGGTTTTTAGGTCAAGAGCAACTTCCTCAGAAGATAAACAGCTGCCCACTGCAGGGCAGTACTCACAGACAGAGCATTTAACAAGCTGTTGTTAGCTTCTGCATTTTGTGCAACTTTTGCTTGTGTGCAATTCTAAAGTGCAGTAGTGGAAAATAATGCAGCAGTGTAACCTCAAAGTTGAAAAAAAAAATAAAAATTGGGAATTAGAGTAAACAAAATGTCACCACTATAGCTTTGGCATGAAAGACAGAGGAAAAAAAGAAAGAACTTGCCTTTTCCCTATGCCTGTGCAATTGTCTATAGCCAAAAGATCATAATGTCCTCCAATTGTGAATTTTGCTGAGAAACACTAGATACACTCTCACTCACAAGAAAAAGTATAGATTCTCTTTCTCATCTCTCATAATACTCCCTGAATTATAATTACAGCTTCAACTACAGATGATGCAGGCCTCACTTGCTTGCAAAGAGTGTTTCCCACCAAGTTATTTAGATTGAAAGCAGAGGCATATCTGTATCAAGATGAAGAGTTCAAAAATCAAAAGCAGCTCTATGATCTAAAATTTATCTCAGTATAATTTTCAGCATTAAAAAAGTAGGTATTGGGAAAGAGCTGATCAAGTTTTTGTGACTCCTTTATATCAACCACATTTTAGGTAAAGAGGAAACTTTTCTTCAATAACTGAGGTACTGATATCACCATTGTGAGGATACCTTTATCTTACTTCCTGTCATTCAATATAACATATATTCAGAAAACAGAGAATGGCATGAACTATTTGCACAGTACCTCAGTGAATGGCACTATTGTCACACAGGCAGAAACATCTTGAAAAAAGATTCTCTTTTGGTAATGGCCTTCCATCCATGGAAGCAGAAAACTGACACTAAATCTGATAGAAGGAACACCTAGAGAACATTTCCTTACAAAATATAAGACCAGCATCACATTCATAATAAAGGTGCAACAGGAAATGAGTTTTGATTTTACTACAAAAATGCCTTCACTGAATAAATTTCACTTAATAAATTTGTTAGAGTTTCAGTTTCTGAGGGAGAAGACAGCCTGTCCAAAAGACCATGAATTCAGTCTTCCACAAATGAATCTTCGGAATAATTTACTCCCCCTTTTTAGTACCTTGGGTTTTTCCACAGAAAATATGGTTACCACAGAAGACAAACCTAAATAACAGGATGCTGGATAGCTATTTAATCAATGCCCACAGGCAAAAAGCAAATTATGCAACAGCTGACAACACTTGATTAAGTAGCCTGTCTTCCCCACAAAACACCTTGTTGGAACTTCTGATGACAGCATTTCAAAACAATTCTAGTATTTTAAAACAGATTTTAAATCATATTTACCCCTTTTAAAATCAGCTGTATTAGCTGTACAGAAAGCTGTATTCAGGTTAGGTCACAGTGAAATTTCAAACAAATCAAACTCTCTTCTCAACTTCTAACATTTTCTTCAATTTGCCTGTTAATTCATGATCTTAGCAGGCTCTACTATGCTTTTCTATGTTTCCTGATTATGAATTTTAAGCACAAAACTTGCATTATGAAATCCTGTAAACCCTGTGGTACATACCTGTTGTTCCTTCTCCTTTTCTTGATTTCCCATGTCCAAAATCATAAACTGGAACAACGGTTATGTCATACATCGTTCGGGGCTTAAGTCGCTTTAACACTGTGCTGGTAGCAGGAGCATTTACTCTTCCAGACATTTGTCTTCCTCTGCCACGTGGTCTGTAGTTCACACGGTAAGACAGGACTTTCCCAGGTGAAGGCTGCCATGTAACTCTCATTGTATTTTCTGTCTCGTTGTCTACTGTCACAGTCCTGGCATTTGGTGACACTTTTCAGTGTAAAAATATGGATAAATTTTTACTTTATCATAGACAGGTATATTCAAATGCATGACTACAAAATTAGTCCTGCTGGATTAAAAAATAAGACTGCCCTTTTAAATATTCCAGTATTTGATTGTGGGGAAGACACAGGGAAATCTCATAGGCCATTGTTGTAATAGACTAAATAAACAGAAGCGTGGTTTTCTCTACTGAGACAAAAAATGGGGAAGTATAAATCACATGATGACACAGCATAATTGGCAGGTTTTTTTAGTCACACAATTCAGTAATCCATTAAATAATGGATTCAGCACTCTCATATGAAAGTGCTAGATTATAAATTAATTGATTTTCATGAACACACTGTCCTACTGAGTTCAGATTTTCTAAGTTTTGACTTAATAGTTCTGATAAGATACTGGTGAATACCTAAACAGCTGGCTGTTGAACCCTATGCAAACTGTCCTTCAAATAGAGGTGAGTGACTTTCCAAATGCTTGGAAAATCGCTCATCACAACATAGCACATGTGCTGAAATAAGCCCATGAATTAATAAAGCATTTTCTCGACAAATTGCAGCATTCAGCTTCTAACAGATATTTTCCAGACTGTACAAATGTTATAAATAATCCCAAGGGAAAAGACAGGTATGCAGTGCTGGCTGTCAGCCAAAATAAGCCATCTAGGGTTTGGCAAAGCTGAACCTTCTTGGCATGGGACAATCGGTCAGTATTTCATCACACAGTAAGATAGGCTTTGGAGTTCCTAGGAGCTGACAATTTCTAATTGTGTGTATACCAGAAAAATACAATACTAGTTTCGGGCTAGTAGCCCCAGGTTGGGGGCTATTGACAGGCCTAATGGCAAGTTGCCTCAGTCAGCACACAGAGAGTCAGCACAAATGGTATGGCTAGGCTACCTACCCAACCTGGAAAAGCTAGAACAGCTAGTGTTGCTGCGCTTGAGTAAAGTAAGCTGGGCGACAGCAGTCTGCTTTGACTCTGGGCGTTCAGCTCTTACTCACAGCAGCAATCACTACTCTTGCAAAACCTTAAGAACAACTGCACTGGGTCAAGGACAAAGGTTAAAGTAGTTCAGCTGCCTGTCTCCAACAGTAGTCAAAACAGATGCTTAGGACGGAGCACAAGAACATGTAAACACACGATGCTTCCCAAGAGCCCTCCCTCAGGCTTTGTCTTCACATGGGCCCTTTAAGGCAAACAGCAGAAATGTCAAGCCTTATCCAGGACATCCCTTCATTCATTCTGACTCCTTTACTTGCCAGTTCTTGCTATAAAGGAACAAGTCATCCCTGGTCTCTGTGTCATTTCACTTTTTCTAAGCTGCAGGAGAGGCTTGATCCTGCTCTAACAAATGCAACATAATGTTTGATAAATAAGAAAAATAAGAGCCCCAGAAAGGTAAACAAACATCAAAATCACCCAGTGAGCTTCAGTTTGAGGACTGTGAAGATTGGAAGGGCAATAACTTTGAAAGGACTGATTCTGTGGGAATTTACCCTACCTTTCCTCTTTACTCTATCCATATTCCCTTCACCTGATTTTTAGCAGTCACATCAAACCTATAAAAAGCTGAATTCAGAGTAATATGCAGACAAAATCATACCCTAACTTGGAAATAATTCTTGTTGAATCCAAACCTATATGACATAGAAAAAATTTTGTGGGTTTTTTTAATGGTCCAACAAAATGTCAGAATTGGCTGAGTTGAGGTGGATTTTGGTTTGGGGAAACTTTTCATTAAAAAAAATAAAAGAAAAGAAAAATTTGGCTCATTTTATTTTAAAATTATAATTTCATCAAAAGCAGAATGTTACAAATGGTGGTAGTGTACTACACTTACCATCAGTAAAAGCCTCTCCTTCTACTGGGTCTCCTTCTCCACTGCTGTAGGCTGCATATACTGAAAGCCTGTATTTAGTCTCTGGCTCCAAGCCTTCTATCACAGCATCCACTGTATTTCCAGGGACTTGCTTTTCTCCCATGGTATCATCATAAAGTGATTTCCATACTATCCTGTAATGGTTAACTGTTCCTGGAGCTGGTGTCCATGATAATCCAACCGTAGTGTCGGTTATGTCTGTGGTAACCAAATTACGTGGTGAACCGCGTTCTGCAAGAAAGAAAACAGCAAATTCTCTCTTAAACAAAAATAGCAAAAGTACAAATGCAAAAGTCAAATTATCTTAAGAACTAAACCAAACTTTTCCCATCAACATTATTTTCAATAACATGCAATGGTAGTCCCAAGAGAAAACAAACTATTAGATGAAGGTTTCAACAAAATGCTAAAGCTAACTTTAGGCTATAAATGATCATATCCTTACCATTAAAGATACTTAGCAGTCATACTTTAGAATATGAAAAATAAAAACTGAAGTATTCAAAGGCCTAGAATGAAGCCAGTGCATAAATGTGGTGCAAAACACTTTGGTAAATTTTAACTCTCAAAAAAATTATTTTATTTCATTCATTCATTCATTCATTCATTCATTCATTCATTCATTCATTCATTCATTCATTTTCATTGTTATGTGTGTAACTTTTTTCCTAGGGTTAAATAATGGAGGGTTTTCACAGAATTACAGAATCAGCTGAGTTGGAAGAGACCCAGAAAAATCACCAATTACCGGCCCTGCACAGCACCATCCCCAGGAGTCATGTCATGGCCCTGAGAGAATTGTCCACACAAGTCTTGGACTCCATCAGGCTTGGTGCTATGATGACCACTGCCCTTGAAGCCTGTTCCAATGCCCAACCACCCTCTGGGTGAAGAACTTTTTTCTAATATCAAACCTAAACCTCCCCTGACACAATTTCAGACCATTCCTTTGGCCCTGTCACTGGCCACCACAGAAAAATGTTCACTGTCTGCTCCTGTCTTCCCTCTCATATTCAACTTTCCATCAAACAGGACCCCCAGTGGGTCCCTTTCCATGGCACTGCTTTATAGCATCTCATTCCCTTCTCTGCTCATACATCCAGGGTTGCCCTATCCCAGGTGCAGAATCCGGCACTTTCCCTTATTGAACTTCACGTGGTTGGTGATTGTCCAGGCTTCTAATCAGTCAGAGTCATTTCTCTGACAACTTTATTTTGTTATTTATTGGTACCAGTGTCTTCCAGAGTTCCACTTACCAGATCAGCTATTTCATTTTATGTTCACAACTTATTTGCAGTGTATTTACATCATCCCATACTTACTGTAGAAAATACTCTCCATCTTTCCATTAATAAGACCTGTACCACTTTCCTCCCTGTAGTTTGTTTCAGCCAGCTTGGAACAAAGGAAGCAGCTCATTAGTCTGTGAAATCCAGCTGTCAGATGGATATGTGAGTCTCACCTAACACACCAGAGTAATTCCTCTCCTTATAAGTGAAGCTCATTGGTCTGAAGTAGTGCAGTGAAAGGAGTGCCTTTGTTTAATGTTTAATGTACATTTATAACATATGTTCAATTTTCCTGTTGCAATGGCTTGCTTTTGATGGCAGGAAAGCAGCATTGATGGAATAAATCCATTGGTGGATTTAGTGCAACAGCCTCACCACAGCAATATCTGCAAAAAGGCTCTATGAAACCCGATCCACATAGACAAAGAAGTACTCCGTTCTTTGGTGTGTATTCTCTGTGGGATTTCTCACTGTACAGGACATTCCTGAGAGACTCAGGATATAGCAAGAGGACTTAAACACTTGGGGTGGCCTCATGGCATCACAGTTAAGTTTTACCCTCACTGATAAAAAGATATCCTTATACTAATCCATAGCTGCCACAGGACCAGAATCAAAATTCTTTGAACACAGAGGAATTCAATACTTATGCAATTGCCACTACTTAGTCTCATTGCAAGAACAGACCTCACTACATTCAAAAGTCTGAAGCAGTTCGAGGCTGAGCAACAAGTTGCTCAAAGTGAGTTTTTACTTTTCGTATTCATTTGTCTTTTACTTCCACAACAATGTGCAACATTTCCAAACGTAATCCCACTGGAGCAGAAAATATTATCTGTAGGAAGTTTTGTTTTAGAAATAGCTAATTTCCAGTGCAACTTCATTAAAAGTGAGCCAACAAATCCCACTTGGCTTAATGATGAATAGAAATTAATGTCAAACTATCAAAGATTCACGAGCTACACAGAATACAGAATCAGAGAGTACCATAGCAATCACAAAGATGACTCTAAAATACAGCTACAGAACATGTGTTTGGGGGTTTATGATTTTAATTCAGTCTTAGGGACATTCCATCATGTTTTTCTGGAGACGGTTCTTTTTCCATCCTAACTCTGGATCAGTTCTTAAAATACCCTTCAAACCGATTTTTAGCCCCACAATACAAATTGCCACAATTTATGGCACCTTTTCTTCAAAAAAGAGTTAAGATACAGAGGGTTTGGTAAAATTCACTTATCATTTCACAACAGTGATTGCATATACTGAAAAAGTTATAGTGAAAAGGCCCAATTCAGCTCACGCTTCATGAAGTGTCATCAAATTCAGTGACTGCATTAAATGAAAGCCAGGGCAGAATCTTAGCTCCATATAACAATTTTCCTGGAAGCCTGAAAAAAAGATTTGCCTTCAAAAGTAAATTACAACAATTTTTCTGTCTGCTCTTAAGCTCCTACTCTCAAATCTTGGCCTTTTCATACAATAAAAAAAATATTAAGGCAATCCAAATGGAAAAAATATGGAAAACCTAACTTGATAGAATGCACAGATGTCTCACAATAAAAACCTTTCTTTCCATATTTTAATGTAATATAAATATACAAGTCACTTTATTTTGGCTACTTTAAAACATGGCCCTGCCACAACATGATTTCAGTATTCAAGTATCTGCTACCACAGCATAATTTTTTGCAAGTCTACTCCTGGATACTACAGCTAATGATATATGTTGGAAATACTGCAAAAATAACTTCTTATTTAAAACCCTTATTGATTAAGTCATTATTGAGGTAATTAAATAACAGAGGAAAATAATTTGTCTGGAATGGATTACAATGAACAGCAGTTACTGCAATATGTTGGTTCTGAAAGAAATATTCTCTGGAACTAAATGTCTTTTTTATAAGGCAAGGTAAAAAAGGGAAAAGGAACTGGGATTTCTACCAAACCACTAGAACTAAATGGAAAATTTTTACTTCAAATACTTGGAAACTGCTGACAAGACAACTTACCTACTAAGGGAAATTAGACTTTTTATATGTTACACTGCAACTGAGAACATTTCTTTAACATAACACACTCACTTGATTTGCACCTCACGTGTGAGGTGGAAGTTCACTCACAGCTTTTTTCTGCTTCACTTGATCTCCCATAGTGATTTTTTTTAAACTATTATTAGGAGAACAGCTATGTTTAAGATGCAGTCCAGCTGTAAGTCTTAAACTGCTAGGATTCCATGAAATATTATCAAAGC
This sequence comes from Regulus satrapa, assembly GCA_013396955.1. Taxonomy (NCBI): domain Eukaryota; kingdom Metazoa; phylum Chordata; class Aves; order Passeriformes; family Regulidae; genus Regulus; species Regulus satrapa. The sequence goes on along the minus strand of VWZN01019702.1, from coordinate 362,193 downwards.
TGCTACACTCAGAGTCAAGAAACACATTTATGCTCCACAAGAGCACTGGTATAACACGGCCATTAACAAACATACAGTGAGACTATGAAATATTCTTCCCTTGGATTAAATCAAAATACCTGTGTAACTCACTTATATTTCATGCACACACAAAAATCTACAACTGTAGCGCCTGAATACTCATTTTTTTGCTTTGGCCAATGTGTTCAGAAATGCTTGTTGAACATCCACTTCTGGTCTACTTCTTTAAACAGGATGGATAAGGACAATGCACATCATAAGAAAGAAAAGTGCCTGCTGGCTAGCAAAAGACTCCTGCTTTTTACTGACTGGAAAAGGAAGCTAATGTATGTTCATCATTTCATACAACCCCCAAGACATCAGTAAACAAGGATGAAGTTGGACTTATAAAATTATTCCCTGACAGGCATGAGGTCCTCTGATGCTCCAGAGCATCAAACCAGCTGGTGTAAGCTGTAAGCTGTGGTGAGTACATACACAGGAAAACAAAATACTTGCATGGGCAGGTCAAACCCTTGCCTGGGAGAGCAAGCCAGGCACCAGCTTCAGGTTGTCAGATTCACTTTGGCAGTTTTTAGTTCAGAGAACTTTTCACTGCCTGCAGTCCCTGTATATCTCTACCATTGCTTTAGAGCAAACAAATTTTCAAAAATTCACTTGGTAACTTTCTGCCAGGTACTTTTATACCCTGTTCTGGACTTCTGAAATGTCCCATTTCCATATTAAGTTTTTCCACTGTAGTGTGCCAGAGACACAATATGATATTAAAGCAGTTTCCCTCTGTCCACTTGGCTTATTTCCCATAACTCTCCAACAATCACTGTTGTTATTGAACACAAGACTGAATCAGCTAAAATTAAAATGTTGACATTCATAAAAATCAAATGTCCTTATTCAAATGACCTTTCCCCTCAGAGGCATTTACACAACTCCAGCAGATCTCAGTGGGATTTTTACATGCACTTTGGGCCCAAATCTTAAACAGCTTTCTGAATGTGTTTTTTAAAACCAAGTTTCAAAATCAATCTGCAGTGGTAAATTTCACGCAGAGCCATGTTTCATTTAAGTTAAACATAGGATTTCTGTAAGCCAGCATCCTAAAATGTCAGAATCAACTAAATAAGCCTTCACTTACAGAGGCATAGACCAAAATGTTTTGGCCTGAGTCCTGCCTTATTTACAGTGGGCAAAAGTCAGGAGTATCTTATTGTGTCAGCAGGCTAGATTGCCACAGCCAAAGATCCAAGTGCATGCATCAGATGAGATGATAGCAGGATCACTTCAGTGTTACACTAATGGTCGAACTCTCCTCAGCACTGGAGCAGGCAGTCACTTGGGGGGGGCTGATATCCCTCCCTCCAAAACATAAAGAGGTTAGCAAACAGTCCTCAGGTGAGTGGAGAGGGGAAGTGGCTATGGAGCAGGGGAAAGCCAAAGACTTGCTACACATAGGCATCCTCAGATGACCCCATCAGAGCAGATTTCTTCTCTTCTGCAGAAAGGCAAGAAGATGCCAACCAGGAGAGTTCTAACCCAAAACAGAGGAACTTTAGCCAGAGCACTCCTGAGTCCCTGACCTAGGATAATGCCAAAATCAGTGCTCACATTCAGTCCCTTCAATATTCTATCTTTCCCAAAAGTTATTCAGTTAACACTGACAATATTTTCTAACTCTACTAGAATTGTATTCTATTTTTTAGTATTTTATTATTATTCACTCAACCTTCCCCCATTGGTTTGTTTTTTTTCTGACATATTTCATTTCCTAGATAAAACTAAGACAATTTTCCTCAGATTATCAAGTCAGTTTCAAAGGTCATGCCAAAAAATCTTGGTATGTGCAATTTTAAAAATGCATGATACAGCATTAAATCTCCTGAGGACACTGAGCCCTTGTTTCTGTCAGGACGGAAGCAGCACTACGCCATCTGACCATTGCATAAAGTTCCTGTGATATGCTAAAAACCTCATTGTAAGCAAATGTCACTTGAATTTGTACTATTCTGCCTGTAGGAGGTCGTTCATTTCTGAAGCATTCTTGTGTTACTACAGAAACAGCAAAAATGAATCATGTATTTGCCAAAGAACTGCTATCCATTTTCTGACCAAAAAGAGCCTGCCTCCAAAATCCTAAACCTAAACTATAACAAACATAGTCAACAGAAAATCACTTCAAACTGAAAATGAACCAGTCATGACAACTTTTTTTCATGTGTTGTTTTAGTACAGCATAATTCTCATAACACAAATAGCTACTTCTCAAACAGGATGGAAGATTTTGGCCCTCTATCTCTGAAACAAAGATCCTCTTTCTAAAGCAGATGACACAATGGCATAATTATCGCTCAAGTTTATTTATACTCTCCTGAATATAATACAATATGCCTCTTTTCGCTTATTTTAAAAAGCACAAAGAAACAACGGGCTGACACCTCTACTAATGGAGACCAGCAACCTCACATATGCCAAAGAACTTCGTCCTTTTTTACCAACAGTGTGTCTAACCTAGGATCTTCACTGATATAAGTGGAAATACTTGGAAATTTCTCCATTCAAGCAAGATGGATATCTGATCATTGAATATTTTTCTGGAAAAAAAAGGCCTTTTTTCTAAATTTCTCTGAAATTTGTATTTAAAAGTGTAATGCCTTCCCTGACTACAGTCAGTTACTCAAATATTCTTAAAACTTTTCTAGAAACCATATAGCTGCCAGAAAAAAAAGGACATAAAAACCAGATCTTCAGCTTTCAAGCTCTTCCGACATTTATTAGGATTAAGCATTTCTGTATTGATTGCTTAATCTAGCAATGAATTTGTTACTCTTTAAAACAACTACAAATTATGAAAGTTAATCTGTTTAGCAGCTAATGTACAGTATGTTCTTTTCATCTGACAGCACGCACTTGGGCAGAAAATCAAATTCTTGCAGACTTAAAACCACTTCTCTTATTAAAAAGCAGATTAGAAAAACAGTAGCTCTCACAAACTGCTTGCCGTCTGCTGCATTTAGACTCACCGCCTTCACCATGTTTCTCATTGTATTTTATTTCTGATGTATGAAGACTTGGGTAAAGATCATATGATCCCAAAAAATATCAAAAGCCAAATGGTTTGTTTGGCGCACTTGAAGATAAGAGAAAAACTTTTCCCTAAGACATTCCATGGGTATTTCTTGCTTGTTCTTCGATCTGTATTACATAACATCAAATATAACCATCAGTGCAAATTTGTTTAGTTCCCCCAGTTGTCATAAGCCCTGTTCCACCCCAAGACAAATGGCAGCCTTCACTGATTTAATTTACTTCAGCAGTTTCAACAACTTTGTGTGAGCTGAGGGGAATCATAGCCAAAAAAGTATGTCTGAGGAAAATTTTTCCATGGCACCTTTATAGAATTGCTCCAACCAAAGCTGCCCAGTGATGGATTGCCATGCACTTTTGAAAGTGAGAGAATAAAAGTGAAGAGTTTGCTACAGCACATATTTTGCACATGCAGTTATGTTTAAAGCAATATGAAATATAAAGCTCCAGAATTTTCACCTCTGGATGGTACTTCATAACTGTAGACAAAATCAGCCAATGACAGAAAGAGCTTATATAAAAGATGGCAGCACTATAAGTTTCCTATATCTAGATTACTGAAGAAGGAAAGCATACTTCAACAAAGGGGCAAATATATTGCTCCCCTTTTCTCCAAAAACACACATTAAAAAAAAAAGAAATAAATCTATTCTCTCTGAATAACAATTACCTGGTAATGGAACAACGCTCTCAGAAATGAGTCATTTTCTGATTACTCATTTGCTCAACTCTCTACACTGTGTTTTCTGTGAACAGTTCATAAAAAGCTGATCCTCTGGCATGTGTTTATCTTTGGGCTGGACCAGAGAGCTATGCAAACAGTTTATAAAAGAGATTATCTACAGTTACTTGGGGGAATATTTGCCCTCCCTGTTTTATGCAGAGAAGCAATGAGGGCAAGCATACGCTTAGCAAAAAGAAAAACACAAGGAGAAATTGAGATTACCCAGATGGTAAAGGATATCAAGCACACACAATGGTTTCTGGGTTTCTGTGGATTGATTTTCCTATTAATCCTGAAACAAACAAGCCACTTCAAAACACAACAAAACTACCATGCAGGGCAAAGCAGAAGAACAGGGAGTAAACTTTAACTACTCCAAAATATTCTGGAGATAACAAACATAACTGAAGGGTCTTCAATGAATGCCTAGACAGACATGTTCATGCAGATCAGGTTAGAGCAGCCTAAAAATTTTTCAGTTTTTTCTTCTCTGCTGAGGGACACCCTTGTCTGAGAGTATCTGCCCATGAGAGTTCTCTACTACATGCAGAACAAAATAAATCATGACTAAAAGAAGGAAGAATGTTTGCCTACATCCTTAATCACAGGAGACTATTTAGCAATTCAGTAAAATTCCATAAATATCTGAGAGTTTGGATTTTTCATTTCCTGCCACTTGACTATAAGATAGTTGGAGAAGGTACTGTATCCAACTCCTCTTTTCTCACTTTCCTCTTAGTGCTGAAATGTTCTCTACACCCAAACTGCTTCCTCTTAGGCTGCATATCAAGTCCATGAACTAGCAAGCATCCCAGTTTGAAAGGCAATCGCAAGCCTAGCTCCTGATATGATGAGCAACTATGGCACCACTGACTGAATAGGTTTGGTGAGAATTCATATGGTGAAGACATCAAGTAAACCCCATAGGGATTCCTGATACAGAAAAATACTTAAGTGCTCAGTCTTTCTGGGTTGTTGGCAATGAAAAACACACACCACACTATTTTGTTTCTCAGACACCATGGCTCATGGAAAAACTAACTGAAATACTAAACACTTTTTTATGCTTCCTTTCACAGCTTTTTTGTCATTACTGTTGATAAGTTTATTTCTCCAGAAGTTAAGACCTGTCCTATTTCCAGCCTCAGTCAGACAAGTTATTTCAGCTACTCATTAGTCAAGTATTCACTTTGCCGACCTGTGTAACTTTTCATCCTGGTCCAACCATATTTATTTTAGCTTCACAGCCAGCATGACATCTCTTTTCATGTAAAATTCTATAACGAGCTTTGAAATTTGAATGTTACCTTTCAGTTTGAAAATTGCAACACTTTTTATTCATAATCATCTGGGTTTAAAGGTTTTTCTAAAAGGTTTCGTTATTTTATCCTTCACTGTGATAAGATAGGGCCATACAGTGAAAAACTGCCTTATATTCTGCAACAAATATTCTGAAAACCTTTCATACTGTTAGTCAGAAAGTCTTAAAATATCTGTGATTAAGTTCTAAGTGTCCTGGCCTAATTCAGGTATGTTTATTGCCCCGTGAAACTGCATGTATGCTGATTACTGAAATACACGTGAGATATTCCATGAGGAAATATAATGGATTAGATTTTTTTCTGTCATGCAAAAAGAAATTTGTATTTTGTTCTTTGCCTTTGATCACCCAGTAAGGACTGACATCTCTACAGTACTCTTACTAACATTTTATCTAACCAAGAAAATTTAAAAGACAGTTTTAATAGGAAAAGTAATGTTTTCTGAAGAGCACCTTGATAGGATTTCCAAAGCCAGCTGACTCTTCAAAGAATTTACACTTGAGTCATAAAGCTATGCATGTCAAAATGGTAAGTAATTTTTAATTTGGTTTCCTCCCATCCAAAGAACTGAATAAAAAGTCATTCAGTTGAGTGATAGGATGCTCCCTTATTCATATTTATCCCAAGACAAAATCTGTTACTGAATTTTTAATGTAATATTTTAATTCAGTTGCTTAGAGCAAAATTTCTTACAGAAATGCTTCTGTGACCCTTTAAAGCCCAACACCCATCTTAAACTTCATCTGGTTGCATATAAGCCCATTCCTAAGATAGAGGCAAATATTCTCTTAAATTGTTTGGTTCTTTAGCCATTGTAGAGAATATTCTTCTTACTGTTAACAATTTAGCAATCCAGAAAGTCCAAATAAGAATCAGAGCCCTTGAGGGGGACACAGAGTACACAGAGCACTGAAAAGACAAGACAGTCTGTGCCTGAGACTTAATTCTATTTTTCTGATTATTTTGTCTTTTGGATTCTACTGTACTTTATTCACTGCTCTCTCTAGGCTGTGTTTTCACTGAAGCTCTAGGCAATGCCCTAGAAGACTTTTCTTTTGCTCAAGTTTTATGGTAAGACAAAAAGAAAATCTATTTCATGAATTTGAAACACACTTGATGTCTCTATGACTCCAAGATCATAAAAGAGCTCACCTAAGTTTACTGTTAATATACTCAGTGAAAATGTTTCCACCAAAGTAAACAGCTAACTTGGCAAAACCTTTACTAAATTTGAGGTATGTCCCTAAGGAAGTGAACCATTCAGTCTATTTAACAGTGAGACAGAGGCCTCTCAAGATTTGCAAAGGAAGGCTGAGGCATTCCTCCATGCACTGATAGCACAGAGGAGAAAACAGCACTATCAGCTTCCTAAGTCTACTTGGGATCCAGTCTGGTTTTGTTCTGAGGGTGAATTTATATTCCTGGTTGGACAGCAGCTCATGTTCAGTGGAAAGAATAGGAGACTCCTGCCCAATATATTCTACAGTATTGTGAACCTTTTGGGGTGTGAAGGTGAATTCAAACTCTCCCACACAGCGTAAAATCGACATTTTTACCCTCCCCCTTCCCTCCAAAAAATGTTAGACCTGTGCTGCCATATAAGCCAGACTTAGCTCTGGGATGTGTTGAGAATTGGGGAGAATTCTCTATAACAACAGAGATTTTTATAGAATTTAGCCAATGTATGCTAGATGTCTTATCAATGTACCTTGGATGTTTTGGACAGAGGCACTGTCTGCAGCACTGTCAGAAGCTGTTGCCTGCTGTCTGCCTGTCAGCATGCATTGCTCTTTCTCTCTTCATATAGATCTTAATAAATAATCATATTTAGCCTTCTGATTGATGGAGTCTATGTAGATCAATTGCCTGACACAGCACAAACTCTCCAACCACAAGACCTGGGAATGGCAGCACCACCACCAAAGGGAAGCCCATTACATCCTGATAATCTCTGTCCTTTCTGGAGGATATGGTCAGAATATTGATACCTGATCTCATTTACCTCAGCAATGTTCTGGGTGGGAGAGAGGTTCTTTTCTCCTACAAAAGGAGCCTTTTGGACCTTGGATGGGTAGTGAAATTAAGGGAGCTAGGAAAATTTCAGCACAAATTGCAAGGAGCCTGATTCCCTGACAGCTGCACCCATAAGAGTAAGCATGTCTCAGGCAGTGGGACAGGCAGGCAGACAGCTCCTTGTATAGTCAGTGGACAGAGAAATGCTCATTTGAAGGAAAAATGAGATCTCAGATGAGATCTGCCTACTGGAAGTATTTGCCTTTCTTCTTCAATCACAGAAGAATGCTAGAGAGCCCATGCTGCAAAGAGCAGTGTTCAGGTGCCTAAATTTCAGGAGGAAGAATTCAGCACATTGGTGAATCATTGAAACTGATTTTTTAAATTATTTTATTTTACATTTTCCTATTTAAAATAGGTTTTCTGGATTGTTTCCTAAATGACATCATAAACAAAAAGTTGAACTGATGGAGAAACAAAACCAAGCATATTCCTATTATAACTTCATTAGCATTAATGGACAAGCCTTAACTCCACATAATTCATCCCTAAGATGTTTTCAAGTGTGATGCCTACACAGCTGCAGTGCCAGATTTCAGCAGTGCATCCCTGGAATAGAGCAGAGTCACACTTCCTTTCAAGGCCCACAGGGCATCCTTCCCTATCCTCTGACAATCTACAGATCACACTGAGAATGCTCACAGAGCATTAGTCTGGTAAATTATCTGCTCAGTGTCAGAGAAAGAATAGCCTTCCTCCTTTTAAGAAGCGCTTTGGGTCTGACATGCTTTTGAAGCATTCTGTTTATGCTCAGCTTGTTAGAAGCAGTATTTTACTCTGTATACCTAAGACTATGTGTTGTTTCTCTGATGCAAAATTGGCCCCTAAACATCTCTCAATCTCAGTACTGTAGAAATGCTGCAAATTTTCAAATGGATGAGATACTTTAACCCCATTAACTAATCCTGTTAGATTAAGAACAATATGCCACTAAAACTGCTTAGAAGATGATAGTTATGAGACAAAATATTTAATGGAGGCTGATGTGGAAGTACAGTCATTGTGGTTGGTGCTTCTAGCAATAGCTTTTTCAAGAGATGCAGAGACTCTTCCACAACCAGTGATTTTACCCACTTTTTTTCTTTGAGGACAAAAGTCCATGTAAAGTAGGAGAGCATCTTTATGACTATTTTTCATTTAGATATTTACTTCTACAGAAAACTTATGAAGACACTTTAAGACATCATAAACATCGGTCAGATAACAAATAAATAATAACAGAAACAATAAATAATTACCTTCAAGTGTTTCTCCCTCTCCAGAAAGGGCGTCTCCTGCTCCAGAGGCATACAAGGCAGACACGGTCAGTGCATACCTAGTGGCTTGGTCCAAGCCTTTCAGCACTTTAGAAGTAGTGTCACCTTTCACAGTCACTTCCTTAGTTTCACCTCCTGCGACTGGAGTGTACGTTATAAAGTACTGCTGCACTTTGCCAGGAGCAGCAGCCCAAGACAGCTTCATTGTTGATGTTGTAGCATCAGAAACTCTCAAATTCCTTGGATTTCCTCGGACTGCACATGTTAAAAGATGTTGAAAGCAAGTTGAAGCAAGCTTAATTTCTTGGTTTGTCTTTTAGGTTACCTCTACATAGGATTTTATGCTAAAAAATGATATCCTAACAGGCTGGAACAACACTGAAAGGTACACTGTAGTCAGGACTGTACAATCCCATCTCCACCCTTCTTAGGCAAAAATACATAATAAAGCCTACTTAGTTTTGTTTTTTTTTTTCCCTCTTAAAGCAGGCTCGATCCTGGAGCACTGGGACGTCTAGATATGCTCTAGACGTCTAGATTCAACAAAGATCCATGTTGAAGTCACTGTCTTCAGAACCAAGGCAAAGATGACAAGTGAAATATTAAATTAACATGTTTTGGTTTCCTGAAGAGGTCTTTTTGATGATAACTTTCATGGGTCAGTGAAACTTCAACAATTATCAGGACAGTCGTACCGTCTGTGCTCTCTGGATTTTGTTTAATAAGGCACGACAGTGTTAAAGGACCATGCTAAACATTAAGCACAAAGTGCAAACAGAGTCTGAATTTGCTCAGAAGGTATGTTAAATATTTTATATCATCAAAGAATCATGGAGACAATTAATTAAACATACAAGTAGATTCTTTGCCCAAGTTACCTTGCCATATCAGGTTCTAGATACTGTATTTTAAAATGAAATATTTCAATTTTGATAAATTCTATTTTTTTAAGTTATCTTTCATCTAGGCTTGGGCAATGTTATAACTTTCTGTTAATCAGGGATAATACGTATGGACTATATGGTTTATTCTCCTTTCAGTATGCATATGCATACTCACTCAACATGCAGTGAGTTTTTCTCACGCTTACTATGTTCACAGCATTGATCATGTACCTTCATCAGTTTTCGCATATCCACTCAACGAATTCCCAGGCCCAGACTGATACTCAGGAACAACAGACACTTCATATCTTGTATCTTGGATCAAATTCTGAAGAGTAGTTGACCTATCATTTGCTGAGACAGTCACTTGTCTCCTTTCTCCTCCAGTAAGTGGTCTATAAACAAGCCTGTACCGTAGGACGTTTCCTGGAGCTGGAGTCCAGCCAACTACAAAGCTATCAGTAGTTTCATCTGTTATCCTTAAGTTTCGAGGAGCCCCTTTAACTACAAAAAATACACACATGTAAGTTGTAAATATTTGCCTTTAGAGAAGCAGTATCTGAAGCAAAACCATGGCAACCATTCTGTTAGCTCATCCAGTTTACCACAACTGCGTATATTGCCCTCCCATTGCTTTAGGGTACACACACCTTTAGTAATTTCTGAAAATTTAGGGTCATAGCTACATTCAGCAGTGGAAAATAGTTGTCCCCCAAAGTATATTAATCTCAGTTTATACAACTGCTTCTGAAACATAAGACAGTCTGACTGTGTTTAGTGGTAACAGCAGAACTGAACTGTGTAAGGAACATTTGGGCATCATGAGGAAACTTTTTAACATGAATGGTATAACTTTCCCTGCTGTGGCCATCTCCTTCTGCACTCCTTCCATTTACGGGGGAAAACAGCAGTTGTCACACCTGACTACACACAGGCAACTATCCTATTTGCAAGAACAAACAGAAAAAAAAAAAAAAAAAAAAAAAAAAAACACACCAAACCAATTCTATGGCTTTGAATTTTTCAAACAAAAAAATATGTTCCCTGCAATAAGAATTGCAACTAATGTTTTAAAAAATTTTCTGAATTTTGTCTCTAATTCAGAGAAATAGTTTGTCATCCTTGAAACAAAAGAAAAACTGTGGTGAATTCTTTAATCTAGCGTGCTCCTTGACAAAAGATACAGCAATTCAAATGAATTCAGTGGGCACACCAAACAAGACTTGACTCTTCCAACAGACATAAAGATCTTCTGTACTGCATGCTGCCTAGCAGTGCATAGGCATTGCCACTTAGGGAAAAAAAGTTCTGGTTTTTTTGTTGTTTGCTATCTATATTCTACAAGTATTGCTCTTCCAAGTTAAGAGTGGCGTAGTTAATAATCCCAGTTTTTAAAATGAAACTTGTTTTCTATTAATCAGAAACACAATACTCAACTTCAAATCCTTTAAAAGCCTGAAACCAGAGTTAATTGCCAAGAAAGCCATCTGGATCAAACTGCTAGCTAGATCTGTATGGAGAGCGGCTGATGTTTCTGTGGCTTTAGAAGAACTCTGCCTTCTGAGACGTGCTGGGGTATCATCAGATCACAATGTTAATAATTATTTAAGCTAGTATCAGTTACAAATGGGAAGAGAGATTATTTTTACTAAAGCTTTTCCTTCTCCTGTCCCTTACGCACACAATCTCTATGGTCTATCAGCCAAGAGTTTGTCTGTTTTCCTGAGGGAAAATTTTGTGTGGCCAAAATATTCTGACTGGTATAGTCATGGAAATGTGCACACTGACAGTGAAACCTGTATCTTCCAAACTTACCATCCAAACTAAGCTATTTTATAAGTGTTTATTTCTACCGGTCATAAGAGGAAAGAGAAATTAACAAATTTTCATGCTGTTTCTTTTGCTCCCTTGGAACTATTTATGTCACCAAAGGTCACAAATGACAGCATGGAATAATGAAAAAGAGTAGATCAATATTTTTAAAAGCATGGTTTAGAGCAGACTGAGTGTACAACTACTGGAATAGAAAATCAAATCTACTACCATGCTGCTCTTTTCAATCAGGAGAAATGCATCATGGCAACTCTATCAAGAAAAAGTAAAGCTATCATGCTTAAGTTTACAGCCATTGATCATATAAAACACATACTGACATCAATGGAAGTTTTGAAATCAGTTGTTGGATCAGACCAATGGATTTCTGATTTATAAAAACAATTAACCAAAAATCAAGCTCTTTTAAGCCTATTGCATATAAAACAAGATTTCTACTAGTGTTAGACGTAGACATAGCAAATTGCATAGGCACACATTTGTCTTTAAATGTTTTGAAGTCAACATGCATTCCTGCATGAGTCTCATAATTATTAAATAGAGCAGAATAAAACTGAATAGTTCAATGGCAAGGGATCTACAATGTTCATCTAGTCCAACTTGAGTCTATATTGAGAATAATTCATGCCACAGAATTTAATATTGAGAACGCATTACTTCATTTGAAAGGAAGCCACTGCAAAGGAACACATCCAACCTTCAGGATAATTAAAGTCCAGTCTTTTCAACCTAATGCTTGCATATTATTGGAATTTTAAGTATTTACTGAAAGCATTGAGATACAATAATGTTTATTCTCATACTGCATGGCAGTACAGATTCTCAGCCTTAGTTGGCTGTTCCTCATTTACCTGTTCTCCAGCTAAGCAAATTCTTATTTGAAAATATGATGCCCTCTTGTCTGAGAATAATTGGAATCCTACCTTCTAAGGTGGTTTCCTCTCCGTCCAAGGGAGGGCCATCCCCATCTTCATATTCAGAAATCACACTGACTGCGTAAGTAGTTTCAGGGAGTAAGTTGGTGAGAACTGAGCTAGTACTTGAAGCTGGTACTGAAACAATGAATTCATCTCCACCGACTGCTACTTTATATTTAATGAGATAGGACAAAACCTCAGGTCCAGCTGGAGACCAGCTCACTTTGAAACTCTCTGATGTTATGTCAGAAAAGACCATGTTCTTCGCAGGTACATAAGCTGTATGGGAATAAAAATGTGCATATGAAGCACAGTTGCCAGAATATGTTAAACACAACATTTCTAAAATAAATAATAAATGTTCCTCAATCATTTGATTTATTCTAATTGAACAGATATTTTATTGCATGTGCGCACTATCTGTTTGCTATACTTGCTTATATCTGTCAAATTTCAAGAAGATCATATTTAGGTTGCCTAAAATCATTCAACAGCAAGTAAAAGCACCAACTCAGTGATTTTAAGATCAAATGAAAACAGTCCATCTAAAAAATATATATATTTATGAAAACTTAATTTAGAATCTGATTATCAAGTTGGTTTTCCCATTTCATATGTCTGATGAACAGCAAAAACATTATGTCCTCAATGGAAACTAAAAACTGTCGGGGTAGGGTTTTTTTCAGATCTAGATTAAAAATAAGACAAAATAAAAACCAGTATTTTTTCAGAGATTAAGTCAAAGAGGGAACAAGAAATTTGACACAAGGCACAAACACAAGTCTGACATCTCGGGCTTGTTTTGCTTGGCCGAGTCAGCCTAACAGTGGGAATCTTAAAAGTGCTTGAACCCTCTGAAACAAAGGCTGCTTTGCTGGTTTGTTCCCCAAAGCTGTCCTGAAACAAATGTCTTATTTTTAAATAGAATAGGGCTTTCAACACTGGGGACTCTTCAATGATAGTGTTCTACTAAGCATAGGTAGGGACAGTGGGGGTGCAACTAATCATAAGTTACTTTATCTGACCAAAAGCTGGCCATTTAGAAAATTTTTGAATGTTAAACATTATCCATGCTGGCCTAATTTGGATGCATATGAAGACTCGTGCTACTTCATTTCAGTCTTTATAGCTAGATTGCAATGACTATCACCTAGTATCTGTTGTCTCAAGTTGTCTTGTCTAAGCCCGTTTCAGAGGGCCATTAATTTTACCCTAAATATTCATCAAATTGCCCTCTAGAGTTATTGGCATTACTTCATTGCCTTTGAACATCTCAAAGACAAACTTAGACTGGACACTTCATTTGTAGAGGTTAAAGAAAAAATGCTCTGGTAACTATTTTACTCAAGCTATTGAGTACAAAAGCAGAGCGTATCCACTAAGGTCATTCTAATAGACACACATTTTATTAGTGTCCTTTTAGATACCTAGCACGTGTGGGGGGGAAAATTTTCTCCATTATCTTTTTCATTTCCATTTATCCATTAATTTCACCTGTTGCTTTTAATATGTTTGAAAATGAGAAGCAAATCCCCAGTTATTAAAATTATCATTTGTATATTGACAATTTCATCCATATAAATTCTTTAGGTAACTATAAGCACAAAACATTGGTTCAGATCCTTTTTTCATTACATTTTCTACATTCCTCCACATAACAGAAGTTACTTACATTTTCTCCTTATAGCAGCCAGTTCCTGCTCAATTCGTAGGCAGACAGATTGTGTAAGTTCAAATGATATTCTTTGAAAAGCATCAAAATCTTCCACTGTGTAAACATGGGTGTCTGCAGGAGGTGATGCTATCGCTTCCAACTCTGTTCGCACTGCATCCTTCACACCAACTGCAAATATTTCTACATCTGCGTCCCTCAGCTTAATTGCAGGTTCTTTAAAAGCATCTGAGGACTTTCCATCAGTGATAAGAATCATGACTCTCGGCACATTTGGTCTGGATCCTTTGCTGGTAACAAATACTTTCTCCCTCACATATGTCATTGCTTTGCCTGTGTTGGTAGATCCACCTCTGTAGGGGAAGGTGTTAATAGCCTGAATTATGTCTTCCACTCTGTTGTATCTGTTCAAAGAAAACTCCATATGGGGATCTCTGCTGTACTGGACAAGACTTATCTGTACTTTTCGAGGTGATATCTCAAAGCTTTTAACTAACACTTCCAAAAAGGCTCTTACTTTTACAAAATTGGCGATACCAATGCTGTAGGAACCATCCACTAAAAGCACAACATCAGCTTTTACATCCACACCACGTGAGCATTCTGCAAAGAAAAAGAATAAACACTGTAAACAGACTTTCAATAACCACATAGCATTACAATTCTACCTGTAGTTCATGTATCACACACAACTGCTTATAAACAAAGTAAACTATGCTCAGAAAAGATGTTTCTCAATAATAATAAAGGCCTGATATTAAAACCAGCATCAGAGTTTTAATGAATAAAAAGCTACAATTTGAAAACAAGGTGGCTCCAAACTCACCCACTTGAACTTTTACTTGTTGTGTTTTTTCCATTATAGTTATTGGCTCACTGGGGGTCAGCCCTTTCATTGCATAAACATTAATTTGATATTCTGTGTCTGGAGAGAGATCTTTAACATTCAGAGCAGTAGTCTGAGGACCCACACTCAGTACATGTTGTTTTCCCCCAGCTATCATTGGAATGAACTGCAGACGATAGCCAGTTATTTGGCTTGTGGATGGATCCCAAGTGATTCTAACAGACTTTGAGGAGATCTGAGTGGCCACCAGATTTGAAGGAGGTTCCACCACTGAAAGAAATCAAAAGCAAATCCAAAATATTAGTTACAATTATAAGCATATTTTCTTAACAGTTTTTATTTCTGGAGTAAATTTAGTTCTCTTTGCTTGATCTTTACTAAAAATCACTTTGGGTTTTTATTTAGCAAAAATAGACATTAATTAATTATAGGACATTCCAAATGAGATATTAGTGAGAGGGCAAAAATAGGAACAATGCATTTGTGGTCCCCAAGTATAGCATAAGTTCCAGGAGAAGGGCTGTCCAGCTCTAAAACTGCTTCAACCAAAAGTGAAAGCTTCACTCACAGGAACATGGTAGAAAGTGTGAACCAATGCAGACTTGAGCAGAGTGCTACAACAGCAAAGTCATGTCTACTGTCATTTTTGTCACGAAATAGCTAGTTACTTAGAACCTTACAGGGCGAGAAAGCTGCAGTGATATAACTTCATGTCTTCGCTTTCTCAGTTTTCTCCAGTTTTCATGCTTTGGTTCTTAATCTATTACATATTCTGACCCTTAACCAAGCAGTTTTTTCCCTTTAATACATTTTTCCATTGGAGTGATGCCTGTGCCCAAACTGACTCTGATAACTGCACATCACTGTGTTGCCTTTGAAACTATGGAATAATGGAGCTATTCCAAATCTGCTACATCACATGTTCTGTGTATCCTGCGTTTAAAGATACAAAACTGAGGCCAGTTTTCCACACTTGCTAAATGAGGCAATGGACGAAACTCTAGAAATAAAGCAGAGGATGCAGGGATAGCGTCTTCAATAGACATTGGAATAAACTGAAGCTATAAATACATTTTTATAAAGTGTCTCACCTTCTTCCCCACTAACCAGTTCACCTAGTTGTTCATCAACACCGGAGCACACTTGCAAGATAATTTCATTCTGTATATCCACAATTCCATCGAAATTAGCCACATTGAATACATGCTTCAGGGACGGCTGAGATGCAATTAGCTTGAGTTCCTTTGCATCTGCTGCTTTGATACCTAGAAGTTGCAATAGACAGGACTGTGTTAAGTAGCCATAAAATACACACACCTGTGAATGTACTCATGAAGTATCATAACATCCTGGGGTGAAGCCGAGTTTAAATTAGTTCTGCCTTCTGTCATGATCAATAAGCAAGCTACAAAACAATGATTAATGAAGTGAGGTGACAGACTCAATTCTCATCCAGGGCGGACAATGTGGTGAAAGTGAAGAATGAGGACAAGGTTGAAACTACACTAGCCAGTCATATTAATCTCCATGTAGGAGCTACATAATTACCCTCAAATTAACACAACTGGTGTGTTCCACTCAGAAGGGCACAAGTAATCTATTTCAAGACATGCCCATGAAAAGAGAGGCATAATGAAATTCTTTAACCACGCAGTCTGCAAAACCTATAAATTAATTTTTTATGAAAGTTAATCTCTCAATCATCAGAAAAACTCAACGTACCCAAGGAAAAAACTTCAACTCCTATGTTGCGAAGCTCTCTTGCAGGAATTTCTACATCATCTTGAGCTTTTCCATCAGTAATGACAATTGCTACTTTGGGAAAGCCTTTTCTTGCTCCAGCAGACTCAGTGAAGGTGTTTTGAACAAGGTAATCAATAGCCTCACCTAAAACCAACATCACAAGTTGTCTTATTTGACTTGTATGAAATCGGATTTAAAACAAATTTGAGCTGTGAAATGAATTGCTGAATAAATATGTGTGTGGAAAATGTTACCTGTCATTGTGTTGCCACCTTTGTAAGGTATCCTTTTAATTGCATCAATAAGATCACTTCTTCTGAAATACTGATTTAAATTGAACTCTGTTCTTGTATCTGAACTGTACTGAACAACTCCAACTCTTGTCTTTTCTTCCCCAATGTCAAAAGCTGATACAAGGGCAACCATGAAGTCCAGAATATATCCGAAGTTATTTCTTCCTACACTCCATGAACCATCAACCAGGAAAACTAAATCTGTCATTGCACTTATGGAGCATCCTGGAACACAACAGGGAGAAAAGGAAAACCAGCTCCATTAGCAAATGAGCAATTGCATTCTTACAAATCAGTGAGAAATGTCTAATGGAAACTTAAGAGGTAAAAGCCAAAGCAAACAAATATTTAAAAGATTGTTCTTAAATGGAATATCTTGCTTGGGGAAACATTACTCACATAAGTGAACACCCGGATGAATTTTCTAACAGCCATTATCAAAAGACAACTGTTTTGAGACACCTCTCACACTAATGCACATCATCCACAACACCCACAACAGATGAAAACACCCATATAAAACTTTTTGCAATGATGTGATGTTACAGAAAAAGTTTGTTAACACTTGTGCCTTGCATCTTTATTTCCATATCATAGCTGCACAGGTTTTTTCTGGAAAGCCTTTTATCCACAACACTTTTTGTTAATAGGACCAAGACATTCATGGACTTGTTCAGGTTAATTGCATGAAATCCCTAGTTTCAGTATCAACTTTGCACCTTAATCTTTCAATGCAGCTTATAAACTCCTTCTATCCCAGTCCCCTCACAAGTTTTTTTAACTCTGCAGAACTTTACAACTTCTTTGGTAGGTAACACAGAAGCACAGTTTAACTTTGCGAGATAGACCAGATAAGATAAATGTCAGATAAGTTGAAAAGCAAAGCACCTTACTTTGTAATTGAGCCTCAACCTTCTTTTCATCTGGTATCCCTGGGCCGCCTGTCTGAACTACACAAAGCACAACATTGACAGAATGAATGCGGGAAATAGGGTTACATTTTTAAACATCAGAGAAAAACACATAAGGAATTAGAGACCCATATGGCAAGCCTCAAAACACAAAAACATAAATGCATGTTCTGAATATAACACCTGTACTTACAGGTATGACAGCATAGTATTCAGGGAGACAAAATGCAGAAAATGTAAATATCTAATAATCCAACACTTGGGGGAATTGATAATTAGTCATTTTCCTATAGTTCTTTGTGAAGTCTGAGACATGATGCAAAATGTGCCATAAAGTCTGCTCTGCATTTTTATTTAATTAAATTTATGTTATGCTTTTTAATTGTTAATATAAATTACTAAAGCTTAAATTCAATATTTGAGTATGCATTTAAGTATATTGTGTCATATTTTATTATTATTTGATGAATACATTTTGCTTTCTCACACAGGATGCCAGTCCAACTCATTTGTAACTGAGGTCAATTATTGTCTTCCGCTTGAATCCAGGAGATGCAATTTATAGGAAGTAGGTATAGCTTAAAAAACATAGTGGGCTCCTGCCAAGAATTCTATAGAGGTTGGCAGACTCTATATCCATGTTAGTATCCTTTGATCTCTTGCAAATTTTCTGTGCTTCTAGTAGGACTAATGGGAAAAGGCTGTTCAGACAGCTCCATCGTAAAAAGAGTTTAGGTAATTTTGCTGGAGAACTGGAACAAAGCCAAGTTTTGTGAATGACCTCTCAGTTATCTTAATTGTTTTTCTAGTTGTACTGCAGCTACTTACTTGTCAGCTGGCCAAAAACAGGTAGACTCTCCTCTCTGTCATCATATGAAGCTATTGATACAACATACTCTACATCAGGTATAAGATCTGATATGACAGTTTGGGTACTGCTAGGTGAAAGAGTAAATTCTTTAGTAGGTCCATCTGCAATAAATATATAAAACGCTCAATGCAGCCTTAAAATCCAATAATATTGATAAGCTGATTATAAAGCAAAGTGCAACAGCCAATAATCTAACTCAAACCCAATGATAATTTTAAAATTATACACTTTCTGTTTTCATGAAGTATAAATATTGAAACATGAAACATTAGGTTATTGTGCTATTTTTTATAGTGAATAAAACTGCTTAAGTTTAATAAATTCCTGGAAATTTTAAATGTGCATACAAAATGTACTATCATATAACAAATTATGTCCCGTTCTGATTCAGTATCACTTTTACACTGATTATTTCTCAAAATGAAATAGAATAATGGCTGTCTTACACAGCATAATACAATCCTTGAACTGTAAGGTGAAAGCATAGAAGAGGAGCAGAGCGATGATTCTTCCTTCATTTTGCTCCTTGCAAAGCAAAGGCATCGAAAACTTATTACTTGCAGTCTCAAATTGGAAAATAATATGGCAAGAATAGCTCTAAGAAGAAGAATTGATTGGAAGAACCACTTCTTCCTCTATGCCCTTTGCTGCTACCCAGGCTTGATCACTAACTTCCAAGAGATTTTAAAGGCTACTCTCATACTTAAGTTAGATATAGGTGAAAATAAACTCAATGTTTCAAAACATGTCATCACATAAAAAACTTTGACAGAACTCACCATTTGTAGGAACCACAGTTATTCTGTAACCCACTATTGCATCTGGTGGCCTTTTCCATGACATTTGAACATTATGTTCATCTATAATTGTAAAATTCAAGTCTGATGGTGGGTTAACTGCAAAAGATTTATACCAAGTAGAGGTTTAAAAGGTTGAACAAGTTTTGGCAAATGAATAAATAAAACAGTGCTAAGCAAAGCTTACTAAAATTGTCTTTGCATAAATTTGTTTCCAACAAATATAAAAAAATATATTGTTGGAAAAAGAGTAAAATAAAAGCTGACAAAATATGACAAAACATCAAAGAGTGTATGCATTACAGAGGACAGCACAGAACATATGTTTCTTGAGTTGCCAAGACATTCAAGAATGGCCAGCAAAATCAAGCACAACAGAAAACACATTTGGATACATGTACAATGAGTTCACAGATAATCACCACATATGCAAACATTTCACATAACAATTAAAGGAAATTTTTTTACATGCTGGGTGCAATCCGTACAAGCATGCCAAATCACAACCTGCTTACAATATCATGAGATCATTTAGGATGTGGAGAACACAGTACTCTTCTTAATTAGACATCAAGGAATTGGTCAGGGGATTTTTTATAGTCTCTGCATATGATATTTCTTATCAATTTCACTGAATCTAGGAACTTGGCAGAGAAAAGAAACTTATTTAAAGAATACAGGAAAAGACTGGGCATTTAATGTTCAAAACAATTTCTGTTAGGGTCTGGATATTAGTATACAATATTTTGATATGCAAAATGTATATCAGCAATAATGATACACTGATGTATCATTATATACATATTGAAAAATATGGAGAATTCCACCCCTTTGTTCCTAGAAGCCACTGAAGTGACATACTTTGCATATAGCAACAAAGAATTCAGGAACTAAAGGAATAGTAGATGGCATTAGTAATGGTAGCAATTTGCCAAAATATTCGAGCTGATGCGAAGCTCGCAAAAATTGAATTCTACCTGTTTACACCAGATTTCTGTAAAATTTCAAAGGTGTAAACTGTTGTTTTAATGTTCCCTTTGCAGCAGGTGTACCCATACTAATAGTGGCATTTTAACATAAAATGCCAGTATGGTTCCAAACAACACAATGGTTAATTATGAAAAGACAACATCAAAATATATTTAAGGACATTTATTTTAAAGAATTTATGGAAAACAGCAAAGAGGGCACCAGTGAACTGAACAAATGACTGCAAATAAAACTTGTAGGAGCTGATGACAGAAGTAACTGAACAGTACAGAAAGAAATAGTTTACATACGCTAATTTGCAGCATCATGCATACGTAAATGAAATGTTGATTATTGTTTTTTTAGCTTCCCACAATGGACAAAGCCTCCATGTACAAGGTTCATTACACAGACGTTTCATAAATATTTTATAATGATATTCTCTTTGTAAAATTGTCATGCTTATTCATGCGGTATTTTACTGACTCACTGTCAGTGCATGGTAGGTGTATTACATATTATTGTTTAAATAGGTCTACAAAGTAAGATTAGATCCAGCCATACTTTCCTTAACTACTAGTGAGAGAGTTTTGCAGGCATTTTTAAAAGACAGATCTTCTGCTTCATAGAAGATCTCCATCATATGTCAGATTTCCTATCAGATTTGAACATCGTTTTAAAAGCAGATAAAGTAGTAAATGCTAGAATGTTTAATTACGAAAAGACACTTTCCAATTACAAAGGGCAAAACTGAGCTAAAAAAATATGGCTTTTTTTTTCTTTTAATTTTCTGTAATTTCTGACCATAGGATAATATGGCTTCATAATACTGATACAATAGGCAACACTAGTACTGAAGTAAATGTTATTTTTCCTGTTGTCCATACACAGGCAGTGAGATTAGACCATTAACCTGCATGCACAGTTTATTCAGCATTCAGTTTATGAGTATCACAATGCTAGAGATGGCAGGGTAGTTACTTAGTATCAAAATCATGCAACACATGTTAATAGTAAAATACATTTCGATGATAAGAATATCATTATAAAATATTGTTTCAGTAGCAATGGCTCAGGACAAATTTAATGCAAAGGCAGAGACAACTGACCTGAGCATGCTTTAAAAAAAAATTCAGTACATGGAAAAAGTAGCACCACCAACCTTGCAAGTAAAATGGCATGTTGCAGCAGAGACTTTAGGCTTTAACTGCTGAAGGACAGCAGCAGCCCAACTTGTTGATATCCAAATGACCGGATTCCAGATAAACTGAAAAAGCTGACTGTGAGGAAAATTCTTTAGCATTTTAAAGGATTTTATTCCGTTTTATGAAAATTCAGATGTGGATCTTGGCAGGTAACAAGAATAGTATGTTAACACATGAGTGATGTATCCATTCATCCAGGTGATCATAGAACAATGGCATTGCAGGGGAACTTGAAAGTCCCCTTGTCCATCCCATGGTCAAGACAAGATTGGCCACCCTGTGTTATTCCTGACATGTTCTCTCCCATAATTCCTAAAAGAGCTCCACTATCGTCAAGACTGACAGCTTCCCACAGAAATTACTCCAAAACCTCAGTGTCTTTATCATCATAGTTATTTCTGAGACCTAATCCCCATCTTCATTGCTGTACTTTAAATCCATTCATTCTCAGCCTATGGCTGGCTTATCAAACTCCAGCCCTGAATACTTCTCCCATAGAAATCCAAAAAGGAATCTTGCTTGAGTGAAAAAAAGCCATTTGGATCCAATGTCATCAAAATGTCTTCCAGATGGCCTGCGAGCTTTCGATACTCAAACAGAATCTCCAAAACATCCATGGGCCTTCACAGGGTTTAGATTTCACCCAAGTGAAACCAGCTGTGGGGTGAAGACCAAACCATGATCATATGACTGAGAGTCGCAAGCTGATATGAAGTACAGAAAAATGTTTAGATGATAAAAACCTTATTGTGATAATAAAATAGGGTAACTGTTACTCCATCTCATTAAAATTCTTCTTCCAGAAGGGAATTCACCAGTGGAAAAATAATACATCTGCAATACTGAATCAAACCAGAGTTCTAGGGAAAAAATGTCCCTTGTACTCCTTGTAGGAGTTTGCCCCTTTCATGGGACAAACCTTAAAACTTCACTCAACAAAATCTTACATACGAGTGCAGCTTAACTCCAGCAAGCAGTCTTGATGTCGGGCTACCCGCAGCAGTGAAGTTGCACCTATTCTTAGTGTAATGACACTGCTGATCCTGTGTCCATCAAAATCCATGCCAAACCTCTCCCTGACTTGTCAAGGTACAGGACCATGATCGTAACACGTCATGGTGTTGCAGTATTGCCTTCATACGATGATCCAACTGCTGATGCACAGAAGTGCATGGCTCCCCTACAACTTTCCAGAGTACCAAAAACATATCCTGCTGTACAACAATCATGTTTCCACAGCACTAATTTTGACCACTCTTAGAACTGTGTCATGATCGTTTCCTTAACTGGATCTTCTATATTGTGCAGCATGAAAGAAAAACAAAACAAAAGAAAACAAAACCAAACAAACATAACAGACATAGTGTGCTTTAAAATTGCAGGTTCTTGTGTTATATACACATGTAATAAGGGTATAATTTCTGAAACAAAAAAAAAAAAAAAA
>VWZN01019702.1:312658-329729 GCA_013396955.1 Regulus satrapa | reverse complement strand
CCGAGGCCCCAGACAGAGCATCCCAGGAGCCCCGCGCCAACACCCGCGGCGAGCGGCATCCCCGGTAACGCTGGCGGACGAGACTCCTCCGGGAGCCCTTCGGCTAAAATTCGGGATGTCACCTCGCAGCGGGTGCGCAAACTCGGGACGCGGAACAGAGATGGGCGAGGAGCAAGGGTAAACAGGGAGGGCGAAGAGCCGCGGGTTCGTCCCGGCCGCAGCCCCGCTGGTCCCGGAGCCCGAGCGCCGCACCGGGGCCATCCGTGGAGCCGGAGCGCCCCCCGGTGGCGGCGCCGACCGACCGTCCGTCTGTCTGTCCGTCTGTCCGTCTGTCCGCCTGCCGGGGCTCTGGGCCCCGGGGCCACCGCCGTGGGGACGAGACGGAAAACAGCGCCGGGAAGGGCGCAGAGAGGGAGAGATGGGGCCATGCCTCGGCGCAGAGCTTGGGACCCCCTCTCGGAGCGGCCGGGACATTCCGCGCCGAGTCCGCCTTTCGGACTGTCCGTGACTGGCAGAGTCGTCGGGGTGTGCCAGCCGGGGTGGACGTGACCGATGGTGGAGATAAATATTTTATCAGAGGGCAGCTCCTGGGCACTTTTCCGCAGGACTAGGAGATCAAGGACCTGTCGGCAGGAGGGTCTGTATCCCCTGAGCTTCATTTCTGCAACAGACCTGTCATCTACACAAGAACACAAATGCTTAAAAGAAAGTGATAACCCAGAAGACATGTGCTGACATTTCCAGACACTTTGGAAATGAGTCAGCTCCTCTTTGGGACACGGCACAGTTTCAGCTGTCTGGCATTGATAAAATGCATTTTCCAAAAGCAATATCTCCTCCGTTGTTAAAACTCTTGACCTATTAAACCCCCTTGCCCAGCTGTTGAGTTGAATTTTGTCTTTTTGGCATCATTTTGGCATGGGTAACTGGATTTCTTCTTATCCAGATCTGATATAGAAAAGCAATATTTTTAAGAAAGAATACATTTTTAAAATTTTAGTTCCCTGAATGAACACACCAAGGACATGAGTATAAATGTGGTGTGGAAAATAGTTTCAGAAGAACGGACATCAGAGATTACAATGAAATATCCTTCCACAGGAAGTGAATTAATACAAATGATGTATTTTCATCATTTGTGTGGTACAACTGTATTTTTTTACAATATACTGTGATTTTTTTACATCATAGCCTAGCAAATATTTTATGTTATTATTTAAAAGCAGTTAATTTTTTTTAAAAAGGAGGCTGGAAGAAAATTGCATTATTCTATGTAAAAGTAAAATCACTCAGATATATTATTTTAAAATGTTTAAACAATTTGGTGTAAAGCTACAAGTGGATTTACATTAGTGAAGACTTTGAAAGTAAGGGGTCTCTCAGGTCTGCAAGAATCTCATACACTCCCTCAAAGACCTAGATACTGCTGAAGGGAGTATTTCCCCTTCCTCCCAGCTGACCAGCTTTGCTTAATTTCTTTGTGTGAAATAAGATTCAGAGCTGACAAGAGCAAGCAATTAATTGACTCCAAAGGCAGCAGGATTCTGTTCTTAACCTTAACTCCTTATTCTGTCTTCTAACTATGATTCTCCTAAGATCATTTACATGCAAAACACACCAGCAAATTGCATTTAGAGTGTGTGCTTCCATATATCACAGTAATTAAATGGGTTGTTTTTAATCAGTGCTGTTGCTATGTACATTCATAGTCTGAGTACATAGTATGTGATGCAGAAGGCATTTCTGAAATGCATAAACATTTACTAACACTCTTCTGTCTGCTTGTTTCTTAGACAAGTGTTAAACACATTAAGACCATTTCACTCCAACTCCACAATTTTTTTTTTGCTATCTAATCTGAACACACTGAAACAGTGACTAATTTAAATTTAAAAATCAACACTTAAATTCACATTTATACTTTTAATAATGTCAATTTCTGGTGTAGGTGAGTAATAGTAAAATTGCAGGTAATCAGGAATTTCTTCAAAATTTTGAAATGGATTTGGATCTGGAGTAATTCAGGGAACTCTCTCTAACACTTTTTTTTTTTCTTACCTCAAACTGCATTGCCAGGGCAGAATAAAACAGCACATTCTGCTTTTCAGCAGTGTAAACATTGAATATCATTTCCATGTGGCTATCACACTGGATTTGGCCTCTGAGTTATCCTGAGAGTTAGTTGCATCTGCTTTACATATGAATATGGTAAATGTGTTATTCTTACATATAGATGCACTTGGGTATATGTTTTGCACAAAGGAAGGATTTTTTAAAAAGTCAGCTCTTTGAACTTCAAGCAGTCTATAGATTAGGCATTAAGTGCTTTTATACAAGCAACATTGTGCTGCTGCCAGTGACTTGAAGTCAGTAGGATACATATGCCCAGGAAGTACTTTGCTGGTCAGTCCACCACTGCATCTATCACTACAGTGCATCTAATTTAAACATTGTCTTAGTACAGTCGTTTAAGAGGCCCACTCATTCCTGACTGCACAATGGACAGCCTTTCCAGTATATTTTTATTCCCTATTAAATCTGTCATAAGATTAATATTGCATGGGATTGTATCTGCAGTCATAAAATGCAGAAGGACAAAACACATTAAACCGTTTCCGCCAGGCTTTTCCTTCTATGAGAGATTTCCAGTCAATGGCAGGAGAAAAATTCAGTCTGGTGTTTGTTTGTTTGGATAAGTTCATTTCAGAGCTGGTATTCACAGAGCAGAACTAGTCTGACCTCTCATAATGAGGATTGGCTTCTTGTATTAGCAGGGCTCAGAAAGGACTGGTGATATCTGAAATCTGCTCACTGAGTGGAACAACTACAGTACAGCATCCCTGGAAAGTGTGACAGACATGAAATAATTATCTGCCTTACCAGGTATGCTTTCCTTAGCAACTATTTGTTTCTCTAATTTGTGTAACTGTTTTTTTCCCATCATGTAATGTTCTGAAAGTTAATTATTATGGCTCCAGATAAGTAGAGCTGGAAAAGTAAATAAATCTTTCAAAAGCAGAGTTATAAATAGAAAGAAGCTGGTATTTAGTGGAGTTTGGGAGTCTGAGAAAGTCCAGTTAATTTGTAGGCAGTAATTTTTTTTTAAATATAGAACTTTAAAAATTGAAAAAACTAGATGCAATGATCTTAAAGTCACACACACACACACACACACACACACACACACACATATATATATATATGCAAATACACTTTATATTGTAACATTTCTAAGTAAAATTGCTTTCTTTCAAAGAAGCTGGTTCATTATTTCATGATCAATTCCTGATCTCTTCACGAATCATTCCTCTATGAGACAAGTGAAACTATGAAATCTTGCTTGATTAAAGAGGACAAGAAAATAAATTAACTGAGGACAGCGACTCTGTATATTTTTCAGGTATCACTGTATGTTTTCATGTAATTGTTCCTGTCACAACAATGGACTAGCCACAAAGAACTGTGAATGCAGATCTAAGCATTCCTCTTCATGTAGCTAAGGGTTCCTTAGTGAAAAAATGATGATTCATAACTTTGGAAAATTAAAATATTTTTAGAAATCACTAGCCACTACCTGCTACTTGAAGAAGATTATAGTATAGTGCTCACTAATTGGTACCTAATTGTAAAAGTACTCAATTGGATTCGACATCTGCGGAAGAGTTAATAGCCATGGGCTTCCCTATATTGGGTAGCACTTCAAATATTGCAAAATAATTTCTTCCTATGAAGAAGCTCTTGATATCAATCAGCAACAAATTCTGAAATGACACAGTGCCAAGCTCTGAATAGGAATATTTTGCTAATTCTTCTTAGTGTTTCTATATATTGAAAAAATCGGTATCTATTGGGACAGCAGGATCTGTGCAAGTGGTAGGTAGTCTTACGGAGAAGATAATCTTGTATCTGAAGGGGCAACATTTTCAAAGCTGTAGAAAGTTCAGGCTGCATTAGCTAATGAGTGATCTGATCCTTTGGTTGCAGACAGTGGAGTAATTAATGATAGGGGGGAATTTTAAGACTCAATACCTTGTCATTAGGCCAACTGCTGATGCTGGCCCTCTTTCTCCCGCCATTGAGGATGTGGTGATTCCTCTGACTTGAAGAGCAGGTTGGAGGAAAGCTGTCAAGAGGGAATAATCAGCTGCTGCTGCACTCTATCCCAATATGTATCTTTCCAAGAAGGTTTAGAGGATGTAAAGGTCAGCCCCAAATCCTCAGTTCAGCAGGACAAACATTCAAAAAACTTCAATCATTCTGACAAGTGAATCTGATGCAAATGCACAGAACCATAGTAAATGAGGCTGGAAAAGATCCCTAGAGGCCATTTAGTTCATGAACTATTATTTCAAGTACCCCAGGACTTCACAGACAAATTCTCCATACCCTGCTTAGTACTAACAGCATACTTTGGGGAGCTGTTTTGTAGCAGCTGACAATAGATAATAACTTCTTTTAGGTGTGTTGCAAGTTGTCCAGAGTATGACTATAAGCACAGCTGTCAGAAATAAAAAAATACAACTACACGAGGGAAGCTTGTATCTTTGGATCAGAGAATCATAAAATGGGTTTGGTATGGGTTGGAAGGGACCTTAAGGATCATGAAGTCCAAACCTTCTTGATTCCATAAAAATAGCCTTGGCTTATTGTGAAAATTTCTTGCTTAACTGGCATGTCTGCAAACTCTCAGACAGGGAGCAAAGAAGCCAGACTGAGAGAATCCTTCTTGTATGTGCTGTCAGAAGTACAGATCCCACCAGTCTTGCTAAAACCCCTTTTGCTGTTACAATATGCCTGAATATGATAGTCAGGTAATTGTTTTTACCATTTCCAAACATCATGGGAGATGGACTCCATGGTCACCACCATCCCTGTTCCCCACTCACCCCAGTTTCTCAGTCTCAGTGCCTTCATATTCAAACTGGCAGACTGTGGCATTCATCATAGCTTTTTCCTCTGCAAAATAAAGAGCACCAGAGGCAAAACTTGAGCTAGGATACAGCTAGGGAATGCACCAGGCCCAAGGAGCTGGATACCCTATATTATATATGTTCTCCTGGGATCTGTCATCTTGAAGCTCTCATCTGCATGTCACCTACAACAGTTATTGATGGACACTTGGAAACTTTAAGGGTTTGTGGCAAAAAAAAAGTCAGGCAAGGGTTTAGCTCACAGGCATTAAAAGCACAGCCTAGGTATCACCTGTCACAACATTTATGAGCTCCACATGAGCCAGCTTTGGAAAAGAAACCTGGTTCTTTTGCAGAAGTCATAAGTGGCAAGTGACTAAGTAGGAAAACACATGGACCAAAACAATGCAGATCTAAATCAGTATTTCTTAATGCCTTGCAGTTGCTGCTTCCTAATATGTTGAATATGGACAGTTCCAAATACCAGAACACAAGATTTATTTGGATTATAAATAGATATTGCACTGCACTTCAGTGTCAGAAACACTCTGTTGTGTAAACAGAAAATGATTGGCTTTTGTTTCTACTTTTAAAGGTTTCTTGAAATCTTCCATGTATGCTTTGCTGACAGTCTTTTTCACCTGTTGGAGCTGAGTCTCTCTCTCAGGTATCAACACCTCTACAGCCTGCTGAGAGGCTTCACTGGAAGCTGTTAAAATGTCTCCTCTCATATGCCCTTTCCTCCGATCTCTTGGATGGTCTCCAGCTGGCCTCATTACTCTGTTAGCTTTTAGTCAACCCAGTTTAGTGAACATGTCTTAGGTTTGGCATTGTCTTGATTTCTGATTTTTTTTTTTTTTTAATCCAGAGAAATGTGTTTGCTACTACCTCCCATGTCTATTTGTTTAACAGAAATAAAATAAATAAATAAATAAATACATTAATTAATTAATCTGCTTAGGATTTTTAAACAAATAGGCTTTTGGTAAATCTGACCTCTTGCTCCTTTACTCTCCACCCAGTGCCTTTTGAAACATATTTGGGGGATTTCCTGCTTTAGGCACATCACAATGTGCCTTTACTACATCATGATCTTCTTCCCCAGTTAAGAACAGCTGCTGCAAGATGAGGTCCCTTTATGCTAGGAGTAGCTGTTGGGACCTAATTTTCTAATAAAAACTCCACTCTGCTTCTCTAACCTCCAGAGTGGTTGAGAAGGCAGACAGGGGACGTGCACTCCTTGATACATACCCCACCATCGTAACTTTGCTCTTTAGGAACATTGCCTGTGCCCACTGCTCTGTCCTGCAGTCACCTCAGGTGGCATTTGGCCCTGGGTTATGGTACATTACCTGCACATGAGCCCAGCATCTAAACTGCATTGACTGATGAAAACCTGAGCTACTGAACTCAGCAGTGCCTGAGCAGTTTGGCCTCCCACCATCCCTGGGGTGTGGATCAGTTGCTCTCAGGGTGGGCACTAGAGCCATCTGAGTGCTCTGCAACATTAGAGATCTCTTGTGGAGCTGCCAGCTACAGACCAGGACCCACACATGCTGACACAATCTCAATCTGTTCTGGACCACCCAGAAGGCAGAGGCAAGTCCCTGGTGCTGTTTTGGGTATCTTATGCCTCCTTATAGTTCCTCTTTGCTGCAATGCAAGTGTATGAGAATCCTGCAGGTCCTCTGATATATTTGCCAGTCCCAAGCAAATGCCTCAGGTATAACTTGAGATGGTGTTGGGCACCCCAGTTGAGGCACTGGATCAAGCACTTTTACTTGTCATCTCTGGTACTTTAGCCAGTGAAATCTTCTGCTGGTGCAAAACTCTGTAGTCTGCTCATGTCAATATCTATTTACCAAGAATCAGAATAAGACCAGTAAATGGACCTGGAGCTGATCAAAAGATGTTATTTTCAGGTCCTACTCATCTGGTTTTCTGCTTTTGGATCTCAGGCCCAAGCAGAGAAGTATGGATTGAGACAGAGATTCCTGCCTAGCTCTGTCAAATACATCATATACAGACAAGCCATAGTGTTGAGGTCTATCCTGCACCCCGCCCATTTTGGTGACTTTCTTTTAGAAACTTCATTTACACTCCACAATTAATTAAGCTGGGGAAACCAAAAGTTGTGGTTCCCCTCTTCTTTTCCTAGAAATCTGCTTGTATATTTTTGCACTATTTCCAGAAATAATAACACATTTTCTTCTTCTTGTAAGACATTTTTCTATTTATTTTATTAGGAGATAATTTCTTGGTATTGCTTTTCTGAAAAATCAGGCTATTTATGTCAATGTCAGAGTATGGATTTGGCAGTCTAAGTTTAAGCACTTCTTTCTGAAAATCTCAGCCAAAGGGAGGTGGGCTAATATCCTGTGCACTGCACTCCAGCTCTGTGGCACGGTGATCCCAGTGCAATGCTCCACACGGAGCACTTATTAGCACACCAGACTATATTTAGCAAAATGTGCCCACTGCTCCTAAGGGATGGCTGAATAAACTTTGATAACACAGTTGGCCTGGCTCCTGTGGGACTTGTGGGACCCACTGAGCAATAGAGATCTTTATAATGTTTTAATTATATAATTCCCTTTCGCATAGTGCTATGCTAGATAAGATTGAGTGTGCGTCAGCCTTTCCATTATAAACTTTAGGACCCAGAGCATTAGTCATCCAGAGTAAGTGCTCATCTTGAGATGAAACAATGTAGAACCATTTTTATATTACACAAACATATATAACTCCATGATTATTATGAAGACATTAATAATTTAAAGGCCCTGATGGAGTCGCAAGCTTCTCTTTGGAACCTTGTAGGAACAGGAGCTGCTCACAGTTATTCAGAGCAAACTGTCTCAGTACCTGCAATAAAGTCTAACAGCACTGAATCTCCCTCTCTCTCTTGTGTTCCCCAAAGCATCTCAAAACATCTATAAATTATGTTGCAGTCACACTGATGAGGATGATGCCATAAGATTTGCGTAGAAACTCTTAGAAGAATCTTCATCTGAAAGAAGGAAAATTTTGGACAGATCATGTACTTTGGATCCTGGACTGCCCGGATTTCTTGGCTAAAAGGGAAAACTTCCACAGAAAAGTAAGACAGCCATATAAAAGTATATAATTTTTTTCTGCTGTTTCTGATATTGCTAAAACTGGACTATGTCTCTTTGGACCTGAGATGTCCTCTACAAAATGTTTAACTCAATTGGTATATTTTAAGTGTCTCCATTGAACATCTCACTGTTCCTTTCAAGGAGAATATTCTTCTGCTGCACCTGGTGAAATCACAGGGAACTGTATCTCCAGGTGAGCTTCACAGGCAGCCTCAAGAGAGTTATTCCACAATATATCTCTAAGGTAAAGGATATTATTTTATTAGATTAACGTATCACAAGACACTCTACCTCTCTCTTATTTAGAACTCTGTTAGCAGTCAAACATGTAGTTCACAGAAGAGAGTGGTTATTCTGAAATACGGTTTTAAAGCAATACTGTGACCTTGCTCATTTCATTCTTAGTTTGCAACAATTCTCTTTAGGAAACCTTAACTTAGGTGACTTTAAAACTCCAAGCCACCTGTGATCTTTTTTATTGCAACTCCTTCCATATTCTGGTATACATAAAGGTTAAGGATTACTGAAGTTTACCTCATCATCACTTTCCAGCTTATTTCCATGGCCCCCAGACAGTATTTTGCCTTTTCTTGCAGACAGCAGAGACCCAACAAGGCAAGGGACAGACATTTTCATGAATGAAAATAGTAAAGGGGATTAACATAATAATAAAAGAATAAAATACCGTGGAGGCAGAAGGAAGATGCTAAAATAAACCAGACTGAAGAGACAAAAGATACTTCTTATGTTTCAGAAGGTTCAAATTTGTGGATTGGAAACTCAGTGAAAGAAACACATATGCAAAGGACAAATTCTCTTTGGCAGTTTTCTCTAGGACTCAGCAGGCTATATGCAATAAGAGTGAATGTTTTGAGAACTTAGTGAGCTGTATAGAGACACTGTTTTTCTCTGAGGATCTAAACTCAAAACTGCATGACTGGGGACTCAGTGGGATAACCCCTTTCCTCAAGTACCTCCCCAGCCCCCTGAGAATGAATTTGGCTTGTGACAACATTTATAAACAGGAATCCCAGCCAATGACCACTTTTGACAAGGATGCATATTTTTGAGGAAATAGGTACAAGTGTGATTTTAGTTTCAGATGTATTTTGGGGGAGGCTGATCAGTTAGTCTAATAGAAAACTGAATAATAACTACAACTCCTCAAAAATACTGAGGCAAAACCAAAACATGTATCAGACTGTATGTATTGACCTCTGAGTTTGAAGACTTGGATATAAGCTGGACTTGATGATCACGAAAGTCTTTTCCAGCCTTATTAATTCTGTGATTCTGTTAATACTTACATTCAGAAAAACTGCAGTCCAGCCAAGAGATTCTCCTCAGATGGTGTTTCCAGACAAGCTATTATTTTTACAACAGAATTGACTGAGTACTGAAAAAATAAGTGGAAAGGCTCAGACAAGTTAGATTAGAGAAGGTGGTGTTATTGCTAAAAGGAACTTCTTTTAAAAAAATAATCGCACAAGCATGCACATGAAAAGATACATTAGTTCTGACTTACTCATCCCCTAAATACCTTATTTAGGGTCAAGTCAGGTTGATCAGATTGATTTTGCCTCTGAAAGTCTGATTCACCCTAGCAACTGTGAAGGTTAACCCCCAGCTCTGATATTTAAAAGAGTTGAGAAAGAACGGAAGAGTAAGGAGCAACAGCATGGGGGGAAGGGGGGGGGGGGGGGGGAACAAACAAAAAACCCCAAAGGAAAAAAAAAAACAAACAAAAAAATATTTGTCATGCTTTCACATAGTTCAGAGCAGTGATAGCTAAGGTGAGCAACATTAGAAAAGTGATGTTTTTATTCTGGGGTCTGGAAAAAGAAAAAAGTATGTAATGAAGATTATACACTTAAGAGATCTCCCTGGGGTTTTCCTTTTACTGCTGAGTTTCTGAACCTTTTCATGGTGTCTTTTAGGAAGTCAGCGCTGTGTTATTGTGGTATTACTAGTACTCAAACTTTTACTGGTGAAAAATTTGTGTCTGTCAGGATAATTTGATCTAAACATGTATTCAGCAGCCAAGAAAATGTAGCCTAGGGCACCATTCTAAGAGTTGATATTCTGATCTACCTTTCAAATGGAGAAAGTAAAACGTGGTCTGTACATCTGGAGTCTCAGAAAGGATTGTGGAACCTGGAACTGCAGTACTGAGGATTTAGTTTTCTGTTTCATTTGATTATTATTTGAATATTAGTTTCTCTTACAGTAGCGTGAAGATTTTTTTTTCATTCTGACAGTGCTGGCTCACTTTTAAGCTGAGAGTATTAACTGCTAGAAGCCCATGACTCCATATTAATGACCATTTTATTCTTTTACAGTTACAACTTTTTTCACATTAGCAAGGAGTAATGGAGGTTTCTCATTTTACTTTCTGCTACTCGTGTTGCACTCCTAGGTAGACTGAAGTTAAGCTCTTCAGATATTTTAGCAATAGAGAAGATACGTAGCTCTCTTTTTGCATTTTCCTAGAGAGAGACAGTGTAGGCAACACAGGCACCCGACTTTACCTCTCGCAGTTTGTGATGTGGTTGAGCCTGCAATGAAATACACGGCTAGACTGCACAGTAGATGGCAATGCAACGCCCGCCGCTCCTGCCGGCTCCAGCTGCACCCTGCAGCGACCCATCGCGGGCTTACGGGACACAACTCTGCCAGAACAAGGTTTTGCCATTCGATACTCATTTAAATAACAACTCAGGGCTCTGACTACAAATTGCGATTGCTCTGTAGGATAAAACTTTTTCCTAGCTTGCATTACCCCCCCTTGCTCTCCCACCAGGGCTGCCCCACAGCTCACAGCCTGCTACAGATCCCGGGATATTAGACTGAGACACAGTGCACCGCTCAGTGCAAAAACAAGAACAGCTGTACACATTCTGCTTTGGTTGTGCACACAAACATGTATTTGCTGCCTAGCTGATCGCAGGATTTTTATAATTTGGACTGTTTGAACAATTACTTATTTCAAAATTCTTCATAAGCCCTGTGGTCAGGAAAAGATGTGGGCTTTTAAAACATGTTGATCTTTCCTTATGCTGCTTTCCAAGATGCCCATCACTTGTTCCACATCTTGAGGGCAACCCTGGCATGTGATGGCAGCAGAAGCCTTTACCAGCATTGCAGAGAGCAGACTGATTGCTTCAGATTCTGTGTAATATAGTTCACTGTGCCATGAGATTTCTTTGTAGGCATCAATGTTCATCCCCACTTCCCAAACCTTTTTCCATCAAATCAATTCAGGTATTTCTTACTCTTTTAGTCATGCAGTTGGCCAAAGCCACCTGGGAAGAGAAGTTACCACTGAGGGCTATTCCCCCTTTCACTTTTAAGATTTTTGGTTCCACTAGAGTCCTGAGTGCACTTGTCCTTCTCTTCCAGATGGCCTCAAGTTTAACAAGCATACTCGGGTTTTCCAGGATAGCAAGACAAAAAATTGGAAACAAACTTAATCCACAAGAGGCTTAAAATAGCACTGTAGTGGGAGGCTAGATTTTTGAGCTTGTTTTCACATTTTGAAAATTCCACTGTTTTGTGGAGAAACAAAGAAACAAAAGGATTACTTCCATGAAATTGTTTGGGGTTTTTTTACTAGTTACAGAGTCAATAGCAGAATAAGGACATAATAACCCACAAGTAGCAACTTGACAGGAAAGTTTAAAAGGCAAAAATTCTGTTAGGAACATAAAACTGAACTAGGGATGCACAGCTGCAATGTGTTTCCATCATGATTTTCCCCAGTTGCAATAATCAAGCTGCTAAGAGCCATCACAGTACAAACGATGCTTATGCCCTGCTGTGCTGTCCCTCCAACAGAGACTGGGGTGAAGTCCCCCATGAGGCCCATGGTCAGTGTGAGGCTGCTCCTGTCTACAGACTCATCCACTCAGTCTTCCTGGTCAGGTGGTGAGCAACAGACCCCCACCTGTCCCTCCCTCCCTTTAATCCTGACCCATAAGCTCCCCGTCAACTCATCCATCCCCAGGCAGAGCTCCATGCACCCTGGCTGGCCACTGACACGGAGGGTAGCACCTCATCTTCCCCGCTGGTGCTTCCATCCCAGCACTGCAGTTGTAGGAGCCACCATCCCATCACATCTCTGTCATGCCACTGAGGTCACAGCCCTGCACATCCCTGTATGAGCACATCTCTGACTCCTCCTGTTCATTCCAATGCTGCATGCATTCCCACAGAGGCACCGTCGTGTCCTTGATGAAACAGACTTCCTGCCTGCAGTGCCTGTGAGTCCTTTGTGCTGCTCTGCAGGTGCTCCTGCTGATCTGTGATTCCTTTTTCCTGGCTCTGGGAATGTATGGCTGGCACTGGCATCAAATTGAGATGAGGAGTGGGATGGACTGAGGCTCTCCTCTTCCAAAAACCTTAGTTTAAAGCCCTCTTCACCAGTTTGGCAACCCTATGACCAAAAATGCTCACACACACACACAAACAGATAATACAGCCCAGACATCCAATAGATCACGTAAAAACTGCTTTATTGATTGCAGTTTACATGTTACAATTAACATATGATTCCAACCACTAAGCCAGCTGCTTATAAATAAGCTGCCACAGTCACATGGGAACTGGA
This sequence comes from Regulus satrapa, assembly GCA_013396955.1. Taxonomy (NCBI): domain Eukaryota; kingdom Metazoa; phylum Chordata; class Aves; order Passeriformes; family Regulidae; genus Regulus; species Regulus satrapa. Next base: position 317,094 of record VWZN01019702.1, on the reverse strand, counting down.
CAAAGAGATGTTAGTTGCTGAGGCATTCTCAAAGGGAATCAGTTCGGCTTCTTGGGCATTGAAGAGACAAGCAGATAATAAAGAACATACACTGTTCCTGAATTAAGAGAAGAAAAGATATTTTCAGATTAGCACACAGAGTTCCTTTCAAGTCAGCTTTCCAGTCTGTTGCAGCAATACTGACAATAAGCAGCTGCAATTCAGACAAAACACATTTCCACAGCCACATCTCAATCTTTTTTGGTGATTCGTATTTTAAAGAAAAAAAAAAACAAAACTTAAAATACATCTCCACAGGCTGCACAAAAATAAGGGACGGGGAAAAAAAAAGTGGGGAGAGGCATGTCTGTGGAACCTACACAATCAAGAAATAATGGTTACTCATTCTTAAAGTAGCTGAACTGGAAATCCATTCAATCAACACATTTAGTGCTAGAGGCTATTGGAAAATCAGGTAACAAGCAACATAAAGGTTAAATATATAAGGTACTATGAACCTTGGTTATAATTCTGCTAGTTTTCACAGCACATGAAAACTCAGTACGCTGAGTATCATCTATCACTAAAAAGAGTCAGGCTACTGTGAAACTGGTTCATGTATGTGCTATAATTACATTTACTCCTTTACAGAACAGATGAAGTAGTTCTGATTTTCTCTAAACACCACACATGAAACCTGAAAGACCACAGTACTTAATCTGGTGAAAAGCCATATGAAAATCTAAACCTGGAAAAAGTGCAAATGAATACACAGTATGTTCAAGTGTATAATTTTCTTTTCTACATAAACTCTGCATGTTATAAAGAACAGATTGAAGACATTGCATTATTATTTTACACAGAAAATACCGTCCGTGTTGCAGACTGTACCAAAGAGAAAATATTTCAGTATTAGCCTTACCAAACACCGTAAGACCGGCAGTGGTTCTATACAACAGAGAATCCGTTGCCCCACCTTTAAGATGCACTGGGAGGCCATTATCCTCCTAATGGGAAACAAGTGACAAAAATAAACTATTTATATGCAGTTCTTGCATTATTGTGTTAATATAACTACAATTACCCAGCGGAAGAATTACTATCCCACATTATTTCCAACTCCCAAAAGACACTGAACCTTGTTTAGATCCCACTCTGTCTTGAAAGCTTTCACTCTGGTATCAGGTGATGACTCACTAGGGAAATACAATAAACCCTGTGCACAGTTCATATCTAAAGCAGCGAGTGCCAGAACACTTCAGACACCAGCCAGATCCCTTGGGTGCATGGGATGTGACTATGATCCCCAGAAACCTCCCATCCATCTCCAGCATAGTCAATCCCTGCTACAGGGAGCAACAGGGGGAGGAGCCTGTATTGTCACTTGGTGGCATACAGAAAATTGTTTAGTTCCACCCAAAGTAGAACACCTAAGCAATAGAAGCACATGATCTTTACCCCTGTCAGCAAGATCACGCTGCTCTGGACTTCAAGCCAGCCTCCAGTGCTGGTGACCTGCAACCTACCCCAGCTTAACTTGCTGTCGCACAAGAAAGAAATGAAAGGAGGAAGAGATATGCCTAGAGATCTCTACCAGCAGAAACAGAACCTCTGACCCCCTCCCATCACCAACATCACCCTCCCATTTCCTTCCCCTTGGCTCACGATGAACACTGTGCTCCTTAGCCAAGTGTCTCAACAAGACTGGTTTTCTCTTTCAGGGGAAAGGAAAGCAGTAAGACACTAAAACTATTTAAGTCGGGCTTCTAATTCACTTGGTCCCTTTCACGGAGCTGAAGCCCAGTTTGTCCTCAGTATGAAGCTACAGCTCCAGGCTGTGGTTCACTGGGATTGCTCTCTTGAGTGTTCTCTGCTTCTATTACTTCACTCAGTGGCCCTATCAATCACGAAAAGAGTAATTCAGAAATTCTTTTTAAAAATTCAATAATTTTCAAGGAATGAATCCAAACACATAAGACCTTTACAGTTTTCATAATTGAGAAATATAGTGATACCACATCCTCATTAAAAATTATGGGGCTCATCTCTGAGCTATGGAAAGAGGTGTAATATTTCAGGTTTACTTTTTCACTGTATTTCTGTCTCTTAATCTTCTTCTATATTTGTTCTTTGGGCATATTTCCCCATATCAACTCATTTCAGAGTGCTTTATCTTTGTACCACACCTAATACAAGAAACTCCAGTACAAATCGTTTCATGGGGTAAAAATAAAAAACAAGAGAGTCAGCAAGTCAAGTATGCATATAAAAATACTCAACCTCTTCAAATATAAAATAACTGCCAATTGCAAATGATCTAGTCAAGTGATTTTGAGAGCTCTCTTCAGATGTAAAGGGGAACCTGACCAGCTCTTTAAGAAAAAAACATGTCATTATGATCTACTAAAACTCTGGTAATCTACTAACATTATTCAATTCATTCATTACCTGAAAAAGCTTTTGCTTCTCAAAAACTTTATTTGACTGCCTACGTGAAGCAGTGCTTATGGTTCTCTGGGAAATCTGGCGAAGAGCCTGAAATAAGAGATAAACAGTGTTTAGTAACAGTGACATTTTAAAGCTTTGTCCACACTGGGTAGAAATTGCTTCTTTGAAAAGATAGAAGTGGGACAGCAAAACAAGAAAGGCATTTTAAAACAAACAAACACATAAAACTTCACCAAAGCACGCTAGTTTTGAATTCGGTAAAATTTTCAACAAACTATGCAAAAGGACTGCTTGACTAGCTACCTGAAAAGGAAAATCTTGGGGGAAAACTACTTTCAGTAAGATACAACAGATTTATGGCTCTGCAGCATAACCTTCAGGTTCCCTTTCAGAGGAAATCTCGGCCTCTGTCCCATTTTCTGTGTCTGACTAGCGGAAAGGACCGTAACATTTATGACAGACGTGTCTGTGAGGAAAACAAACTCCTGTCACTGCTGCAGCTCACCTACGAGCCACCAGCACAGGAGACACCCTTCACAGCGCTAAGGAGGCACCTGCATCCCGCCACACACACACAGCCTAAATCACCCTGCTGTCTCCTGAGCTGCCATCTGTTTCCACAGACCCATCATATAGGGTACCCTACCATAATCAGTGACCTATATACAATTCTTTAATCTGCCTTCGCTAAAAGGTCAAGGCTCGGAGTGTGTGTGGTAGCTCTAAACTGCCAGCGGTCTCGGCCTCCTTCAAGCAACACTGACAACACATCGCTCCCACAAAATTACCGTCGCTAAAAACGCAGCCATGGGGCGAGCAAACATACGGGGGACGCTGCTTGCAAGGAACGGGACAAGGCATCTCCTCTCCTTACCCACCCCAAATCAGCACGCTATAAAAATATATCTCCTTAGAGACGAGCTAAGCCTACCCGAGCCCCCCGACTCAACCTTATCCTCTCGAGTCCCTGAAGCTCAGCACTACGCGGAGCGAGCGGGCTGCCTAAGACCTTGCCCCGACCCCCGCAGGTCGCTCCGCAGCGCCCGGCAGCGAGANGGAAGGAGGGGCGGTGGGCTCTCAGGAGAGGCAGCGGCTGAGGCACACCGGGAGCGTTTGTTTCATCACGCCACACAGCCCGGCGGGGAATCTGTTGCCTGGGATTCTGTAGTTGCCGGCCGCCTCCCTGCGCCTTCAGAGGGCGCTTTGGGGAATCAATGAAACGTCCCCCCGAGCTCCCACATAGAGAATTTTGAATCTCCTTCCTTTGAAAAGTTTAGTACCTGCAGAGGGCTGGATGCGTGTCCTGGGAGAGCAGCACCCTGGGCTGTTCGTACGGACTCGCTGGACATCCCCAGGGGCCGCCACTTGAGGCAAGGACGCCGAGGCACGGTGAGGCCGAGCCTGCCTCAGGCGAGGGGGTCTGGCACCCCCGGGTGGATGCGCCATCCTTTGTTGAGCCACGACACTCAGAAAACCCCAAACTACCTCACGGAATACCTGCCCACGGCCTCAAGCTCCGTCAGTAGCGGGGATAGAGAGTACTCTGCATGAGGAAAAAAACCCAAAAAACCAAAAAAACCCCACCCAACTTCAGCTTCGTGTTTCACCATGTATAATTATAGAGTGAAGTAATGCCGGAATTGTATGAAATACAAACCTGCTCGATTCTCAAGGAAGAATCATTTGCCCTTCGAGACGCTACTCTGAGAAGCCTCTTGTTTTTTCTGCATTGCAGATCTTGCCCCGTAATTGCATCTTGTCATGAAATACAATGCTGTCGGGAATGCTTTTCCCTGGCTTTGCTGCAGTTGAAGTGCACTTCGTTTTCGGCATTACAATACATTCGCACTGGTGCCAAACTTCATGATGAACAACGTGTGTCAAACATGACAAATAAATGCTCAATTCAGTATGAAAATAATGAGGAAAATATCTCAAAGCACTACACTTCTCAATCTGATGAGCTGTCCCAGAAAGAAAAATGCAATGATGAAGTATTTATAGGTATA
>VWZN01019702.1:297957-312579 GCA_013396955.1 Regulus satrapa | reverse complement strand
AGCCTCACCAGCACGTTCCGCCACATCGCGGCTGTTTGTCCTGTCACCTCCCGCCGGCAACAAGGGCAGCGGAAGAGGAAGCGGCTCCCCCGCCCACGACGGACACACCACAGAGGNACCAAAAAAACCCCACCCAACTTCAGCTTCGTGTTTCACCATGTATAATTATAGAGTGAAGTAATGCCGGAATTGTATGAAATACAAACCTGCTCGATTCTCAAGGAAGAATCATTTGCCCTTCGAGACGCTACTCTGAGAAGCCTCTGTTTTTTCTGCATTGCAGATCTTGCCCCGTAATTGCATCTTGTCATGAAATACAATGCTGTCGGGAATGCTTTTCCCTGGCTTTGCTGCAGTTGAAGTGCACTTCGTTTTCGGCATTACAATACATTCGCACTGGTGCCAAACTTCATGATGAACAACGTGTGTCAAACATGACAAATAAATGCTCAATTCAGTATGAAAATAATGAGGAAAATATCTCAAAGCACTACACTTCTCAATCTGATGAGCTGTCACAGAAAGAAAAATGCAATGATGAAGTATTTATAGGTATAGCCTTAGCTGTGCAGAATATTAAAAATAGCATTTAGAAAGCACAGTCATGGACAAATAGGTGCTTTAACAAAAGAGGAAACCGGATGCATTATTTAACAAATGGTTTTCAAACATTAAGCACTGCTATCACAGAATAACACTTAAAAATACATCACTACCAAGGCAAGACTTCCATTCATTACTCTTGCAATCTTTTGAGTGTATACAGTATTTTATCCTGATTTCTATACACTCAGTTGTACTGAGATACTGGTAAAAGGATCATAATCCATAAAGAAAATATTATTCCTAATTTCTGCTGTGTGGGCCACTTTCTGTATGTCTGAATCTAAACTTCAGGGATAATTTCTGTAAAAATGCACTTTACAACAGAAAGGCCATACTTGAGGATTGGCATGTGAGTTACCTACAGATCAAAGCTCTATGAGAAACTGCTCAGAGCAAGCACAGCTAGTTTCCTCAGTGTTGACTAATTTGAGAATGAAAACTTGAGGGAATGAGGAATGGCAACTCGCTGCTTTAGGATTAAGATGTTTCAATAGAAACAAACACACTGCTTCTTCCTAACTGAATAGAGCAACTCTTGCATGTATTGCACTGTATAACAAAATTGTTCATCAAAGCTCATTGTTGAAAAGTTCTGTTTAAGCCAAGAACAGGGCTGTTAAGCCAGCTGTTTAAAAGCACTTGTCACAAAAAAGTGTTCTACCTCTTCAACCAGTAATACAAGGAACGTAAGTCTTGCTAAAGAGATGACACATAAAATTAGACCTCAGTAGGCAACTCTAGAGACTCGTATTTTCCTTTCTTCCAAGAATATAACTCCCAAGTCATTCCCATTTTCCTAACAGAATGAGATTATTTACTACGTTCTTGCACCTCTAACACTAAATATCTCACCATTTTATTTTGCAAAATTAGGACACAGTCCTCACGTAAAAATTCAATTAAATTTGCACATAACTCAGGTATTCCATTTGCTCAAATTGTTTATTTTACATGATCTTTATCCAGGGTCTAGTGAGAAATATCCCCACATACTTCCTTTCAATTTATACTTTTTTAAGAACTTGAGCTTCCTTAATGATTTGACTTACACTTTTATTCCACTTTATTTCACCCCTATCACAAAATGAGAGATAATCTTCCAACTTCAGTCTTCGTAGCAGCAGTTGATATAACTCAAGTGGACAGTATCATTTTACTTTCAAGCACAGGCTGAGGATGTTCAGAATGGGAGGCTTACGGGGAGGCCGTTTCTTACTTGAGACTCGGGTCATGTAAGGACCTGCTAATTGAAATCAGGCTGTTTTGTAACAGACTGGTCTTCAGTCTTAATTGAAGCTGTCAAATAAGATTAGACTTCACACGTAGGCACAGAAGGCAGTACGGTGACCAAACATTCTGTGAGCTGTATGAAAATACTCCTGGTGCTCTGAGAAAAATTTAATACTGCTACTAAACAAACAAAGTCCCAAAACTTTTCACAACTGGGCTTTCTGAAAATAAGCCTCAGTCTATTTCTACACCTCCAGAGCAGGCTCTTCCATAAACTGGAAGAGCTAAGAAGAAAGCAAGAAGAAAATTGACTTACAGATTTTCATCATTTTCTCTTTTCCTTTGAAAGACAGCATTTTGCACAGATTGTTCAATATAGACAAGTTTTTTATATATGGACTATATTGGGGTGTTGGAGAGGTTTTATGTTGTTATTGAATTTTTAAAAAAAAAACAAAACCAAACTTATGTAATACCAAGGGTAGATCACATGTTCTTTGTCTTCAGCAGTTGCATTCCAGTAAGTAATTTCTTTTTTTAATTTACTGTAAGTACCTGATTTAGACTTAAGTCACCTTTTTCCACTAAGCATTCTCTTCAACTCACATTTGCAGATGTTACTTGACCTACACTGTCATGGCCTTTCCTCCCCCAAAGATTTCTATTAAAAAAAGACAAGACTTGCATCCTTCAAGGTCCGATATTCGTAATTAATCCTTGAAAGATACCAAGGATCTTCCAAGGTTTTCCGTTGTTATCAACACAACATCTAGACAAAGGAGCATGAGTGAAGGAAGAGTTTACAAATTTGACCAATATTTGAAACTGTTATATGCATTTTAAGCTCCATGGGCACGCTGTCCCGTGCATTTACTGCTAAAGGTTCTCAGAGAACCCACTTCATTGCAACAAAAAACAGATAGCAATTCTCACCCTGGTGTATTTCACTGAGATTGAAGATGCATTGGAAGATAAGAGTCAGTAAAAATAAACATTAAAAAAAAAAAAAAATTGAAAAATATTACAAGGTGAAGACAATTATTTTTTTTTTCTATTTTAAGCACAGCCCTAAAAGCAGCCTTTCTCACTTGAAAAAAATAGGAATTATGAATGAAACAGAATATATTTGCATTTCAAATGACAAACAGAGTTTGAAAACCAAGATATTTTAATAACCAGTAATTTTGAGACATCCCCTTGCTTATTTACTCTATCTTGGACTAGCAGCTACTCTACAGCTGCAAGCCAGTTTAACACGTTCTGCAAGTTTTTGAGGGTACATTACCCTTATTCTATAACTCCAGCAACATGAATACAACACTGTAAATAAAATCTTAAAAGGTACTATTTGAAAGCCATGTTCTGCCAGGCTGTACTATGCAAATAAATTATTATATGGAATTACAGAGAGCTAGCACACTGGAAATGCTGCTTCGTTCCACAGTTTATCCAGATTTACACATTTAAACTCTTACACAAACAATTAGGTAAAACTAGTTATGTGATTATGTGAGAAATTAATAGTTTTGTTTAAAGTTGCCTGTAGATTAAGCTATTGGACCATGCATTTTTGTAATAAATATGCAATCCCAGAAACACAATTCATTTAAAACTGCATTTACACTTAATGATGTCTTTTCATATAGATAAAAATAAATGTATGTTCAAGAACAAAACCAAATCTCTTAATAAATGGTTTGCAGAATTTATTAGGTCTCTTTTAATATACTCCATACTTCATCAAGCTAGTTGCATATAAAGTGATCTCCACCATATATATATTACAGTTTCTGTGCATTATCCAAATAAAAGTCACCAAAAAGTAATATTTTACAGGTTGCAGTTAATTTTTAATTAAGCTAAAGGTGAATCCTTCTGTAATTTAAGACACTAACCTGCACATTGCATCTAACTGCAATATTTAAATTATGTTTCACAGCAAGCTAAACCTGCATTTCAGGGAAAAATGTCACTGCCATCTCAACTTCTGAACTTTACTATAGTTTACTTCCTTAACACCGCAAAAAAATTAATGTGGTGTTCACTCCAAATAAGGAAAAAGTGTACAATTCCCTTAAAACAAAGCCTGCTCAGAATACATTTACTTTAAAAAATTAGGAACCTTCTCCAGTAAAAGGAATTCACCCCAATGTATGAATGGAAAAAAACCTTCTAAGTTCTTCTTGATTAATGCTTGGTGCTGCTCATAAAAGCAAAACCAGCAAAAAGTGAATTAGTATTGGATATGAATTAAAGCAAAGAAAATTAGAAAAATATTATATCTGCAACAAGCACCTCCCAATTTAGAAAAATCTTTTAAAGGGTCTCACGCAGATAATTAACAAATATGTTTTCTGGTATTTTCATAGGATGCTCATTTACTGGCCAGGCACACATACTGTAAATATACAAAGAATCCAGAGTGCTGAAGTTTACAGAGCACTTAAAGGATTTAATATAACAGAGGTGGGTAGTACACAGGAAAAATATTTAACAACTTGTATAAATATATTAAAATCTCAGCAAGAAATGTAGGAGCCCATGCACACAAGACAGTAAATCGAAGAAAACATTTAAGACTTGACTTCTTCCAACAGCACTGACACCTGAATTCTGGAAAGTCAACAATTTACAGTATCTTATAACCATCTTTCTCCACACAATCTAAATGTACTGAATCATACCGACATTACATAGCACATGAACAAGCAGCAGATGCATCAAGGGAACAGGAGCTATATGCATCATGTGGCCTGCCCAGTTAGAGGCAAACATCAGAAAAATTACTTCTGACATAGGCAGAGATACAATCAATAGAGCTAATTGTATACCCGTCATTTTCAAGAGTTAATCCACAGTACGGGAAAGGGGAGCTTTAGGTAAAAATTATGCACCCAGTCTCAGAAATTACAGAAGCAGAGATTTGTCTTTCAAAAACTGGGTCCATTCCGGACTGGCCTTGATGCACATGCAGTACATTTATTTTCAGAATGCAAGATTAATTGGGAATGTCTGCACTAGTGTTTCGATTGCCGTATTTGTGATGAATGAACAGCAATACCACTCCTAAGAAGAAGCATATGGACCCAACAGTGATGTAAGCAATTCCCAGGAAGGGATTTTTGCCTCCCATCCACGAGATGGTGCTTAGGATCATCCTTTTTCGTCCATCAAAACTGTGTACAGGATAATCTGAAAAACATTTAGGAAAACAAGAAGCAAGTTTCCAAACCCAACCTGAAATGGGTGCATGAAAATTTTGCGTCATTTCACTCAGGTTCCAAATACTAACTGCTGCCTCTGGAACTGGAATTGCAAATATGGAACATTCAGCTGTTCTTTTTGGCTAACACTAATCTGGGCATTGTCAGCTACTTCGAAACAAAAGCCATGTTAGGAGACAGTAACCCTGAACAAGAGTAAAATGCACAATTTTGTGGGTTTATGAAAGTCACTTCAATAAAGTGAGGGAAATAGAAATGTTAGTCCTTGTGTCTATTTTACTACAAAATTTTTCTTGATGTTCATTTAGTTTTGCATCTTTCTGCAGTTTTACAGCAAAGGAAAACACTGCAGTAGCTATATAAAAAGTATCACTAAGTGCTTTTGAATTTTAAGAATTCAGTAGCTATGACAACCCTCCTTCTCTAGTCTCCTGCATTTCCTAATACTTCCTCCTGCATAGCTAATATTTAGGTTCCCCCAAAAAGAATAACAGACCTTTACCTGATCCAGAGCTCTGTCCTTTTTCTGACCTTCAGAGTCAGTCTACCTTTCATTACATAATGTAATTTCACCCTGAAGTTATAGTTCTTAAATTCCTTGGCTACCAACTACCTCTGTTCTTTCCTTTCTTTCTGTGCTTTTCTAAATTCCTTTGCAGTACCCAACCAGTCTGATTTCCCTGTCTCTATGAAGCTATTAATGCTGTAAAACTAACACAGAAGATGAAGACAGTAACAATCCATCTAGGTCTCAGTGCCAGTTTTCAAACACAGCTCAATACCATCTTTTTTTAGAGATGGTAAGAAGAAAGGCTAGTTCCGTCTGCTAACTTGCAAATATATGCTTGTGTAATCCAGCTAAGGCCTGCTTTCAAAGGATACTGTATGCAATATCCAAAGAGTATTTCCCAGCCTGTAAGGTAGGCTGAAAGCTGTTCTTCCTTTCGATGAGACGGTAGAGCTTGCGAAACGTTGGCAGAGCAGCTGTGCGCATCCACACGATGAAGTCCTCATTGATAAAGCCATTGTTGTCAGGCTCCGAGTCCAGCATATACACTGGCTTGGGCCAGTTCACAGGCTTTGTTGTGCCTAGGATTAAACAAAAATAATAAAGTATTTCAAATACAGAACTCGGTAACACACTGGCTCATCAAAATCCATTCTAATTATCACAGAAAAACACATTAACTTCTAAACAGTAGGAACAGACAGGCTGACTCATTACTATTGCAACACATTGGGCTGTTTAAGAACTTTTTATTTTGCAGTTTATATAGTCTGAATCCTATAAATAAATAATTCATAACAGCACTTTCCATTTGTTTAAGCAATTCATGTGGGTAGGAAGTCGTGTCTCAAAGCACTGCTCGGTGGGTAATTCTCCATTATGACGACAGGTCCTCTGCTCACTTGGTAGAATTTGAGAACCATTTCCCAAACCACGAGCAAGTAATATTGTAAACATAATTTCAGATTATGTCCAAATGCTTTTACTAATGGTACTGGAAATACAATTCCACAATATATTAAGCTAAGGTATCTGTTTTTCCAAGGGTTGCCATCACACTGACAACATGTAATTTGGCTATGACTAAGCAAGAAACCCACATCAGGTTAAGCCTGAAGTTATTACATACCTTGCACACATGCTCTTAGAGCCCTAAGAAGACTTTTCAAACATAGTAGCCAAAGGAAATTTTTATTTGCCGAACTGTATATAACCTAAAAAATTAGACACTCTTAATAAAAAACAGAATCAGTTTTTTTAAAGAACAACCTAGCCAAAGAAACATTCAAATGAAAAACCTCCATATGATGAGTTTCATTTAACAACTGCAGGATTTCTTTGTAAGTTAAATCCAAACACAACAGAACTTGTACTGGTTTTGACTGGAATACAATTAAATTTCTTTACAGTGGCTGGTATGGGACAATGTTTTGGATTGGTGCTGGACACAGTGTTGACCAAGAGTGATGTTTCTGTTATTGCTATGCAGTGTTTGCCAGCATCAAGGCCTCTTCTGCTCCTCAGCTCACCCCACCTGTGAGGAGACTGGGGGTCCAGGAGAGACTGGGAGGGGACACAGATGGGGACGGCTGATACCAGCTGACCAAAGAGATATCCCATACCATTGAAAAGGACAGGCAGAAGTAGGCAGGGCCTACTTTGGTTCAGGGACTCAGATGGTGGTGAGCAATTTTTTTCTTTTACTTTCCTCTCTCCTTGTGTTTTTGGTGTGGTTGTTTGTTTTTAGTTACTAAACAGTCCTTATCTCAACTTACGTGCCTTCTCACTTTCAGCCTTCCAATTCTTCCTCCCACTGAGTAAGGGCATGGTTAGTGAGACACTGTTGCTTAGTGGCCAAGTGGGGTTAAACCACAGCAGTGTAGATTACACATTTTTTTAGTATTCAGGGTACAAAAAAAATCAGAAATTAAAAACTACCAAATTAATGATTACAGTCATAGTAAAAACCAAACACTTTCATCAGCAACTTGCAGCTTTTATTACTTAAATACAACCTTTCAAATAGCAGAGTGGTCCTTAGCTTGGATTTCTTCAGAGAACATTTATTTAACACATTCACATTAGTAAAACATCAGTGAGGCAAAACTGAAATCAAAATGTGTTTGAAATCAAAACAGAATTCAAATGGAAGCATTGAAGCATGTTGCTTTTTCATTTTTTACCTTGGAAAAGTGCAGTTAAGTTGTTTCCATCTCCTGTAGGATTCCTGAACTTCACATTTTTATCTGTCCACCATGCAATGCCTTTTTTGATCAAAGGAATCGGAGTCCTTGTGTCATTATCAATGCGATATAACTCCAGTGTATCTAAAGACAAAATCAAATTAGAAGACCAGCTGCAGAAACTTTCATTAGTCAGATGATCCTGATAAGCACCGAAACAATTACCTCCAGGAGAAAACAAAACAAAAATAACCAGGCAAGGCATTTACTATCTGCCTGACACAATCACAGGCTGTTCTGTAAGAATCAGTGTATACGTGATAGCAGTTTATTATCCATCTATGATATCTGTGTTTCTGTATCACAGCAGTAGCAGATCCTCACAACAGGTATTTCTATCCTTTGTGTGCTATGAGATTAATTCTCCTAGCAATTTTGGAACGAGTACAAGCAGTACATTTATTTTAATCAGAACAACGAAAATGTATTAATTCAAAACAAAAAGCCCACAGCATCTTTATTCAGAACAGTGTGCAACACAACAGAAATCATACACTAGATCACAGACCCATGTAAATGATAACTTAAAATTGTTACCATACCATTAAACATACTGTTGGCAATAGCTCCACAAGGAGCAATGGGTTTGTCCTCATTTGTGCGGTAAGGCTCACATTCCTTACTTGGATTCTGACAGTTAGAAAGAAAAAAGGCAAATGAGTCTGTGCTAGTTTATACAACTAACCTGCTTTTTACTACATGATCAACATGAATCATAATACTTTAGTTATTTTCAGTAAACAAAATATCAATTCCTTATGGCTGCCTACTATTACATAAAAATTCTAGTACCTCATTTTCATGAAACTAAATACTCTCTGTGGTGATTTATGCAGTAGTCAGAAATTAATTGCTCATTCACATCCAAGCATGAATACCTACAAGTAGTGAACTGTTGTCTCCATTTAGCTGGCTGTCATCTCGAGACTTCACGTAACGACGGTGGTTTTGATAGAAGTTGGAAAGTCCATAATACATGAATACATTGCTCTAGAGAAAGCAAGATGGGGAAAGAAGGATTTTTGTTCACACAAACCTGCAATTTTAAGCTCTTAAACTCTTCAGTTTATAGCAACATTCATAAAGTAAGAACCTCAATACTTTCTTCATGCAGTGTACATACAAGTACTATCCTAACAAGGCTGAAGGCAAACAGTATAAACATGCTCAACTATTAGAATGATATTCACCAGCACTAATCCCAATACCTGTCTTGTCCAATGTGGAACCCATAAGCCTCATTTGCCTCCAATGTGCCAAAAAGCACTTATCTCCTGGTATTTCCAATTCCCGCTGAACTGAGATTTTTTAAAGCATGCAGGAATAGCTCATCTGCTCTCCAGCTATGTGGCATATAGGGTAACTCTTAACGTGTAAAACATAAACATTTCACTCAGTGTTGTAAATTTCCAGATAAACAGAACATGAAGAAACATCTCATCCCTGCTGGTGAAAAAGGGAACATGAAAATCAGATCCAAGTTCAACGGAAAACTAAAAATAATCCTCTAAAATAGAAAAAACCCCTTTCATTTGCAATGTGAAACAGATCACATAAACTGTTCTGACTTCATCTTGCATACAGGGCAGCATACCTCAAATGAATGTTCCAATGTGAAGTTGATGGTGCATGTACAAGGGGGTGTGCTGTCCCAGGACACATTTAAGCATTTGTTGCAGGGACTAGAAGGTTCTGTCCCCGTATAGTCAATCTGCAACAGGGAAAAGCAGTCATTAATTTACAATGGGAGAGTAAAGAAAAATTCTTAAGCCAGAGAGTTGCTATAGCATTTATATCTCCACACCAAGAGCACTTTCAGCACTGTCTGACAATCTGAAGAAGTCTTTTCCAACCTTAACCATTCTATAATTGTGTAAATGAGTTTTTGATTCTGACTATATGCTTGATTTCAGATGCAAACAAATTGAATACTAAGATGAAATTACTGCTGGAGCAACAACAAGCCCCACCCACAGCCCCAACCCTACCCCAAACCAACTGAAAAACCACACCAAAACAAAACCAGCAGACACTCAAGAAACATGAGTTTCCAAACACACACACTATGAAAAGCAGATCTCAGCTTTTACATGCTTTCCAGAAATTAGGCTTTTAAACGTCTAGGTATTTGATAAAAAAAGACTTGCATTAGAATACTTGCTTTGTTGACCGTTTTTAATCCACCTAACTAAAACAAAAAATTTAAAAATCACTTAATGCCCAAAAATTGTCCTAAAACAGGAAAGATGAATACACCAATACTGTTTTGTCAGGAATGGTAAAATAATCAGCATATGGACAAGAAAGATTATTAGCATTAATCTGGCTTATACAGTATGTTCTCTCTTGAATCTTGTAGCCCATGAAAAGCATTTTTTAAAAATCTGTACATTCAGCCTTATCAGCCACAAGCTCACACTACAGTGCAAGGCAACTCAAGTAGCTTGACCACATTAGCTCTCTCTCCCACGTGTAGCTCCAGCAAGTGTGGCAGGAAAAAGCTTATCTGCCTATAAAAGATGTATTTCTACACTTATCATGAATTAGCTATTTTAGTATTTAGACTCTGATTGGTGAAACATATACTTCTATATTGAAAAAAAACTGTGCAGCTGCAGTAGCATTTAAACTACAGCATCTATACAGTTATACAAAATGCAAGTCCTTTGTCCTGATCTATGTTTGTAGTGAAAGACATAACCAAGAACTAGCAATTTATGACTGGCCCCAATACCCATATTAAGGTTAGCTAAAATAAACAGCTTGTGTTCAGGAAAGAACTGAAGCCTATTTCCCTCAGAATCTTCTTCTAGGTCTCTCTTCCTGTGATTTCTCCAGTATCGACTAAGCTGAAACCAGTTCCATCAGCAAGCACTTTTATTGATTGGCATTTGCCTTGCTGCCAGACTCCTGACAGACAAAACCTACACGCTAATGAGCCTAGCTGAAACTAGACAGCTTCAGAAGCTATTACCTGGCACAGAGACAGGGAGACTGAGAGAGGATCACAATCTTTGTTCCTCAGCTGAACAAGATATTAGGTTTATGCTGATCTAGAAATAGCACTGCTGCTGCAGCCATGATGAGGCTCAGTTTAGCTACAGCAGACAGACCCCACTGCTGCTCCCAATGAACAATGCATCTCATTTGTTGAAGGCTAACTCAGGGGTGGGTGTGCTTTGCTGAAGTCAGCTGAAGCAAGCATTTTCTTTAGAAAGAACTTGCCAGTGTGAGAAGAAGTTTTAGATCAAGGGCACACGCTAAAGACTAAGGCTGCGAAAGACCTAAAGACTTCGCTTCTAAAAACGTAATTGACTCAATTCTGTGGAGCATGAAATTAAAGTATATTGAAGCAGGACCATGCTTTGATGCACTGTTATCAGCCTGCATGCTATCAAAGAGCTTTCCTGTACAGTAACTGCCAACACAAGTGGTTTTCTCTGCATCCACATTTACAGAGAACACTCATTAGTGAGCTTATTTAAAGGGATGAAGGCATCCATCTTCAACTCTTGACAAAGCAACGCTTTGACTCTGAGAGCTAAGGACTGACTATGGGGTCCATGGCAAGAACCTGCCTGACCCCACTGTTCTGTCCCCTGGGATCAGCCAACATCTGACAATCTGATACAGTGAGCCCTTCCAAAAAACTCCAGATTTCAGGACATTGGATATATCCAGGTTATTCCACACCAATGTCAGTTTACATGCACCTACAGAAATAACTACAGCATACACATATTCTCCAAACTTTGTGATTTTGCAGACTTCATCTCGTATTTATCCTACTTTGCTTGACCATTTCTTGTATAAAAGGCAATCCATAAATCTGGTCCTGTTTGCTGTTCCTCTTTGTAGGTTTTATTACTTTTTTGTATCATTTCAGACACGGGACTACAGCAACTGCACACAAGGCTGAAGATGTGGGCAACAGTAATGTACTTACCTTCAGCTCTCCATTCCTAGCCATGCCTTATGCCAGTCTGGCTCTTTATCTACCACTATGCATCTCACGGCAGCAGTCACAACACACTTCCTACACATTTAACACTTCGTAGATTCCTCACATATTATCATAAATTAACATGCTCTGTCAATACTTCTTATTCACTCTGTATATATTTTAAAGAAAAAAACCCAAAACCAAACAAACAAAAACAAAACCCCCATACCTCCTGGAAATACACAACTCTCTCACCCTTTAGAAACAGGCAAAAGGACATTTATACAGGTGATTAACTTTCCACCCAAATGAACGATTTTCACAACAGACAGATAAGTGACTAATTATACCCTTCAGAAACAATGAAAAAATGCAAGAGGAAAGCACAACAAAACCCTGATAATTCTAGTCCACTTAAACTGTTGGAAATCTTCCACATTTGAATTCAAGATATCTTATAAAGGAAATCAATGGAAGAGGTACATTCTGCTGCTCAGTCCTTGCACCTGTAGAAAAACAGCACAGTCCACAGAGATACTAATGGCTACCAGACCCTGTTTCAAGAAAGAGTGACTTGAACTTAAATATGTGTTCAGGATCACAAATTATACATGCTGTTCAATTCCAGTACTTAAAGTTTATAGGCACATACACACACATCTAAGAGGTAGGTAGGCTATTGCCTAGGAGATAAATAACTACCTGTGCTTCCTCCCCCGATTACATTTCTAAAAAAGCTTAGTCACTGCATGTAGCTTCTGGATATCTTGTCTCCCACAGCTAAACTTACAGCTGTTTGGGAATAACTCCTGGAGGTTAGAAAACAAGCCAGCATTCTAAGCAGGGACGTATGTCATCTAAGCAGAGATGTGATAGCAGGGTCTTAAACTGCACCCCTCAGTGGTGCTGAGAGCCCAGACGTTGGTTCTAATCGGTAAAATGCTTTATCTGTGTTTGCAGCTGCAACTACAAAGCCTTTTTTGATTTAAACTTGCTTTTTTCCTGAAATTCAGCTGCCTTGGGGATGATAATCTCACTTGCAGAATCCCACTGGATATAGATTTCATGTTTACATGAAGTTTCATATTATGAGGATCAGGAAGCAGAACACAAGTTTCCCCCTTCCGACTCACCGCCGCCAAAGTCACTCCTACCCTCACAAAAGCCTAACAACCAGATTTTTGAGAATTTCAAAAGGTGAAAACAAATTAATCTCTTTCCAATCTTGAGTATCTTGAAATTAGAGAGGACTGAAGGCCTGTGACCGCCAGCTGGTCTCCAATACAAAAGGTTACTGCTGCTGTACATACACAACCTGATTGTGTAGGGGGAGCCTTGGTCGTGCTCCCAGCTCACCTACAACTTCTGTGCCAAATGCCAGGTGGGAACTGCTCCTTTTTGGGTTCTGCTGGAACTTAGCAGGAGTACCTGACTGAGCTGCTTAAGCAACAACAGTCTATAAAAATCCTGTATATGCATCCAGCAGCAATACAGGCACAAGATGCAGCGTACGTTTTTGGACTCATGAAACTGGTGCATTTCTTCTTCCCCTAGACCAATGCAGATTCAGTCATAATAGAAAAAGCATATATTTGTCCAACTATAATGATCTAAAACTCTGTACTGCTTTACTGTAGGAATGGCTATTTTAAATGCAGTTGACAACAAAAATCAGAGTTAGCGAGGATTTTCTTCTCTCCATGGAGTGTTGAAAACATGCAATTCTATTTACCTTAAATATGCTACACCATGACAATTTAAAAATCTATGTGCCCGTGACAAGTCGGTCATGTTCTCTGAAGCACTTGTGCCAATTTTCAGATGTTCAGCACAACCCCAAGACTTGATATAAGAAGCAATTATTTTCTAAAATGTATGTTTACATACTAATAAGGATGCTGTTAAGTACACTTCAGCTTTTGGGATTTTTCCTTCTGCTTTTCTCCTTGACTGTAAAGGTAGATCTTAACATAAAAGGGGGTAAAATTGGTTTCATTATAATCTTATTTGCATTTTAAGAGAAATATGGAAATACAATTAATTCTCAACCTCATTATTTCTTTAGCTAATTGGGTTTCACTGACAATTTACTGCCACCAGCCAAGCTACTGTCTTTAACACTACTTATTTGAAAATGACAGCTTAGTCCAGTAACTGGAGTGACCTGATCCCCAAAAATTCACATTCTCCAATAAAACAACACAACGAACAACCACACACCTTCTTCCCTGCAATCAATCTGAGTCATACTATCTCACTGAAACTAATAACAGCAGTCAATTGCTTCTCAAGGCTGTCCACCCCTCAACACTGCGGGTTATTCCCTTACAACACAAACCGGTTCTGTTATCAAATGGATCCACCTGTGATAGACAGTTCAGTTTTCAGCTAACACTCAGCAACTTTTCACAGAAGTAGCACAGCCGATGATCAGATATAAACGACTCGAGTAAGTATTAACTAAGAAAAAGCCGTACTCTTCGATCCTTGTTTCCAAGTTTACTCTGGACACCCTGGTCTCCCATGCAGCACCTGCAACATTAAATCATCGGTGCCGGTAAGAATTACAGCAGTACATTCCCCGCAGAGTTTTGTCCTGAAAGTACAATTACTTTGGAACATTTCAAGATAAATAATGGACTGCCACAGGCTATCCCCACGGATGATGCTCACACTGTCTGTACTGCTGAGGGGGGAAAAAAAAAACCAAAAACCGGGCACTGGGCTGTGTCGATTAAACGCCGGCAGTAACTCGCGTGGCAGCTCGCTCGGGAGCACTGACAGAACTCACAGGAGCCTGTGCCGAGTGAGTGCCAGCTCGGTGTGTGCCCGGGGTGATTAAGGGACGCTCTGCTGACGAGCACAGGG
>VWZN01019702.1:262633-297587 GCA_013396955.1 Regulus satrapa | reverse complement strand
TTTTTTTCTTTTTTTTTTCTTATATCTAATTTGAATCTCCCCTGTCTCAGCTAAGGCAATTTCGCGTTGTCCTTACTGCAGGAACGGCAGAACAGAGCGCCCCCCGCCTGACCCCAGCCTTTTCTCTGGGAGTTGTAGAGAGAATGATGTCCTCCGCCAAGGCCTCCTTTCCTTCAAGCCCAACACCCGCAGCTCCCTCAGCTGCTCCTCACAGGACATGTTCTGTGTGCTGGCCAGGCAGGCTCTGCTCTGGTGCACGTAGGGCAGGAGTCCTGCCGCCTTGTGCCCGCAGCCCTGTCACCCCCGCTCAGTGCTCCAGGAGGGTCCCCCGTGCCCTTCGCCCTCCCTGCTGGCATGAGGAGCAGTGCTGGCCCCAGGCAGCGCCCTTGGCATCAGAAACGGAGAAGGCAGCTTCGGATTCCCACCCCCGTAAATAGGATCAGTGCCGCTGTAGGTAATGCTATAACGCACTAGATTTTTTTTTTTTTTTTAGAGCGTCTCTTAATGGAGATGTGTGTGCCGAGCACTACTTTAGGGAGCTGTTCTGCTCTGTAGTGCTGCTCTGCTGTCAGGAGGTGAGTGAATACAGAGTCACAGAGTGGGTAAGGCTGGAAGGGACCACAGGAGGTCACCTGGTCCAAACCCCCTGCTCAGGGTCATCCCAGAGTACACGGCACAGGACTGCATCCAGACAGTTCTTGAATATCTCCAGTGAGGGAGACTCTACAACCTCTCTGAGAAATCTGTTGTAGTGTTCAGTCACCCACGCACTAAAGAAGTTCTTCCTCGTATTCAGATGGAATTTCCTGTGCATCAGTTTCTGCCTAGTGCCTCTTGTTCTCTTGGTCGGCACCACTGGGCAGGGTCTGGCTCCCTCTGACTCGACACCCACCTTGAGATACTTACACAATATGGATGTTGTTGTTTTCCCTTAGGAGCTAATATGACTGCAGTAAATAGAATCACAGAATCAATTAGACTGGGAAAGACCTCTGAGGTCATTGAATCCAGCCTTTCACTGAACTACACCATGACACTGGGTACCATTTCCAGTTTTTTCTTAAACACCTCCAGGAACAGGGACTCTACCATCCCCTCAGGGCCACCTGTTGCAGTGGTTAAAACCCTTTCCATGGAGAATCAGTCACCTGATGGAACACCATGTGGGAGAGTATGTACTTGTATCCCAGAATACCTGCTTTAGCAGGCATTGCTCTAGCCAATGCAACATTGAAAGTCCAAGTTTCTCACTTTATTGTCACTTCTGCATTAAAACCTGTTTTGTGAGGACTCTCTAGTCCTTCCTACACAGTCACTCTAGAGTGCTGCCAAAATCTACATCCAGCAAGTATTTGTGTATTTACTTGATTTCAAGGAAAAAAACCAATTACAACTATTTAATTAAATAACTTTACAAGCATGTAGTCCAATCTGAGGACTTTGTGGCTGGCTGTGGAACAGTTTTATAAAATAAATGCCTTTTAGTTCTCTGGAGCATCAGCCAAGACCACTGGGGGGAGCACATGACTTGTGGAAATGTATTTCGCTCTGGAGGCACAAAAGGCCTCTTTGGCATAGCGTAGAAAATTCGGGTTTCTTTATTTATTTATTTATTTATTTATTTATTTATAAACATCTAAAGTGTAAGTATTAATTCCCTGCCTAAATAATTATATAGGGAACAAAAGTTAATCATATTCCTTGTGGCATCTGTGCTAAAACTACATTTCATTCCTAATTTATCTTTTCTATTATCTTCTGGACCCCAGCTTTTGCTGCCATTTCCCCTAGATAAGGCCCTTATAAGTTAGTACCACACTTTCCTTTATTATCTTCTGTTTACAATTATTACCTTCAGCTGTAGTAACTTTTATTCCCACAGCCTCACAGAGAATCCAGAGAGATGCAACCTGGGAACAAGGGAACAAGATTGCATGTAAACCTGTGGTGAGAGATGGCAAGAAATTTCTCTGGCAGTGGGATAACCAAGGGGCAGTATTGAGAAGCTGGGACCTGATGCTCTCAGGTATGAGAGGACCAGCACGAAAGGGCCTGCTCAAGTTGTCCCATTGTGTTTCACAATGTAAGAGAAAAAGAAAACTCACAGGCTGTAGAGTTTATCTCCAGAACTCTAAGTATTTGAGATTTTTTTCATGGATTGAAACTTTATATTTTATCCCTATAATTATACTACACAGGTCTTTTAGTCTCCTTTACACAGTAAGCAATCTCTAAGGGAAAAATAGATCTTTCACTGGTTTTCTATTGCTTAAAAGCTACTGATATCTATAACCTCTCCATTATCTTAGTGTGAAAGCACTTCCCAATTACCTCCTTTAAAATTGCAGTGCTTTTAGAAATTAATCACATTTTTAGTCTATATTAATAGCCTTCTTCCTGAGTGTCCCCAAAATACAGGCTAGTTATGTAGCTAACACACACTTTTTATATATATTTGTCTTAGATTCACATCCAAGTTAGGTAATGTAAAAAAACTGACCAGGAACATAAATGCAATTTATGTTATGAAATCACCGGTCTTCTACTCCAAAGTGTTGCAGTTCATCAAAAATATTTTAAAATCCAAATTATTTCAATACACCATGATTGTTATGTATGCTTTAAAAACTTTCTTTAGAAAGTTAAAAAATTTAATGCGTAAAACCATAAATGTTTCATTTATTTATTATGAATCATAGTCTTACACTCATAGTGAATTAGGTTTATATTAAAATTTAGACAAGGACAAATATTTTCTACTTTAACTGGAGCCTTTTAAATCTAGACTCAATTTTGGAATAAGATTTTACTTGTGTCCTACTCATATTTAAAAGCTGAAGTTTATTTCAGGCATGTCACTGTCACTTTCAAATAGCCAGGAATTTTGCTAGCTCAGTCCAGCTGAACTCAGTGTAGATCTTAACCTGAATAAGTTTCGATTCCCAAGTAATGTTTTGAAAATAGAAGATCTGGGTCACTACAATGTTCATTCCGCTGTGCAGTAAACTGAAATGTGGCACACACTGAACCTTATTCACCTCAGCTGTATTGCTCTCTAAAAGCTGTAATTCTTCTCAGCTTGCACTAAAATATGATCTATAGACACAGCTATGTTTTTGGCATACATTGTACAAAAAAAATCTCCACTCCTTAGAAAGCGTGGTGTACCAGCTAAGTATAAGCCATACCAACGAAATTACTCTTCTGCCAGGATAAGTAGCACTTAATTTTGATTCCTCAATATGGCTGTATTAGTAAACTCTTCACAATGGAGATCAGCTCCAAGAAAGTTCATACAGGTCCCAGAATATCCTGCTTCTCTAGAGTGTCAGCATTTGCTTCACAACTCATATGTAAAAGGAAAAACAGCTCCCGCGGCTCCCATGAAGACCAAATTGACCGCAGCACTTGTGATATTCCAGCTTCAAAGATGGCCCAACCTAACCATCCCAGTGGGATGCTGCATTAATGCACTGTTTCTGGCAACTCACAGCACATCTCCTGCAAGCAAACACTGTGTTCCTTTCCAAAAAAAAAAAAAAAAAATAAAGGTCATTTCTCCCAGTAGTTTCTGCAGATAAAAATCTGCAGTATTTTAAATATATGCCAATGACTTAGATTAAAAATCATTGGTTATGATACGTAAAAGGAAAAAAGACCCTGCCTGGATTGCGTGTAGCTTTATTTATCATTCATTCAAAAATCATCCTAAGTATAGCCGCTGCAGAACTCTCTGGATGCTGTTGGAGAAGCTACAGCCACCAGTGTAAAAGGGGCCCCTCAGCAGAGAATGCCTGGTGTCTAGTCCAGCTGCTAGTCCAGGACTAGAGATTCTGACAGTACCAGTCAAACACCTCTGCCTGTGCTGTGAAAGCACGAGGTTAGAAACGATTAACTCACTAAGGGCTTGGTGACTGCTCCATCTCTGTATCTTAACTTCTGAGCCTACAAGAAAGATGGAGAGATTTGCCTGGGCATGTAGTGACAGGACAAAGAGGAATGGTTTCAAACAGAAAGACAGGAGGTTTAGATTAGACATTAGGAAGAAATTCTTCACTGTGAGAGTGGTGAGACGCTGGAACAAAATGCCCAGAGAAGCTGCTAAACAGCTTTCCTGGAAGTGTTCAAGGCCAGGTTGGATGGGGCTTTGAAAAACCTGATCTAGTGGAAGGCATCCCAGCCCATGGCAGGGGGATTGGAACTACACCATCTTTAAAGGCCTTCCAACCTAAACCATTCTATGAGCCAGTTTCACCCTGTACGTCGCTGTGACACTGTATGAGACACCAGTCAGAAAAAGGAACTTCCAAACCCATACTCTGTCCCCATAAATACATAGATGAGCACTGCCAGCCTTAAGAAACTGGAGTTGAAATGCAAACACCTGATTACATTTGCATAGTTGTGAAAATTTATTAGTTACAGTGTAATGAAAATCAACTTTTTTGGTACAGGCAGAAGTAAAAACATACTTTATATAGAAAAAAATCACAGCTTTAAAAACTGACTTACATAGTTTAAAATGAGTAAATCTGGTTGTATTTCAAGGCATTGGACTTTAATACTTAATTTTATGCCAAACCATCACACAGTGCAAGAAATATTCTGCAACAAATTCCATACAGCAGTCTTCGGAGTATTTAGTCTCACAGAATCTCATGGTGGCAAAAAAATGTACTGAATACTTTTCCATTTAAACAGAAAACATTGCTGAAGTTACATTTTTCTTTACTCTCTCTTACAAAAATATCAAACCGCAAATTTGACAGTGTATTCTACAAATAAATGCATCATAAGCAACAGGAATTGCAACTTTGGCACAGCTACTTTACAAAGTGTATTATAAAAATAAATTATATGGCAAATATCAAACAAAATCAAGCACGTGCCTTAGTCTTTGCAATTAAAAGTGAAATTCAGCTGGCAGAAGGACTGCTGCTCTCTCTGTGATTAGATACTTTTAAAATACCAGCAAGGCCATTTGTTTTTAAAGCTCTACCAAGGAAAAAAAAAAAAAAATATATATATATATATATAAAACCTAATGGAAGCACTAACACTTCCACAAATAATCAGTAGCACAAGTGACCCTGGTGTTGATGGCAGAGAGCTTCTACAATGATCCATCCACAGGCATGGAGGGTAGTGCACACAGAGAGCTCTAGCGGGCGGTAACTCATCTAGAGTTCACGCGTAACTGGTGAATGATGACACTCTCTAAAAGAAAAGAGAGCAAAACATTCGGGTTTATGAAACTACAAACGCATTGCAACTTACTTTAAAGAAGAACAATTACAATGGCAGTGCCAGGCATTTTTCTAAAGAAGTCTCACAGAGTTACTCTCACATCACTGCTTGATAAAACTGTCCTGGTTAACGCTACAAAGGGAAACAAAATTAGTACCTGTCGAGGGCTCAGAGGGCCTTGGCTTCCACTTCAATGTCAAGACCATCATTTGGTTGTCCATAGGAAAAAAGGAGTAATATAGCTGAATGGATTAAAGCAGAGGGACACCAAAGTTCCAGTTCCATACCCAAACTAGGTAAAGACTTGGAGTTGAGTGTCTAGTATCTTGTCTAAGCAATTGCATCATAAATCTGGTGGCAATTCATAAATAGAGATCAGGAAGAGTCATTTCTCATTTGTTAAATTTAAACTTGGCTTAGCAACCTATGCTGTGTTTATTCAGCAAGTCTTCTTGAATTTTGCTACTGACTTGAATGGGGATAAATTTCAGCCACAGCATGCAAAACTGTGTGTTGACATTTTCTTTAAAAGGCCAGATTTGATTTTGCTCTGTGTGTAGTATCAGAGATCCCTGATCCTGATCAATCCTTGGGCTCTGCTGAAGTACTAATGGCCTGGTCTTCTGTTCTTCTACCTATATATCCAGCTCTTACAGGTAACTTAATATAAGAATTTAACTGTCAACTAACATTTTTCTCTGAAAAGTTGTATTTTATGCATTTCAAATAATGTAACTGTACCAATACTAATTAAATCATACAGTTATCAATTTTCAGAAATACTAATCTTAATGGAAATTATTTTCATTACCTTCCTTTTTTAATAGTCTGAAGATTTTTCAAAATTGACGTGACCCAAGAAATGTCACTGTTGCCATAGCTTTTGCCTTTTACATTTTTATTAACTCTGCCTTTATCTGCTTCCTAACTAATATTTGCAAGGTCTTTCATGAAATTACATTATAAGAAGAAAGAAAAATTAAAATATTTTCCATGTACTCTTACTGCCAGAACTTTGCCACTAGATGGCAGATCCCAGCACTGCTTTTCATAAGTGGTGAAGCAAGAGCAAGGCTGAGGCAACATCCAATAAAATACATTAAGGGAAATGAAATACTGTAATTACCCGAATTGAAAGTATTTATTTTCCATAAAATTTATCAATAATGAATGATTTTCTACGAGAAATGTACACCAGTTCTGCCACGTTTGAGCAGTGAATGGGAAAGAACCACAAGCTATTGTATGATTTTACCTTACAGCCAGTGCTACTATAACTTGAAGCTCTTGTGGAATATGATGTTAAAAGCTACATTTACAAATTATTTTCTTAATATTAAAAATACTAACTTTAAAAATTCTTGATATTCACTGTGCACATTTAATAAGGAGTTCAGACACAAAATTCTAAAAAAATGGGCACCAAAACAATATCAGGCTCCTTGTTAAGGCTCAGTCACTGAATGAACAGTGAAACTACAGTGGATGTCTGAATGAGATACCTTTCTCCTACAGACCCAAATGCTAATTGTGCAGAAAAGAGTAGGAGAATTTTTTTTTTTTAATCTAACCTTTTCCACTGATATTTATCTTTCATTAATTTCTCACACACCTAGAGAACACACACTCTAAGTTTGTCTCAGTTGTTTGTATTTGAAATGCTTATATATATATGTATGAATATATATATTATGTACACACACACACACTTCTGTAGATACTAAAAGAGGGGTCTGAACAGTTGCTAAGCTAAAATTAGAGTAGGGCAGATTTTGTCAGAGTTCTTTTGGGTCATCCTCTCTAAGAATATGATTATATTTGAAGGATATGATTAAATATATTTTTCTAAGGTTCTAGATGGCAACATTTCAAGGAGGTTTGTATTTACGTAAACAAAACAATTTCTTTTAATGACAGAAAAAGTTCATGTAAAACAGCTAATTCTGCTTTCAGTCCTACTGATGTAAAGCAGAACTTCTCAAAGAAACACATCAGGGTATCAGTTCATATAATGAAGCACATCAAGTGACATTTTAACATATAAAGTTTAATTTCTCCGTACAATATATACAAGTATCACCAGATAATACAGAAATTAATGTACCACAGACAGTGCACACCTAAGCAACAGAAAAGAACAATACATCCGTGTTTCTATTTTTAAAATCCCAAGGAAAGGTTTTCTTTGTTTGGAGAACCATTCACACCTGAGTGTTTCATACCCGAGAGCTGACAGCTCTGCAGCTGACAGTAGTTAACCCTGGTTACATTATAAGGAAAAAAAAAAAAGCCAAGGTAAGAGCAATGTGTAGGGAGTAAGATTCAAAGTGAAGTTAATATCTATAATGAGAAATATTGCATATAATTTTGCCCAAGAGAGCTCAAGCAAAATTAAGAGACGATAACTTACACTGACACAGGGGAAAAAAACAGTCCCCTAAATGAAAACAAGTTCAAAAGATGAGCTCACAAAAACTCCTGCCAGAAAACTACGTGTTTCAAAGAAACTCAATGAAATTGGCCACTGATGTGTGATGGGAACATATAATTGGTCTGAAAATTGTCCCGACTGTTGCAGCTTATGCCAAGTACCTGAAACTCAGCAGGACAACAGCTTACTCTAAAGAACTGCCCTTCCACATCTCATCAGAACTACTGAATATTCATGTAAATATTGCACATATTTTAGTATCTGTGTAGCATATTTCAAGCAGTGACATATAACTTGGCATCCCCTTGGTACAGATCAATATAGTAATGGGCTTTAGAGATTACTCCCATGGTGGTAATTGCTATGTGTTGTAAGTGGTTTGAGGTTTAAATACAGTGATGTGACTCTATGGGCATATTGCAGAGTCACAAAGTGTTTGGTTTTTGAAAAATCACACTAACAGGTGTCACAAAAGTTTAAAAAGTGAGCAAAGTAAATCAAAATCAAAATGTTTTTCTTATACCATTTGCTTAGGATGTTTACTAATCTGAGAGAAATCCCCCTAGGCATTACAGATGAAGCTCTGTGCTCCTTTTTCAGTCACACTTACTCAAATGTATGGATCTACTAAGGACTACATTAGCAATACCCCTATGTAGCAAGAAGTCTGGTGATGGGATCTAACTTAGGGAACACAGCAGAAAACTTGTTAGGAGCTATATTTAAAATCAGAGAGATATCTGGAGAACTGAGGGTGCACCTTCTCAGTCCATGTGTGCTGCTTATAAACAGTTTGGCATTTTCCCTGCTCTTCTCCCTCTCCACCCTACTACTGATGCTAAGCCATATGTTCATACTACTGGGCTTGAGTTATCCCAACTCCTTACATGGCCATGTCATCAGCCAATAATACAGGGCTTCTCCCAGGCTGACATTGAATATGACGAAATGTACAAAGACTGGTCAGTATCTTTGTTCCTGACAAAGCGTTGTAACTATCACTATCATTCTGAGTGCATTATTTTGCTACTGAAATTGTTCCACTTCATTCAAAAAATCTACAACAACAAAAAACACCAAAAAAAAAAAAAAATCCCTAACAAAATTACTGAGAAAGCATGAGGATAAGTGATTCCAAATGAACACTTAGGAAGGCTTAGTTTAACCAGTAATGTAGAATACATGAAAGCCCTGTAAATAAAGCCCTAATATTTTCCTTTGGATTTATGTGTCAGAGTTTAATTCTTTGGTGCCTAGTAAATTCTGAGGTCTGAACAGAGCTTGTCCTTGTGGCATTTCTGACATCACTCTTGTGTTCATTCTTTAATGCTGTATGAAGGTGAGCTCATGCCCTACTCTTCCACACAGTGAGGCACTGCTAAGGTCTTGCTCCTCTTCTCTGACGCCATTTTCACTAAACTGGAAAAACTTCTTATTCTGGAGACCTCTATTGCTTTGTCAGGTTTGGATGAAACTGGTTGGTGTGTTCAGTGTTATTCATTAGAGAAGGAGAGATGGAAGGATGGATGAACACAGACACTTCATCTTATAAGCCTCCTTTTCAAAAGGGCCAGGCTCAAAGGCAGCCTTTGGAACAGGGACATGGATCTGGGGGGGAGCTCCCTCCTAGTTCAATATCCTGACCCGTCAACCACTGTCTTGTTTCTGCTGAGTGAATACTGAAGCATTTCATGCAGAACGGCACAGCCTTTCCAGGAGGGAATGAGAATGCCACCTTTGTCCCCCTCAGCTGTCAGTGTCACTAGTGAACCTCCCTGCAGCTGATGGGGGTTTGAGTCTCCTCAGATACTGTTGAGAAGGGGAACCTGTCTCCTACCTTTGAAAAAAGGTTTCAATCAAAAGCTTTTGACAATAAGCAGCACTACCCCTGCATTTGTGTGGTATTTGATCTACTAGAAGGCATTCATGATCCTACAGTCACTTTAAAACACCAACTGGTTTCCTATGCCCTCCTTCTTTCTTTTTCTGGCCTATGAGCCTGGCACTAAGTTACGTTAAAGCCAACTTTTACACTTTTTTTGCCAGATTTCTTTTAATTCTGATCAGTTTCCCAGGTAAGTTCAAAGACATGTGCCAGCTCAAAGGACAGCCACATAGTCAGTGAGTACTTTCCTAGCTGAAGGTGACAAAGACAGGACTACAGCTTTTCAGTTCAGTGTGGAGTTATAGCCTGACTTTAAGTGACTATGAAATTGTGGCTTGACTTAAAAGCCTCGAGGAAATACAAGAATTACGGATGTGGCATTACGGATCTCAGTGAGTTACAGAGGCTGCAGTGCTACATTTATGTCCTAACAGAAGCACTGATGAGACAAGTGCTGTGGAAGAACATCCAGAAGATTTTCAGGATGTCTCTTGGGCTTAGGCACTGTTTTTAGATTTGGTAGTTTAAAGTGCCTTTTGGAGCTGACCTACTGAATGGAGAATCATACTGTAGTCACTAAACATAGCTGTCTTCAGATTCAGAGGAAATTTCAACGTAATACAAATTAGTTAGGCTTGAACTTTTAAGACTTCTGAACTATAGGCTTTTTTTTCATCTTGCCCTTCTTCTACATTTAGGAGACAAGAATATTAGGTCAATTAAAACAAATGTCAAAAGTTTTGAGTAGAACTAAATAACCTGTTTTCAGCTAACAGTTTAGCCAGCTGCCCAATTCCAACTCTTTAGACTTCTGCTGCAGAGCAAAAGTCTAGTTTTGTTGTGCAGCTGCCGGGGAAAAATAACAGGATCCTAAGTCTGACCTCTCTGGAATTTCAGAAGTCTGTCTCATCAAATCCTCCCAACTACAGGAGTACCTCCCAGCCTATGTCTGCAGTTCTGGCTCTAGCTGTGCCACTTTGTGTGCCCTAGGTTTCAGGTCCTGTGAGGCTGGCTTGTTTCTTTAGGTGAATTTGATTCTTAGACCTCAAACAAAACCAAAATTTTCCACCACAGGCACATATAGAACATTGAGTACAGTGACAGTTAACTAAGGAACTCAGTTTCTTTGAAACAAGGATGGCTTAAGACAGCTGTATCAAGCCACATTAGCTTGGGGATCATGTCTGCAGTATTATTTGACTGATATGACCTTACAACTTCCTTCAGTAGCAGTATTTAGAATAAATATCCAGAAAAAAAAACCCAACCTTTTTTTTCCTTTAAATATCTGTTTAAAAGTCTGTGTTGCAATAAGAACAGTAGGATCTCAGCAAATTTATTGACATACTGTGGCTTTTAAGTGATAATAATTACTTGAGAGGATCTGATTAATTTCTGACATAGTAACTCACATTGCTTGCTAATTCCAGTTTCCAAGCTTTATCTGAAGTACTGAGAATAGGAGTAATGAAAAAATGCTGCTAATATTACTGTGATTTCTGGATGTCATAGGAATCAGAACCTTAATATTAAAAGGCATTTTAGGTGCTACATATGTAAAAAAACCCAAAACTTTTTTTTTATGTGGCAAAGAAAAATGCCCTTTTATGCAAATAATAAAACACCAGCTTTACAATGGAATAGTTGTCATATCTGGATGTGAATTCTAGGGCAATGCAAAGCAGATGGAAAACTAAACATTGCTTGGATTGAATGTAATTTTGTTAACTTCAGTGACAGTCTTCTGCCAAATATCTTCTCCCAGGCCAAATTTTGTATTTCAACCACTGGTACATTTTCCTTTCTATGAGTTTTATTTATAATTTATTGGAGGTCTTCCCACCTTGTTTCTGTTTTAACCACTGGGCCCTTCAAAGCTTGCTAAAGTGGTTGAAGCATTATACAACTTTAAACCCATGCTTTATTGGTCTGATCAGCTTCATTTCTTTTGGTTGTGACTTTCTTCTGTGAAAATTGATTGCTTGATTAAAATGTGCTTTAATAACTCTACTGTTATTAAATAAACAATCATAACAATTATCAGCATCCACACTATTTCCATGCTGGAAAAATTCCTTAAAACATGCTTAAAAAATGCAAACATACAGGTGAGGAAATCACAATGAGGGAAGGAAAAATCATGAATCACCATGGTATTGTAAGGCGGTCTGCATTCTATGACAAAATATTTTAAACAACTGAAAACTGAGAGTAACTTCCTTACCAAACCCTCTCTCTTTCACTGTCTGTACCTGAGCTGTGACTTTAGATAGCAATTCCTGCCACCAGCAGTCTGTGCTGACTTACCTCCAAGACAAAAGGATGCTTGGCAAGTAAGGTTTAAATGTAAGACCCAATGAGGGAAACCTAGTCATGTCAATGGAATGAGTTGCTTCATATCCTTAAGTGGTCTTTAGAGCAGGCACAAATGGATTATATTGATTTTTGCTAGATAGTGTTTCTCAAGATTTTGCTGAAGACTAAACACCCTCTGGCAGACAAGCTTTCATCTGAGCCCTGAGCTGGCATTATTCCAGTGTGTGTAAGTCAGGGACTTGGTTCTAAGTGTTGTCAACAAGTGTTAACTCTCTCTGGAAGAATTAAGTTGCTGCCAAACATGGTGCAATATCCCTGTGCCCCTGAATTTAGTAACTATCTTGAGAAAACAGCTCACTGCTGAGAAGTGGTGATTTTGATGGGAGGCTCCTAGAGGGAAGGCCATATGGTCACATGGTGCCCATCCTTCCTCTCTTCCCCTCCCACACACCAGGTACTGGCTTTCATTAAAACACAACCTCAAGTGTGCATGGCAAGTCTTCTGGCATTGCTTGCCTAGGCCATGTGGCATTTCAATAATGTGGTCAAGGCAGGAAGGAAAGTAGACCATGCAGCAGCAACCATGGAAAGTGATCCATTAAGGTAGAAAACAATCTAGTAAAAGTGACCAAACTTCCTTTGATCTACTAAAAAGTGACCAAGTCTATCATTAAGAATTCCTGAACTGGATTAATAACCTAGTGCAGTTACCCCCTCCTCACTTCCTAGACTGAAAATCTTCCTGGCATAAAATTGCCTTTTTGACAGGGTTTTTTTTTTTTTTGCGCCTTTTTTTTTTTTAACTTGAGTAAGAAAACAAAAGGATTTTGTTATTTAAGTAGTCAGTGCACACACTTATTAGTTTGTTGTTAAGTGACAGCTGCAGGACTTCGTTAGTACAGGCAAACATGAACAACTACACAGACAGGGGAGCTGACTTCCATGGCAGCAGTAAAACCTGCAGAACGTACCCCCTGAGCCACTGCCATCAGCCCTGACCCCCGCCCAGGGAGGCAGAGCTGCTGGCTGAAGATTTCTTCAGTTCTATTTTCATAGACTGAGTCTCAGCACGAGGCTCGAATTTTGTCACATTTCCTGCTCCTGGGGCTGCCACTACTGGCTTTCCTGCTTTCATACCTTTTGACACAGGAATGCGGGTGGGTGTAGGTCTCGAGGATGACCCATCCTGTCCTGTCTGCAAAACAAAGAGACAGAGAAAAATGCCATGAATTAAGGACTTCTTCTCATACATGCTCATCTTATACTTTTCTTTGGTTCTTCATTTACTTCTCAAACAACAATATGCCAAATCAGACCTATTGGCAAAGCGATATTCACACTTGGAATCTGGCCACAGCACATACTGCTAGAGTAGGGCCAAAGGCACAGTTGGGATCAAACGAGTTTCCCAGAGCTGAGGTCCAGTGTTTTGAATCAAGACATCGTAAGGATGGGAATTTGTGCAAATCTCCCATTCTGTGATGTGACACAGTGCAGGACGACCTTAGAGGCTACCACACCGTTTGCTTGGCTGTCAAAACAGGTACAATATTAGCATCTTGTATAGACACTAGCACAGGCCCTCAGCACAGCATAGCCAGATGAGGCTAACAATGAACCCAGGGTAACTACCAAATTTTAGGAGCTGGGGCATGATCACTGAGCATGATAAATAAAATTGAATTTTACTTCTCAAAGTATGCTTAGCTCATGGCTGAGGCCACTTATTTCTGCACTGGGAAGAGCTTGAGGCTGGAAAAGAAAGAATGTTTTCCTGTGGCTGTGGCAGGAGGGATGTGGGAAAGGGTTCTCTCCCAGTCCAAGCACAAATCATTACTTAAGAAACTCTGGTGAGTATGAAGCTGCTAACCCAGATTTCCAAGGATACCTCAAGGCAGTGTGGACATGGCCAGTTTACTATCTCTGCCGGTCTTCTGTCCTGGACAACAGCCTAGCAAGCACACTTATCCTCAAGTTTGAGTACTTCAGAATTAAAAAAAACAAAGAACAGCCTAAGTGGTTGGCTTGGGGCTGGTGGACACAACATGGTTCCTGTGCCTTTCTGGAGCCCAGCTGGAAACCAAGCCAAAGCTATCCCACAGCTCTGAAACTGCAATCAGCACTTATGCTTGAGCAACTGAATCCCACCATGTAAATGCACAAGGAGTACTTGGATAGGATAAAAATACCCAAAAGGGCCAACTGCTATTTTCTGTCTCTCTTGGCCACATAATGATGTGTATACTCTTCAAGGTCAAAACTGGAGCTACCCCATATGAACAATGGCTTAAAGAAAATGCTTATAAACATGACAATTCTGAAAGGAAAACGGGCTTTATCTCCTGCAGTGTGCAATACAGACACAAATTATAACGGTGACAACTTCAGTGTCTCGGCTGAATTTCATATGTGACTGACATTTCTGTTCAGATTGCGGATAAAGACTTTGATCTCACAAGAGAGAACAATTCTTCTAAGATCCTGGAATCCTAGCTAGACCCACCTACTAAATGACTAAACTCTGTAACTTATCATATATAAGCAAAATAAAACTAAACTGCTGAAATAGACTGGATTGGGGGTCCATGTCAGCTGCAACATGCATTTGTACTTTTACTTAAAAATGCTCCACACATTTTTTTTCAGACAGTGGCATCAGAGATTTCTGTCTGCATCCTGAGCATGCAAAGGAAAACCATTCCTTAATCTTCTAAGAACAGTTCAAAACCCCATGTGTACACTCAAAAAAAATCACAATTGGAAAACTTGAATGCTGTCTGCCTGACAGGAAGGAAGCCATTTTCAATAACTAAAAGCAACATTTACAATAGCAGTCTAAAGGCTAATATGGAACTCACATGTAGATGTCAAAACAAGTTAGGCCCATACAATTCTGTGGGGCAAAACATGCAAATGCATTCCATCAGCCTTGGAAAATATGTCAACATCCCAGGGAACCCAAATGACAAACATCTTGTACTCCCTGAAAGAGTTCCACAGTGTGTAAACATGAGGCAATCAAATGGAGTAGCTGGAATCTCAGGCATTTCTTCAGCTTTATTCACATGTAAATTATTAACTAAGGATTTGGGCGCTTTCAAGTTACTCATTTCAAGCCTAAATCACTCAAAAGCACTTTGAAAAGAACTCTAACTTGCTTTAAATTTCTTAGTTGCCTTCATTCCAGCATACTAACGTCTCGATCGCATGGGAGCTAGTGCCTGCTTCCCAGGCAGCTGCAAAAGCATTTTGTGTTTGCCAAGTGAGATGGCACAAAGGTGCCTCCCCAGCCGGCTGTCCCCTTGGGCACAGGAGCAGAGAACACATCCAGTCTGTGTCTGTAGCATCACTCACAGAGAACCCACACGACCCCACAATGCCTGTCTCTCCATCATTTCTTCCAAGAACTCAAAGCCATTCCTTCCAGCCCTGTTTGTCTGTTTGTTAGGCTGTTGTCTTCTGGTTGGTGCAGGAATGTGGCTCCAACCAGAAACCAACACTTACACAGCTGGAATGGAGTGCCCAGAGATGTGGCCCCACCCAGTGTGGGACACTGGGTGATGCAAGCGGGCTCTGAGCTGGCAAGGCAAGAGATGGTGCTGGAACAGGGACCCAGTGAGGTTACACAAGACATTACTGAGAGGGAGATGAACACATGCAGCTGCTACAGTGCCGTCATAATCAGCTCTCACAGCAGACACAGGTGTATCAACCTGTGCAGCTACAGTAAGGTTGGGCAGTCCCATTAAAGGAAAAAAAGCAAACTGAACATACAGAACTTGTAGCATGTTCGAGTAGTTTGTAATAGATCCCACTTGGTGGACACAAAAGGAGAATGCTTTCATGCACACACTGGCTTCTGGAATATTTTAATTCCAAAAGTGCTTTTTCATCATTTGTTCTCAATCTGATCAGGCCCCAGCTTGCCCTGGACAGAAGTGGTTCAGTTCAGTGACCAACAGATGCCTTGAGCAATTTGAAATGCCCTGGGCTACTCAAGCAATGTACACAGGGCTGGTAGACAAGATAAATGACCCAAGGAGACCTAAAACTTCTGGTAAAGCAGCTGGAAGGCAGGTAGACTACTTGACAGCATAGAAAATGGCACCAAAATAAAGTATGTTTAGGTAACTTTATCCTGACAGGGCGGGACTTAAGATCCAGTCAATATAGTCAGCAGAGCCAGTGGGCAACGGAGCTCACACAGAAGCTAGCCCTGTCTCAGCTGGGTCACCCAGCCAGCACAGAGCCAGCACACAGGCCACAGTGCTGACACGGGGACTGATGACTACACACTGGCTCAGTGGCCCACATCTCATGCAATCTGAGGCGTCCCATCAGCTGCACTGCAGAAGGGTGCAGGTCTGTTATCCCTCCCAGCCTCACACACATCTCAGTTACCCCAGGCACACAGCCAGCAGCACAACACCTCTGCACCTCCAGGAGCTGTAGCAGCAGCTTAGAGCATACACAGGACACCTACAAACAGCTACATTTAGATGCCAATCTCAAATTAAGTGCTGTCCGATTGCAAGTGGCCTTACAGCTGCATAAACACTTCTCCCGTTTGCTCTGGCACCCAGAGGAAAATTCTCATGTCAGCCAGGCCCTCCTGTCACAGTCACAGGACACTCTGCATGGTTGGTGCTGTGCCACCAGGCTGGCTCTGCTGCAGCCAGATTCCCTCTGCTCCCTGCAGATTTGCATGGCACTGGAATCACTGTGTACCCTGGCAGCATAAACGGCTGGCACTCAATGCCAGGCTTGTAGGAGGAGCACAGGGATTAAGTGATTATAGAACTGACACCCATCCTCACAGCCAAAAAAGATCCACACTCACCAGCAATCCTATAACCAAATGTAAGGTCTAAATCAAACAGGATGTACCATCACTGTTTCTGGCTTTTTCACAAAGAATACTTGAGTTTATTCAGTATGATTTTTTTCTGCAAACTATATGAACTGCCCTGGGAACGGAAATTTGGGCCAACGTGGTAAGGGAAAACTAACAAGGAGGTTTGTTTTGGTCTCCATATCCTCTGGTCTCTGCGGTCCATTTTAAAAAAATCACATCCTAGGTCTGCTAGGATAATTCAAGTATTTTCCTGGGAGTGAGTTTGACTCACTCAAGTTAAGGAGGACTAAACACCATGTTTTCTGTTTCTATGGGAAC
Source organism: Regulus satrapa (assembly GCA_013396955.1). NCBI lineage: Eukaryota > Metazoa > Chordata > Aves > Passeriformes > Regulidae > Regulus > Regulus satrapa. Next base: position 280,535 of record VWZN01019702.1, on the reverse strand, counting down.
TATCCAAACCCATAGGCTGCCACAGAAAAGACATTAATACAATGTACAAAGCATCTTGTGTGAGAAGAGTTAAGACAAAAATTAAAATCAGTGAGCTAAGAAAGCAGCTGTGTATCAGTTCTTGTTCGATTTTATTAACTTAAACCCTCAAAATTTTATCTGTTGGTTTTGTCTAGGATTACTGAGTAAATCATCACAGCTCGGGTTTTCTGACTGGGACAGTGAAGTGTGTTTGTAAAGTTGTCATTTGCAAAACAGATGGTGAATACACTTTTTTTTTTCCAAGAGGCTGGGGAGGAAAAGACACATTTGAGCTTGTGCAAAATTGCCTGCTCAGCTGACTAGGGACATTAAAAAACAAAGGGAAGCATAAGATAAAATAAATCTTATGGCTGAACTATTTTCCTTACATTTCAAATCAGGGAGGAAAAACTGAAGAAAGAAGCCAGTTTTTAGCCAGAAAAACAAAACAAAAAAGTTCTGTCTAGCATGGTTCACTGCATTATCACAGTAGAGACAGACATCTAGTTAAAAAGAAAAGTTTTAAAACCCTAGTTTTTCAGGCTTCTGAGAGACAAAGGTGTTTGTAAATCAATTCAAGACTTTAAAAAATGAACAGTTGCCTCTAATATGTAGGGAATCACTGTATAATAAAATATCTACAATACATTATATGGGTGGGAAGAGAGAGAGAGCCCATGTGCAATACCAAAGGGATCTGTGTAAATTCAAGTTTTCTTAATTCAGAAGCCTTAAATGGGAATAGAAGCTTCTCTCCAAAAGTGTGAAAGTGTATCTTCGACATTTGAGCTTGGGAAGAGATGGCTGACAAGGCGGGTTGTAGGGGTCTGCTGACTCTGGAGCAGCACGGACAAATGAGTAGGGGATGACTATTCAGTATTTGTCAAGATACAAGTAAAAGACTGTAAGCAGTGAAGGTATTGCATAAAAGGTGTCAAAAGAGCTTTTCCCAAAGCCCACAGCTGAATTCACTGCCCCCGATATGGTGGAAGCAACAGAGTAAATGAGTTCAAAAAGCAATTAAAAGAATAAATAGAAGAAAACTCTGCCATGGTCTATTAAAGACAAAGATGTGGCTACAGGTTCTTTCAGAGGGAAATACCCACCTATTGCCAAAATTGGAAGAGCTGCTGAGGGAAACATTACTGTGTGTTTATCCACTCAAAATAATCTTCCCCTAAGCATCTGTTCAGACTCTGTCTAGCTAAGTAAGGTTTTGGACTAATATAGTACTTCTGGTTTTCTGTTTTGGGTAAATTCTTCTTTCCCAGGGTATTTCCAACTAAAGAAATAAAAACATACATCCAATAATAAACTTGGGGAGGACTATCAGTAAATACTGCCCACTACAGTTAAAGACAGAAGTGAGAAGTATTTCAGTATGAAGAAGAAGCTGGGGTACCACCATAGAAGCCCAAAGAGAAAGAAAAAAAAAAAAAAAAAAGCTACAGGAAGCTCTATTGTAATATAGCACTTACAGAAGTTCAGAGGAATAGAAGAGATCTACTATTTACTGGCTAAAGAGGCTTGGAGCTGTAAGCAGTGATAACATGTCTGCTTATTTATTCATTTGGAGTTCAGTAATATAGAAGATACTAACTGAATTATATGGGCATCATGGGATTCTGTCAAAGAAACACCAGCCTGCATACAGAATCTAAAGACCTGCCCTTAGGGCCAAAAAAAAAAAAACATTGTATGGTGTATTTTCAAAATTCAGAAATTGCACTCATCAAAAATAAAAGTACAGTTTCTTGCTTGGTCACCCCCATCATTCTTCATCCCTCTGTCTCTCACTATTAATTTTACTGGATTGCCATTATGAAATTAACTTTCAAGGGACTTCCTCTGGAAGTTAACTGCTTTGGGAGAAAATGCCAAAAGTACAGCAGCATCCAACACATGTACAAAAATACATGAATTGGGCAAATTCTGATTTTATGATTAAGCTTGAGCCTGAAAGAAATGTTGAGAAGACAAGAGTTTCTCCTCACCCTTCTGATTTTCCCTGCTGGTGACCTGCCCTACGTCCTTCTCCCTGCCATGAAGGCCACACCATGAGAGTACACTGCTTACCACTGATTGTGTTCCTCGCGTGGAAGATGTTGTAACAGGGGTGATGGTGATAGTACTTGTCACCTTGCTGGCTGCAGGTCGCGGGGACAGGTTGTTCCGAGGTGATCGAAGGACAGTACCGGTTACCACCTCCTTCTCTGCCGCGATGTTCACCGGTCGGACTGTTATCACCGGGCTCGCACTGTCAGTGGCAGCACTGGGAGAACGTTTAAACTGGGAACCCAAGTGGATGTGGATTTTGTTGTCTTCTGTTGTAATAATGTTTGCATTGGCATTGTACTTGCGGATTGGAGTTGGGACCGTTTGCTTTTCTGGCGTGACTTTGAAGACAGCCCTTCCCATGGTCATATCTTGTGACTGCGGAGAGACGGAGATTTCTGCCGGCGCTGCAGATGTCGACACTGTCATGATCTGAATTGGCGATGCAGGTCTGTCAGCGAAGGGTGCTCTCCCTCCTTCTGGCGACTTTTCCCTGGAGAATGTTGTTATAGTGACTGGAGACATGGAACGATCTGGGCCCATGGGACTTTCACTGCCTTTTCCTTTTTGTGGCATAACATTTGGAGAGGGAATGATGGTTATTCGTGGCTTCTGATTTCCCAAAGTAGGAATGACAGTGGTACTTGAAAAAAATTCCTCTGCAGATGGACTGGTTATCTCCAAAGTTGCTGTACTGTTCTCGTGGTCTGGTGTCACCCGTATATGAAGAGGTTGACCCTGCTTTGGTGAAAGGACAACCTCCCCGGGATGTGCTGGACTACTGTGGCTTCGGGCTCCTCTATCAGGAGTTGTCTGAGCCCCAGCTTCCCTCTTTTTCATCCATGGTATCCAGGATTTCCTCATAGCAAGCTCATTTGCTGCTGGAGGGTATCTCTCAAGCACTGAAGAACGCTCCATAGGTTTTTTCAGACCTACCTGTCGCAGATTGCTCATTATATGATTTTCCTCCTGGAAGGATTTCCTTATAAACACTGCTGGAGTTTCTTCTTCTGCTGCGTCATTGCTTAGAGCATCTGTCTGCACACCAGTGGATGTCACGGGGACATCAACCATTCTTCTCCCGTTCATGCTGGGCCTCAGAGCGCGGCTGTAACGCTTAGAAAGCTCCAGCTCTCTTGTCAGGTTCAAAACCTCCTGCCCCATGCTCTTGTTTTTGTTTTCCTCTTCCATAAACCTTTGCTGTAGAACTGAATAATCGACTTGGAGCTGAGAGAGCTGGTCTTCTTTGTTCATGAGCTCATGGATTTTTTCCTTAAGTGCTTGAACTTCTGCTTTCAAATCTCTGCTTTTGGCCTCTTCCAGACGAAACCTGTGCCTCAGCTCTGCCTCCTGGCTCACTACTTCACCTTTTTCTATTGCTTTCGTTTTGGCAATCTGGAGTTTCATCTCCTCCAACTGTTGAGAAAGAAAATTAGCTTTATCCTGCTCAGTCCTGAATTTCTGCTCTAGCTGATCATACTCATCTTCAGTCTTCATCAAATCTCCTTCAACCACTTCCAGTTGTTTGAGACGTTTTTTCAATCTTTCAATTTCAATGGTAAGTTCCTTAATCTTGTTGTCCTCATGAGAACTATGCTCTGCTCCTTTCCTAGTTCGACCTCTTGTAATTTCTCTTTCTACTTCCTCCATACCATCAATTCTTTTCTTTAACAGGTCAACTCTACAGCTTAATTCAGATGATTTTTCTTCTTCACTTCTCAGTTTGCCAATTAACTCATCCCTTTCCTTTGTCAAACTAGATACTTTTTCCTCCATTTCAGATTTCAGTTTCAAAAATTTCTTACTTTCTTCTATCAATTTCTCTGTTACATCCATAACTTTCCCTTGTTCAACTTTATAATTCTTATTTAGGCCCTCAACCTTTTTTTCCTCCTGTTTTATTTTTTCCATCATATTTTTTCGCTCATCAACCAACATAACAGTAAACGACTTCAGCTTCGTAAGGTCATCTTTTAAGCTTATTTCAGCCTTTTCCAACTTGCTTTCGGATGTCTCAAGGTCCTTCACTCGAGTCTTCACCACTTCCAACTCATTTATCAAATCTTTAGTCAAATTTTTTTCTTTCTCCAAGTTTAAGTGTAGCTGAGTGCATTCCGACTTACTTTTACTGAAGGCCTCTTCCAGCTTCTCTAATTCCGACATTCTTTTCTGCAGTTTTTCCACTTCAAGTTTCAACTCTTTGCTATGATGCTCTTCCTCTTGCAGTTTATTTTTCAGCTCTTTGCACTGGGATTCAGTTTTTGTGATCTCTTCATCTTTCCCCTCCATTTCAAGCACACGCTTGCGGAGGTTTTCCACTTCTGCCATTAAGCTAGAGTTCCCACATTCCCCCTTCGCTATTTTATCTCTTAGTTCTTGAAGTTCCTCCTCAGCTTTTTGAAGATTTTTGTTGGTTTCTTCTAGCTCCTCTATTCTGCGAGTCAACCCCACTAGCTTGAGCCTTAGCTGTCTATTATGTGACTCTTGATTAGCCACTTTAGCAGTCATCTCCTCATGTTCTTGACAAAATGATGATGTTTTGTGTTCAAGTTCTGCCTCTAATTTCATCAGTTTTTGTCCATCTTCTTTTGTTTTTGCACTAATAATTCTAAGCTTTTCTTCTTCTTCCTTTAGTTTTTGGGTTAAATCCTGTATTTTCTGGCTTTGTTGACCAAGTTGTTCAATATGCATTTGTCTTTCATCCACCAGCATGAGTGCAAATGATTTGAGCTTGACTAGTTCTTCTCTTAGTTTATTGATTCTCTTTGTATGCTCCTTCTCCTTCCGGGCTTGATAAATCTTCTCCTGCTCAAGAAGTTTCTTTAACCTGAAAGAAGTTAGAAGAAATATGTTAGACATAAGAAAAAAAAAAAAAAGTCTGTGTGTGCATCTCTCTATTTCTAAAATCACCTTTGTTTTATTAATGGTAGCCTTCAAGAAATAACTACCTACTACAGTTATATTCCCAAACCAAGAATTTTGAATCACAAATGTTAAACAAAAAATACATAAACTCATCTAGAAATCTGAAATACAGTAAAATTTTATATGTATATAGCTAACAAATGCATCAGGTTTAAATTTCTTCACATTTCTTTCTCTGTTATGATGTTGTTGGTAAAAGTACATAATATACCCACAGGACAAGTATTATCTACTCACTAATGCATTTATACCATATTTGTTTTACAAGACAGAATCCTCCTTATGTCTTGCATACTGAAAAACATGTAAAATAAGGTAAAATATTTAAACTAATTGCCATATGCAGCCACACATAAACAGACCAATCCTGGTTACAAATAAACCAGCAGGACACACAACTGATAACCATCTGGGCATAAGAAATTAGCCAGAAGATAATTTTTCCAGCATACTGACTATTATGTTAAAAGGGTTCTTCTTCTACATTTCCATTTAGTAGATGTTGTGAATCACGAGGATCAGACTAGTCAAACCTTTGGCTATAGCTTGCCTCGTGGAAAATGCTCTTCCCTGTATGGCCTCTAAAGCTGTGTTTTCAGACAATATAAAAGCTTGCCATATATCCAAATTAGGTGTCTCCTCAGAAAGATAATGAAGACAGACAATACATTACCCAGTCTTACCCATGCAACATGGAGCAATATAAGTATTTTATACCTGTGATTTATATTCAGGATATGTTGACATCAATACAGGAAGTTCCTGCACATGCTCTAAGTACAGATTTATGAGGATGGTGATCCTTAGTTGACAGAGAGGTACAGATAGAACAGGGATGAATGCCCAACCAATCTAGGAGCCTTACTGTAAAAGCAGCAGTCTGGCTTAGAAAGATACGGGTATGCATGCTGAATTTACTGGGAAATATTTTTTTTTCCAAACCACTGTCACATCACCTACAGCTCCCACATCCTTTATCAAGACACAAGATAATTCAAATCCACATGCTTCGCTTATCCTAAGTCTGAAGCTTTTCAGTTTCCTTTTTATAACTGAGATGCACATCCAGGTGGTAATAGAAGAGCAATTAATTAAGCCTGGTAATTACCTTGCAGTAACTGGAACATCCATATCTTAACAAAGATCAACTTTTATCAATATTTCTTCCTTACATGTTGCATTGTAGATGATAGTGGGTGGAGCACAGATATGGATTCCTCTCTGCTACTCCAGCAATGAAGTGGTGCCAAGGGCTCCGGGGCACAATGTCATACACAAAGGATGTCTCCCAGAGCCCTCACCTGAACTCTACACTCCTAGCAAGAGCCAGAGCCAGATTAACTCAGTACTCAGCAACTGTTAATGTTTCACTCCTTGCTCCTGGGGGACCAGAACCAAAAGGAACTGGAAAGAAAAGCTATAAGAAAAGAGAAGGAAGCCAGAAAGCAGAACACAGGATGCAGTAGGTAGGGAAGGAGAAGGCTGAGGAATGCATTTGAAAACAAGACTCAGATAGGATGTGGGAGTAGGAGAATAGTAGGAACCAACAGTAGAGAGAAAAACAAACAAACATTGTAGCCAACCTTGCTGGGTCACAGATTATTCTCAAAAAAAAAAGAGTCTCTTTAGTTGTGGCAGCTCTTTGGAAAGGACTGAAAAGGCATGCTGGTAGATGCCTCATTATTGGTCAAGTGAGAATGTCAAAAGGTAAAAAAAGACCCACTGTCACTCACAAAGCATGCACTTTTCACACTGAAGAAGGAACTTTATTAGCATGCAATATATTCCCTGGCTGCTCTATCACACTGCTTCATGCAAATATTTCAGCCAAGAACTCTTCCTCATCTCCCCCAGGCTCCATTTGTAAAGGAATAGTATGTACCCTTCCACAAAAATACTGTTTGCCACTACAGAACAGCATAGCCGAACCTGGTGAATGACCCATCTTTCAAAGTCACAAATACAGGAGAATGTTTCCAGGCTCCCTTTTCCCACAGAAAAATCTTAAGGAGAGCCTTATAAATGGAAAAAAAAACCCAGAAGACAGTTTGGTTTTGGTTTTTTTCTTTAACCAAAAAAAAAAGAAATCTTGACACCCAAAAGCCTAGAGATGCTTTATGATTTGTAATTCCTAGGCTTGCACATGTGATTTTCTCCCAGCAGTGCATGCCAGCCAGGCTGCTAAGCAGAGTGCAAAATAATGCAATGGCCACACATGGCTCCACGTGATTACCTGGGAGTCTACTGGGGAATACGGCTGAGAAAGCCACTGAAAGAAAATGTAAATACCTGTTAAACTAAGGCCAAAAAATGCCAGTCATGAGGCTGAGCAAGAGAAAGCATGAGCAGTGCAGGAGTGCTCGCAGTGGGGAATAGCCAGCTTGGCCCCTCTGGGGCCAACACTCAGCATTTCATTTTGCCTCAGCATTAGCACAGGGAAACTACATGTCTTAGATTTGACAAGCCAATTTTCAGAGGAGGTACTTGACAATACTTCTGTTTTTCAAGTCTGCAGTAACTGCTTCTAAAATCTGGTTCTGTGGGGGAGGGATAGGAGGGCAGCACACAAATATGTGTGTTAACTGCCAAAGTAATTTAAAAATCTACATCTTTTCAGTGTTACTTCTAGACACTAAAGTAAAGATGAGTTTAAGCTTGCTAACACATTTTCATCTTTGTACAACTTTCATACCTCAGTGGTTAAACTGGAATTTCGGCAGGACTGCAAGGTGAGGTTGTCCCCTCTTGACCCTCACAGCATATTTGCTGCTTATCAGGCTTCTCATCTGGCTGCTGCTGCTAATGTTTGCTAAGTAACACCGATCTACATGGGCTCCTATACAACACTAAAAGCCCTTCAGACTCACAGCACCTGGCCTTCCATGAGTTAGCCAGAGCAACTGCATTCTGGATTGTCAAGAGGCTGAAAGCACCTGCATTCAGGATCAAAATGAAATCAAAACAAAACCTTTAATAATGAAACATTAGATACAGCCAAAACACTGATAATCCAACAATTTGATACCCCCCAACCCAGTCCCTGCATGTGGTGTCTTGGTTTGTGTTTTTTTAGAAATGGGGGGAAATGTTTGGATACAACTGGATAGCCTGCATTCATCAGTAAGAGTCTCAGGTGTTTGGCATCTAGACCCCAGCAGGGAAGCATGCAGATATGATCCAGTTCCCTGTTGAGAGAGGGACCATACTGCCTGCCCCTCTGTGGACAGCACTGCTGCAGTGTGTGGCACCTCTTTTCCCCACCAGTTACCACAAGTACCATGTCAAAGCATGCAGCCCGAGTCAGACCCTGAATGCCTGGTGTTCTGCTGCCATGGGGGTCCTGGTGGTTTTTCCCTCTCCTTAGTATCTGTCCTCCCCACAATGTTTGAGGAACAGGTCCAGTACTCAAGACAAGCACATTACCCCTTTCAGTACTGCATAAATAAGCAGCAAACCCTCAGTATGATGACTGTGTGCAAACTGTTCATGACTCAGTTAAAAACAAACACCCCAGGATGATGCTGCTCCGATTTTGTTCTATAGGGAAAGGTGCCTGACTGGCATGGAGTACAGAAGCTACTGAAGCAATATGACATGGACCCTGCTGCACAGGGAGCAGCCTCTCCTGGATCCCCACCAGCCTCAGCCCTTCACAGCCACACCAGGCAGCGCTAGGACAGCAAGAGAGCTCTGCTGGCAGCCGTGCTGGGAAGGCAGGAGCCTGAAGACTTTCAACAGTTGCAGAGAAAGCAGATATTGGACTGGAGGAAGAGCAATTATGGAATTAGTTTTAACAACTTTCATGAATGGTGTGCTGGAAGGAGGAATGTAGGAGTGGATGGGCAGTAACCAGGCTCTCCCTCTCCTCCTTCCTTTAGGTTTAGTGCTGAAGGGTTTCACTGCACAGCCTTTCTGCTTCCCCTTCCCTCCTCCAAGCTATTAACTGATCAACAGACATGCAATGGGATGCTGATAGCTACAACTCTATCCCTTCAGAGATGTGGCTTCATTTCTTTCGTCATGGCTTCCCTCAAAAAACATTCACTTCCAAGTGTTGAGAACAGAACATGCAAAAGTGAATACCCCCCAAACATTTATTGAAAATTATACCAGTGTGTGTATCTCCCTTTCTGTTTGTACTTCCATCAAGAAAAAAAAAAATCACAGGTACTCATACAACCTTTTCCACCTCTAGCATAAAAATGAGCACTCACCTACACAAGGAAATCCAGGGCAAGCAGGGCAAGCCAGAGGATGCCCTGAAAGACCATAAGCTGCTCCCATGGTTTGCATACACATCAACATTTCAGCACCATATTTCAGATGTGTTGACTTGTTTTAGCCCCCTGCTCTGCAAATAAACAAAACCAAGCTTCCCAAGGAGTCTCCCAGAGTTGAATTAAGCATTCACAGGCGGGGCTAATGTGGAGGGCAACCTGGAGAAGTGGAGAACTATTTCTCCTGCTACCAAAACTGACAGCAAGAGGAACAAGAGGAACAGCAGTTAGAAGAAAGAAGATGGAAAGGAGGCGAGCAGATAACGTTTCTAGAGGATCTTATTGAGTTCATACACAGCCTGGAGACCCACGGAGTTTCTCACTGCTGCTCTAGCACAGAGCCATGTGACTCACCACTCCTGTAGTACCTTACTTTGCTATTTGCATTCCAAAAAGTCTGTTGCTATGGGGTGTAATGACTTCTATCCCATTTCACGGATGGCTAGTAAGTGGGGGTTAAGGCAAATACATTAACGAGGACATGGTCACTCTAAGGATCAGCTGACTGAGGGCTGATGAAGGCTGCTTCCTCCTGAGGGGCCAACAGCATTTCTGTGCCACTCACAGGGCAATCCCAAAGGAATTTACACTGGGAAAGCAAATGTCTTCACAAACTCATCTTTCTACTTCAAACCCAAAGTTTGCTACTGTACATGCAGAGTTAGAGACACTGGACAACTTCCTAGTGGTAGCTAGAAAGCTGCTGCCCATTAAGTGATGTGAGAGTCTGTAATCCTAGGACAATGAGAACCAGCAAGAGGTGGTTTAACTCAATAAAGGAGTTCCTTTTTTTTTTCTCCTGTTTAATGTACAACAGCTGATTTTGGAGATTATTTCTACAGCCACTGAGAAATCCTCTACATGTCAGGACTATTTCCCAGTGCTTCTGTGTTTGACGCCAGGATGAGATACCCAAAAGGCTGAATTTTGCTAGTTCTGGGTACTTAAAACTCCAGCTAAAGTCTAAGAGAGCAAAACGATGGTCAGGCTCTCTAGGAAACAAAACAATCAGCAATTAGGTCACGCTTTCGAATCATCAGCTTCACTACTTCCCATATACCCATCTCAACTGGGATAAGAAAGGTAAATGAGATCATATCCCATGGCAAGAAAAAGAATAAGGCACATCTGTGTTACTTTTTCCTTTCTATCCATTACATTTTAAAGGTAAGGAATGAGAAAAAAATGTTTGAATGACCTTACTACAGAACTTTCCAACTTCTTGTTCAGTTTATCGCAGGGTCAGCTCTGAAAACAAATACAAGCTTGTTAAAAAAAGTCATTGGTTCTAGTAAACCTGAAGACAGTTTTTTTGGCTAGCTAATATACAAATTCAAAGTGTAAAGAAGTGCACGATCTTCATTGCTGAATTAACTTTTAGAAAGTGATTGTATCAAACCATATAACAAGCAAATTAATATTCTTGCCACTTCTAAACTGCATGATAGTTTCCAAAATATACTGAAAGCAAAGGAAATGTTTTCTTCCTTAGGACACATTGCTTGTAATCTACAAGAGTTTATCTTCTGTTTCTAACACTGATTTTGTAAAAATTAAAATCCAGTTTGCTGAAATAGTTCATTTGTGTTGAAAGTTTCTCACTCCAACTAAACAGTGACTAAAGGTAGTATTTTAGAATAAGAATACTTCTTAGATTCAGAGTCTCCCCCACCTTTCCAGCACACTGTTTACGTAAGAAAAACACCAAAGATCTTTAAGAACAAAACCCGACCGACATCCTTTCAGACTACAAAACAGTATCACCCACATTAATTCCGGAGATTAGAGGAGGGGAAAGGGGTTGCACAGAAAGCAGGTCACACGGTATCTGAGAGCGAGGGAGAAGCAGCGTTCAGCTGAAAGATGCGAATCGCCAAACCTGTCTCCGGGCTGCAGTTATCCTGCCCTGACCCCCTCGGTGCGCCGCTCAGGAGGCGAAGCCGCACAGCAGAGCCCCACCAGGTGCACCTTCCAAGCCTCCAGCCCAACGCTGCCGCAGCCCGGGGCCGGCCCGCCCGGAGCCGGGGCCGCCGAGCATCCCAGCGCGTCCGCTCCAGCCGCGCTCCGTCCCGCCCGCGCCTACGCCAATGCCCGGTGCGCTCACTGAGCCAGCGAATTGCGCATGTACGCNTAACCAGAGCTATTTTTCCTCTCTCTCTTTTTAAGCAACCAAAGCAGCAGCCAAGCAGGGCAATGCCGGGGCCCGGCTCCCCGCCGCCGCTGCCAGGTGAGGCTGCGCCCCGGGCTCTGCGCTCGCCCGGGCGAGCGGGGGAGGAGCCGCGGGCCGGGGCCGGACCGCCGAGGGTTCCCTGCTGACAGCCCCCCCGGGCTCTTTGTAGGTACAGTTCATAGGTGAACGATTAAGAAATAATAATTTGACCGCAGAGAACCGCTGGGAGTTGCTTTGGATTAACTGGACTGGGATGCAGGGAGCGCTGCTTCCCAGTCCCAGCTGCCGATTCATTCCGCTGGCTCAACAAAAGTTCCTGTTGCTTTCCTCTTGTCTTCCCGGTGTTTGAAGTGGCAGTACTACTGTTGGTACGCGCTGGCTGATCTTAAGATCGGCTGATAAAGGCATGAATACATGAAGAAAATCCCCTGGGGATTTAGTATACGGGCGTGTTTGTTTTTGAAAATCCATGCATAGTAGCAAGCCTAACCAAGTCTGGTGAGGTCTGAAAAGCACCATTCTGCTAGCTCCCTGCTTTAAAGAAGTTCTAAACCAGCCCTTTTGTTCCGAAAACAGCATAAAAGAATTTGGGGATTCCTTCTATTTCCCCAATGATTCCCTGGATTGCTCACAGTTGCTTTTTCAAACTTCGTGGGGGGAGCTAGGAAAAAGTCTTCCCCTTCTCCTTCGCCTTTGCTTTCCTCTTCCCCTTCCCGTTCACCTTCCACTTTTCTTAGGAAGCTTTCAGCAGCCAAAACCACTGAAAGCATATAATTTAAAATATTACCCACTAAAAATGGAATGAAGTGAGTTTGCATTTTTGAGAAACTGTCTAATTTCATGTTCCTACATTATTTTTCTTTAGGACCCTCATTCAACATACAGGCTGGAGAGAACTCATTTGAAAAGCAGGTGCTTAGAGACTGATTTTATGCTTTTTATTCGGGACGCTATTTCCTTCACCCTCTCCAGACTATGCTGAGAACAGAATTATTAATTTCTGTGTGGGAGGTAGAAGCACAAAGGGACCAAGGTTTTGCTTGGGACACCTGCTCTGGGGTACATTAGATGTGTGTTTCAGAGGGCTGCAGGGTGGGTGGTGCATGCAGACCACATCCTTGTGATTTTGCCTGTGCCCTGGAATGGATGCTCCAGACTCCTGCAGAACTGTGCCCAGATCCAGTATGGTCCCCAAAATAAGAACCATTCTTAGAATGAAAAATATTCACAGTCCATATAAAATAGCTTCACATGATTTAACTAGCACCATGTAGGAAATCCGTCATACCAACGCAACAGTGAGAGTCACATTTTCCAGGGAAATCTATACTAGTCTTAATCATTCTCTCCTGTTTAATATTCCTTTACCTCATTTACTAAACTCTTTCCAAAAGATGAAGCTAAGGTCCTACAGAGAGATTGTTGCTTCCTGTGTGCACAGCTGATGCATCTTGGTATGTTTCTACTTTTCCAGTGTCAGAGGAAAAGTTTCTGTACAAAATGTGTTTGATTGTGCAATTACAAATGATCACATGCATGGAGCAGACCAATGTTCTGCCTACTCTACTTACTGTGTCCTTTGCAATCCCAACAACTGTTTGGTAGAGCTAAATATTGTTTTAAAAGAGGAAATTGCGAACACAGTGGCAAACACTAAGATACTGACCATTGAAATTTAATGATGTGGCATTATACTGGCACTTTAAGAGATCGTCAGAAGAGTTTAGTTCCTTCATATGGCCTGCATGAAAGTCTGCAGTCTAAGTTAACAAACTAATTTATAGCAACAGCAGAGTGTCAGCCTCGAGGCAGTTTGATACTAGAAAGGCATAGAGCACTTTGCAAGCAAGTTTCAAAACTATCTGCTGACAGATGTGTTTGGCTGTGATCAGCAGCCAGGAGCAAGGCTCTGTTCCACCGGCGCTGCTGGCTCGGCAGGAGGATGGATATCTGGGCACACACCCCATCCCAGCTGGCTCTGGGCTTTGAGCTCATGGCGCAGCTCATCCCTGTTGCACCCACTGTTGAATCCCAGGTTCTCCTCACCTCTGCACTGCATTTCTAACCCCCACCTTTCCCAAATCAACAACCCTTCTAAGTGTCCTCTCATATCTGCTCTGGCTGTTCTTTTGTCTACGTTATCACGCTTGGGCCAGGCTGGAACAGCAAGTGACACATCTGTGTTTTCACGGTCTCAGCTCTGAGCAGAACGTTCAGGGATGTCAAGAGGGTGTTTGAGAAAGTGCAGCATGGTAGTGGTGAGCCTACACACCTGCACTAGTTGAGGTAAGTCTGTACCACCACGAGCTTTCACAATTAAAGTATTCTCCCATCACCATTTTAACTACTCTGGGTACCCATCACTATGCCAGACCTACAGGGGATGTCAGGTAGGCTGTCACAGCTAAGGTCAAACAGGCCGTAATATTTACAGCTTTTCTTTTACTGCTTAGAAATCACATTCTGAGTCTATATAAAAATATAAAGGTACTCTGTATGTTGTTATTTCTAGAGTGCCTTCAACTTTAAGTCAGTTCAAAGGCTGGGAAAATGTAACTTGCTCATGAATTTTTTTGCTCACACTTTCATTGGGATGAAGTAGTTCAAGAAACGCATTCCTGAGTAAAGCAGCACTTGCAACATTGTGAGACCAGATAAGAAAAAAACAACAAGAAATAAAACCAGCAGGGGGAATAGATAGGAATCCCAAATTTCAACTCATCTCTGAAAGTCAGAAATTATTCTTTGCATCTGGCATGATTGCCTACTACAGAGAAGAGTAACAGGGAAGCAAAAGATGGAATTGGTTTAAAAATGTAATTATGTGCTAATAGACTACACATTTCTTTGATAAGCTGCTCTCTTTAAAAATTTCCTAACTATGGGCAGCAATAGATTCCTCTTGTGGATCTTAGAGACTTGTAACAAATTATTGCCTGATTATAAAATTCTCTGTAAACAGAGTTTTGTAACCTTCCCAGCAGACTGCCTTGCTCTCACTTGCCTCTTTACCTTCAGTGCAGAAACACATGCAACATTTATAGTGAAGGCAGAGAGCTTGCAACTCTCTCCAGGTTCTCAAATATGTTACAAAAAGCCCAATATTTCTGTTTGTGCAAAGCAAAGCTTTTCCTAAATGTATGTTTACTTACATACATGAAAGGTACACTGTGTGTTTGCCAGACTTTTACAATTTTTGTTCATAAAAGCTTCAAAGCAATGAAAATCTTCCATCATTATTGTGTTTTTCTTTTTTTCCCTTCTCTTGGTTAAGTCAAACATTTGGTAAGTCAGACCTGACCTCCACTTTCTGCTTACAGTTGTCTGCTCTAAGTGCATTAGATACAATGGTTCAGTGGCATCTTGATAGAAGAAGAAAATTTTTAATATTTAGGGAGGGAGGAGGCTGATTTTAATTTGCTGCTGAAGATATAGTGAGAAAGGTGATTCATTGGGCCTTTTGGAGAGAGAGAAATAAATAATGAAGATAAATGCAGTAAATTCTTGAAACATGACTTTGTAGCAAAAGCCTGAGAAAAATACTTCAAGTTGGACTCTGTGCTGTTGTATCTCAGGCAATACACTTTATATGGCATACGTCATGCACATTAAAAAACTTCATTTGGTGAGCTGCCCTGACAACTGGCTTTGTTCACCTTTGTTCTTATTTAAAACAGGTTGTTCCATGCAGCTGTTAAAGAAACTGTGTGCGTGCACACACGTTTGCACACAGGCTTTTTTATTGCTCCTCAGATCTTTCTAAATAAGTCATGCTGCCTAGGCTTTAAACTATTTTTCTCTTTACTACAGCATGAAAATCACCCCACATTAGGATCTGCTGGCTTTTGTGGAAGCATGATTCAAAAGTTTAAGAGTATTTCTGGTTTTTTCTTTTTTCTTTCCTTTTGCACTCTACCCTCTTCCTTTTGGTTTTCTGCTTTCTTAGCACTTGTGTGTATCCTTTTAATATCTGGAAAGCTCAGCATCTCCAATACTGCTGGGATTCTTTTAAGTAAAACTAATCACAGCTGAAGCAGGACCTCTCTATGTCACAGTTATTGTTTCATAGTATGATTTGGTCATATTTTGGGAATAAGCTCCAGGAGTCCCATAGAAGCCTGTTGTGGCCCTTCAACAGGAGCACCTGGGGGGCCAAGGGAAAAGGTGTCCAGGAGCTTTGAGAAGTGAATTTGGCAGGATGCCACTTGCTGCCCTCTGTGTGCCCACTGTGGTTAGTGCTGCCTGCTTCACCTACCTGTGCTCTATCAGAGCACCTCACTAACGCTTTCTCTCTGCTCTGGGCTCCACTCTTCTTCTAAATTACTCCCTTTTGAGGTGCTAGGTGTTCATGTGGAAAAATTAGGTGGAAGAGCAAGCTTGAGGCTTTAAAAGCAGGGAGAACCATGCCTATTCTCAGGTTACCCGTGGAGAATTAGAATTTTGGGAGTGTCTTGGTCTCTTTTGCCTCAACTGGATCTAGGATGTGAAGTTATTCCTGTCTGATTTTCTGCTTTCTGTTGCTTTTGTTCTCTTGGCCTAAAGCTGTCTCTTTGCTATTCCTCATTCTTTGCGATCCAGGTCCATCAGTTCAATTCTTGCCCCACTGTACTCACTCCTGCTGACCTTTCCAGGACTTCCTTTTCTTTTGTGCTTCTTCTCACTGACCCTTTCTTCAAGCAAGGTAACCCAGTGACTGACTGGGATTGAAAGGTACCTGAGTCCTACACCTAAAATGAAAAGTTGTCTACCTCACTGCTCCCCATTGGATACACCACTGGAATGTAGTAATTAATATCGTGAGTAAATCTAGTGGGCAGAAAAAATGAGAGAAAACAGACTCCAAAGAATTCCTGCTTCATTTTAACATCAAACCAGACAAGTGATGGTGTGTCTGGAGTCACCAGGAGAGGGTCGCAAACATTGGCACATGTACCAAAAAAAAAAAAAAAAAAAAAAAGAGTGACAGAGTTTAAAATCTGGATTAATATCATTGCATGCACTGGGCCAGTCAAGCATGAAGAAGCTTGGAGAAGCTCACACAGCTGTACAACAGCAATGAAGCTTGAGAGCAAGTAACTATTCAAGTGGAGTCAATATAAAAACTCATCTCTGTCAATGCAGGGTCTCAGACTTCTTTAGAAATACAGCCTTTGTGTGCACTTGGTCATATAATATTTGGCTGCCTTTGTCACAATGACATAGGAATAATACAATATACATCTATAAAAGCAGAGAAAAATAAATAATCTTATGAATATTACTTCTTGATTTTTAAACTACTTCCTGTGAGGGTCATATTATCAATGATTTAGAAAATAAGGAATCCTCAGAAAAAAATTTCAAATGCTGTAAAAGAGCACCAGCTGCTCTTTTATGATCTAGAGAGGGACTGATAGATTTTAACAACATCAGCATTGAGTACTCCTGGTTGTTATACCACGTCCTAATATGCCATGTCCCAACTCTCAGTCGGAAAGGCTGGGAAGGTATTTCCATTTTTTTCATGCCAGGACCCTCAGCTCTTGCCCTGAACACAAAGGAGCACAGTCTTGCCCACCACATCCATCCCACAGCCCCAACTTTGCTGTGCTTTTTGCCCGTGTGCTGGAGGTGCAGCAAATATGGGCACCACCCAAAAAAAAGCCACCACCACCAACAACAAAGATGAACAAACCCATCACAACTGTGAAAAACCACCAAATAACCCACACACACACCTAAGCAAAGCCTTTTGATTACCATGTAGCAGCTCATGCAGTTCTAAGGTTTGCTGATTACATTAGATTTGTGTCTACTGAGAGGCAATTAGAGAGGAGTCCCTCCCTACAGCTCCCTTCCCAAGCCAACACACAGAGCCTAGACTCACCCAAGGTTTGATCCTGCTATTTTAACCTTTTACTTCTAGTTGCTTAGAGCAGAATGCAAAAAAGATCCCCATAAATATCTGGAACACAACCATTGAAGAATTTCAATAGGAAAATATAAAGAAAACAAAACAAAACAAAAAACCCCAAAAGCCCCCCACCCCAAACCAAACTGCAAATACCCAATCAGTACACATATAAATATGAATGTTTGCAGGCATCTGATTTTTGAGCAGATCTGTATTTGCTGTTGCACATCCTTGGTAATCTCATCATCTTGCCTGAACTGAACAACATTCTTCACCTGAGGTTATTTGGGCCTTATGAAATACATGTCTTTAGAACCAAGGGCTTTGCTCTGAGGACAAGAGGGACATGATCTGACCACAGCCATTGCACAAGAACAGGAGCTGTCAGTGCTTCCATTCAAAGAAACATTTACTTGCACCAGCCCCTGTGCATCCCTTGCCACAAAAACAGCATGTGAGGTTTTATTTCTCTCCTCAGTCTGAAGTAATTGTAGTTTCCACTACCCCTTTCCAAGATCATGTCCTGACTGTAGTCTGCTGAGTATAGGGAAAAAAAAAAAA
>VWZN01019702.1:244758-262598 GCA_013396955.1 Regulus satrapa | reverse complement strand
AAAAAAAAAAGACAGGGAAAATTCGGGTTCCAAGATGGAGAGCAAGAAGGAACTGGGCCAGTTTCATATAGCAAGTGGGAATTAGAAGGTTCTGTGCCTCCCTTTGTCTTCAAATTTCTTCCTTCCATGTCTGTATTTCTCTCTGAACAACTGCAGGGCTCATACAATCTGTTGTTGTGCCCTGTTGTTCTCTAATCAGGTATTCAGTCATTAGCTGTTGACTTCCACTGAGCATCCTCACTTACAAATCACTAAATTTTTTTAAATCTTCTGGTGACATAAGTGCAAATGATGCCGCATGCACAAGGAGGCAAAAGCTTACAGCCTCCTTGGTAGAATCAATACTGAGCAAAAATAATTCAAAATACAAATGCAGAATTTGGTTGCAGAAGTTATGTAAACAATTATAGTCATTAAAACTATTGCTATTATTATTGTTGTTATTATTATTATTGTTATTGTCATTATTATTACTATTATGGTTTATTACTATTACTGTTTTTACTATTGTTATTACGATTATTATGATGAACCAAAATGCATGAATATGTTATATTAAAATATTATTTTACAGGAAATATGTATTGCTGACAAGTTAATTTTCTGGAGAGCAGACTCCCATGCAGAAGCTGTAATTCCACCCAAGAAACTGCTGTACATAATACATTTATATACGCGTGTACAGACTTCTACAGGTACAAGCATTTCACAATTCCTACTCTGATTCTATTAATCCCATTAATCAAGAAGAGCTCTACTGACTTCAAAGGACTTGCAGCAATGCCAGCTTTATGCTCATAAAACCCAGCACAAGGATTAATTATTTCCTAAGACCTGAAGAAGATGGGTGCAGAAAGCTTGGGTGTGCTAGCGGTGGGCACAAGGTGATGGTGCAAAGTTGGGCTGACAGCACTGGTTCTGTCAGGTGAGGACATGAGGCACTGGGACCAGGACAGGTTTTTGCACCTCCTCTGCTGCAGGATGAGCCCTGCCCAGGTCACAGGAGCTGTCCCCCACACTGCCCACCTGCCTTTCTCCGGGACGGACACCGCTCTGCCCCTGCTGGTTTTGGAAACCACAGTTGTATCCCAGGCAGCAGTTTTCAAAATGAAAAAATGTTGAAAGCTATGCATCATTTTAAAACAAGTTAAGTCATCTAGGAAAAGCCTGACATTTAAATGATGAAAGAGAACACATCTATGCCTTTCTGGTTCCTGTGAAAACAAACTTTTAAAATGGATTTGTGTCATTTTATGATATATGTACTTGTCACCAAGAGATACTTTTTCAGGTATGACATAATTGCTATCATCAAAAAAGCATTGCTGTCATTCTGCTATGATTCAGCCTCATTTTCTGATCATTTCTTTGTCTTTCCTCATTAGGACATTATATATTCAGCAATGTTATTATTAATCACTCCCTAACATAAGCAACCGCATAACAAAGCTGTGTGAGCAATTGATTTTTCAGTTTCAAAGCAAAACCAAAAATTTTAAAAGTATATTTTAAAAAGCCTATTTTTTTTCTCTTATTGAAGAAGTGAAAAATTTGTTTAATGTGGATTTCAGTGAAACATTTTAGATCAGTAATTTCATTTCCATTTCTGTCATTTTAAGAAAAGCAGGGGATAGAAAGGACTGTATCTTCACCCAATTTACCAAACTAACAAACGAAAAATCCTCCCTTTTTCAGAAGATCAAGTGATCTGCCTGGACCAGTGAATTCCTCTGTCTGGGAAACTTGAATACACAGACACTGGCCTACAAGAAGATTTTCATCTCTTTGGTGAAAAAACCCAAAATTATGTAACTGACTTGTAAAAATAGAACAATTTTTTTTCCCAGGAGGAATGGGAACAGAGACACCCCAAGGAACCAGTGATGTGACCAGGAGGGCCTCCTCTGAGAGGTGGATTCAGGTCCCAACAAGTTGAGAGAAGGATTAAAAGTCTATCATGGTGCAGGTGAGTGGTATAATCACAGGGTTATTTGATATGTTTTTATGATTAGCTGGTCTTGTGAATTAGGTCACCAGTTTCTCTTTGTTGACATTAATAATAGTCTTATATCCAAAATTGTATGTCTTAATGAGTTTTTTAAAGTTATTTGAAATACTAACAATGACAACACAGTATTATAACCAGGCACCTACTCAGATGCATTACAAATATGTGGTGAATTATACATTTTGCATTTCTCTCCCCTCACATTTTCAAATCTCACAAGAACACTTTCTCTGGATATTTGCACCCCCTGGATTTTTAATTTCTGCCTTAAGATTTCATCACATACAAGCCTTCAAAAGAAATGAAAACTGAAACGATGCAAATATAGAACTTAGTATTTCTAATGTCCATTGCTGCTGGAGATACAGCAGCAATGAGAAGAGATGCACAACTTTAGCACAC
The DNA here is from genome assembly GCA_013396955.1 of Regulus satrapa. NCBI lineage: Eukaryota > Metazoa > Chordata > Aves > Passeriformes > Regulidae > Regulus > Regulus satrapa. The sequence goes on along the minus strand of VWZN01019702.1, from coordinate 260,188 downwards.
TTTTGGGGAAAGAAGATGGAAAAAGCATTATATCTGTTGAGGGTTAGGAGAGCTTACATATAGCTTCACTGAATAAGAATAAGCCCCTTGTCAGATGATGTCTTGAGGTTCTTCATACAACTCATGGAAGGTATCAGACCATACAGAACAGGTCTCGGATATCAGTAGGTCATTAGGGCAGTAGGTGAGGTACTTCGCTAATCAGACTGTGCATCTCTGCACAGGTAAACTTTCATTTAAACATAAAGCAAATATCCAACACGGACAAACTTGAGTGCCTATTATCATGTATTTATACTTGTGAATAAGTGGTATCTATTTCAATTTTTTTAGGAATTCACTGAAACCTGGCATTTCGACTGAAACCTGTTTCTAATCTTTCTGAATGAGGAAGCAATTTTCCCTACATGACCCTGATTCAATTCTTGTTTTCTTTGCCTAAAAATATGACAACTTAAAAAAGATGGCCTCAGTAGAGCTGTGAACTGATATTTATTTCAGTAGTATAATAACTCTGAAACATGCCAAAGGCCTCTTAAATGTTAAAATTGTTACCTATTGCACCCTGGACAGAGTTTGAGTTCGTGAGTAGATTCTGAGTGAAGTAATTTTTTCCCCCTGTCTGACCCTGGGAGCATTTGAATTGATGATTTTAGCAAGCAAACTTGCTAGGAATAATGAAGTACATATAGTTTTGTATAATAATTCTCTCTCAAGGGCTGTGAAGGTGATGCCTACTTAGAAAAAAATTTGGAAAAGTAGCTGAAACAACACATGATGCCATTTTATATAATCCCAGAAGTAACTGAAAGACTGGACAGTTTTGAGGACTATCCAAGTGTAAAGAGATGGATTTGGATTAGCCCCAGCTCACATTGTTTAAGACTTGCAATACTTTCATATTGTTTCTCCACAGTCAGATGTAACTGTTTGTTCTCTCATTTTCAAATTACCTTTGGAACCATTTTGCTGGAAGTGGGGACCAAATTCATTAGTTAAAACATAAACTTTGAGTTGTCGCTGACTTGCAGTCAGCTAGAGCTGTAAAACAGGACCTGCAAAATGGATCACCTTCAGATTTACTTAACTGTGCAGAAATTGTATTTGTCATTGCCAGGTTTTAAAATTCATTTATTTTAATAGACTACCCCAGAATTTCTGATCTGTGACCCTATGAATATATTACATTGACAGAAAACAACCAGCTTTTCCAAACCATACCGATAGCATGTTAGCCTGAAAGAAAAGAACAAAAATGCAGTGCTGTCCTTGTCTACTACATTATAATATTAATAGTTTAGGTATGCACTTACTGAAAAGTAGACAGAGTGATTCAGTGCTCTAGTAAGGCCAGTAATGTGTGGTAAGATGAGTAACTGCTGTAGGCAATGGTAAAGTCCCATTGGGATGGCTTTTCCTTTTTTTTGTCACAATTTGGAAACCAGAACACAGAAACAATCACCATATGAGGAAAAAAAAAATTCCCTAGTACAAATATGACTAAAAACTATTGGGGGGGGAGGGGGAGGGGGGGGAAGAAAAAAAAAAGATAGCAAAAATATTTATGTAAAGTAACTTAATTTCCAGTTTTTAGAGAAATCACGAACAGATTACAGTTACAGGCCAAAATCTGTGTTATATGTTTGGATCTTATACCTCACCCCAATAGTTCTGTTTGGGCCTATTCTTAACACAGAATTTGGCTTTATGGTGGTAAATCACAGGAATTTATTAGTCCTGAACACTTCATATTTTTAGCATGACTGTTCTCTAAACAAGTAATTGACTGATGGATACTCTGCCTTGCTGTCTTTCTGCCAGTTCCTTTATTTTACAGTCTTCATAAAAATCGAGGGAAAACACAAACTGGAAAGGCAACACACACAAAATCTGCAATCTATATCACACTCCAGCCTTTACTCTTGCTTGGATCCATGAAATAGAGTGAAACAAAAAGGCAAGCACTTCCCAATGCAAGGCTTGGTGCTGCCGTCTCGTGGGAAAAGGGAGAAGGGAAGCGTTGGTAATAGAAGCAGAAATGCAAAAAGAGGGAAAAAAAGGGAGTTTGAAAACTTGTTAACATCAACACTCCCATTTTTGTTTCAAGAGGGCTGTGTGCTTTATTGCTCACAGATCAGTTTCCTTTGCAGGTGATGTGGGCCCAGAATTACATCACCAGCAGAGCAGCCAAGAGCATCTCAGTGCCAGCATGACTGAAGTCGAGAGGAATGTATTATCACAGACCTCCGAGGGACTTGCCAGTGCATTCCTTGCTGGGGGTGCTGCAATGGGGGAGGCAAAGAGGAGACAATTTTACGTGAAGACTGAAAGGGAACTTTGTGGAGGAAAGAGCTGGGGTCACAGTCTTGCTGTCTCCTCTAGGCAGATCTAATTATGGCCATGTACTTCAAAAAGAGGGTTTAACTGAAACCAGATTTAGCAGGGCAATGCTTAGGAAGTACAGACTGAATCCTCAGCCTTGCTTTTGAGGAAAACGTGAAATGCTTCAGTGCACCGAGAACACTCGCAGTGGTTGTAAAGAATCATTTGAAGCACTGAGGAAAGCAAGAACCAATATTAAACCCTCATCACTTCAGTGATCTTGCAATAAAACATATCCATCCTTTAGCACAGACACTGAGATACTGGGTGGATATTTCCTGATCACTGTGTGGTTGGGTGACAGAGTCTCAGCAGTCTCAGGGATCATGCTGGATATGATGAACTTACTCACAAAGCAGTCACACAGATCCCTCATAACAAAGCTCCAACAAAGCCTTTCTGCCACATCACACCCTCTGTTCAGCTCCAAATAAAAGAAATTCCCTCCTCCTCCCATTTTTGCAGGCTTTCAGGCTATTTCTTATATTTGTCCTGGATAGCAGGACTGGCTCAGTGGTCCTCACCTCAAGCCACTTTCTGAACCATTAAAATCAATGGGAGCTTTCCAGTGCTTTTAATAGGAGCAAAATGCGCTGTCAACGAACAGGATTAAAAGAAGGGCACAGGAAAAAATTTTCAGAGATTAGCACCTCCAAAAATGTCAGCATTTTAAACCTCATCTCCTAGGTCTATCAAAATGTAAAGACCCTGCTGATCAAATGAAAAGGTTTATATTTGATAAACTAAAAATTTCTCCCCTACCCTGCCCCCAGTTCCCTAAAAGGGAGGGCAAGAGGGCTGGGACGGGGCAGCAGAGAGAACAGCAAGTATCATTTCATGTTAAGCCTGCTTTACACAAGAATTTTTGGGGTCATGAAGTACCAATAGCTGGTTTAGCTGTGCCCAGCTCAGCCCAAAGTCACGCCACCAGCTCCCTCCCCAATGCACAGAAGTTTATGAGGATGCCTGGGCTGGAAAGACTAATTTTATCCCTGAGGCTGCTGATGCATGGTCTGCTGCTGCCCAGTTGCCCACTGCAAACCACAGCATTGATGCAGTTCTGACCAGACCCTTCGTTCTCCACCTCTCAGACCAGAGACTCCTTACACCACCCTCTATCCTCCAAGCCTTTGAGGGGGCCTAGGGGCCTTCAACTCTTCTGCACATTCCTCAGCCTCCCCAGGGGGCTCCAGGAAGATGTCCCTGCATTCCCTGGAGATACCCAAGGACAACTTCATGTTAGAGGAACAGCAGCTGAAGTGGGCAAGCATTGAAAAGGGAAATTTGATTGCATAGAAAAATACTGTCCATAACTTTCAAACATCATTAGATACTATTAGAGCACACTATAGGGAAATTTGCAAAACACTTCAGCCACCAATGTCTGTAGAAGCACCTTCCACTAAAAGTACCAGATTCCTTTCATCTCCACCTGGCAAATGGTCAGCACTACTCTTTTCCTGTAACATGCCAACCTTTTCCACAATCTTTCTCCGGGTCAGTTGCACTTGGTCTTGCAGAGCCAACACCAACAGTGAAGCCCTTCAGCCTTCTCCATTTACCCCCATGCCCCCAGCTGTCTACATTTTCAATATCCCAGTGCACAGTTTTCTCTTTTTTTATACTTTTCATGCATCATTATTTTTGAGAAATCATGTTTTCCTGTTACTTCCTTCCTATATGAGGCTGACCTAATAATTAGTCACTCATAGGAACTGTTTGCTTTCATATCATGTTGTTGTAGATGGATTAGAGATAATGTATGAAAGCACATGTAGAAAAATATTCCAAAGTAAATACATTAAGAGAGTGTTAGACATACATTACAAGTGAGGCATATTTCTTTCTTAAAGAATTCCCTTTCTGCTTTGTTCAAACTTTCACGAGACAGCAAAAGCAGATGTGGCCTGTGAAAGTTGATGTAGACAACAATGGTTAGGAAAGATTGATAAAATACCGTGAGGAAAGAAAGTGCTTAGATCCAGTACAGAAATTATTACTTCTTTCATTGTAGCAGACTGCTGTGAGATGGCCATCCTGCAGCACTGTTCTTCCTCTGGCTCACCCTGTCTCATTAACATTATAACTGTGAGTGCAGCAGAGTGGCTGACGGGCAAAGTTCAACCCTGTGTCCCTTTTCGTTTTCATGGAGACTATAAGTCTGTTCAGCTCTTAATAAAATAACTCTCAAACTACCACAGTAAAATGAATTATACGTATAGTGGTACTTATAAAACAATATGCAGGACCTTAAAATAATGCCTTTGGGCAGGTCCATTCTCTGTCCCAATATGCAGATTGAGTATGAGTTTCTTGTATGCTTTCATCTATTGCAACTTAATTTTTCCCCCCAAAACTCTTTATTTTTTACAAAATCTATTGCCACTTTGGGGCTTTCCTAAGAAGTCATCCTATCACCCTCTCTTTCTTTGTTGAATGCATCCCTCAAACGATACTAGTGTTTCATACCTACAAAGACATGGGTACAGCCTTAGTTTCATGTACACTCAGAAAACAAAGGTAAGAAATTGAGATCATTTAAGACTTTATGCTTAACAAGTGGTTTCCAGCCCTTCCTGATTTTGCTAATCTGCTCTGTGCTCTCAGTGATCTGAGAGGCTGAGCCTGAAGAGGGAGGCACAGGCATCTTGGTTTTTTGTTTAGCTGCATGTCATGTTGTCTCTGCATGGTCACTACTATCTTGGAACAAATTCGTGTCATAGACAAACAAGGTGGACTAAATAGCAAACATCAGATTTCTGCTGTTACTCAACAAAATCAAAAGGGCTTTAGCACTGCAATTTTCCCCCTGCAACCACCAGTGCAGAGACACTCGTGACTAAAGCCAGTGGATTTAGTTGCTCTTAAAGATCTCCTTTCAAGAGAAATTAAAATTCAAATTTTCCTTTTCATTTGCTATTTTTCCAAAAACTGTAGAATGTAGAAAACTTGAAGTTTGAGAGTGAAAGAAGGGTAAGAGAAAATGCCCACAGATATGGGACATGATATCTTAGCAGTGGTAAGACAAAAAGCTCTTTAATAACTTTGTTAAAGGCAGTCAATTCAATCCAGGTCATAATAGTAGACTATTTAGTGGTCTACACAAATTGAGAGGGAATAATAAGAAGGCAACAATTGTCAAATTAATGTGAATATTAAAATATAAAGACAAATGTAAATGGTATTTTAATACCACTTTTGTAGCATTTTTGTGGCTGCATGTCCACACATGCATGGATATTCAGTATAGAGACAAAATATCTTCTATGAGAATCAGACATGAAGTTGCTCCTTATTTGAAAATACCACTTCTTTTATTTCCTAAAACATTTATTTTTACATTTTTAATTTTCTCCTGTGAGAATCAATTTGCTAAGATGCAGAAGCATTTTTGTTCTTTAAAGTTTGACAATCAACCCAGGAAAGTAAAGACAGAACAAAACCAAAATCTCTTAAACTAGGAAATATGGTCACTGTAGCTCATGTGCCACGTACTCAAAGTTGGCACTGAACTGAATTTAGGAAATACACTGAACAGTTTTGCTCATGGCTTTTTGCAAAAGCCTGCCACAAGCCTGTGGTTTCCTCAAAAGCATTTCTTCTTTGAACTTGCCTTAATTATTTTTCTTAGAGGCTTAAAAAAAAAAAAAAAAAAAAAAAAAACAAAAAAAACAAAAAAAAACATGGATTGATTTCAAGCAATTTGGTATAAGCACAAATTTCATATTGAAAAACTGAAGCTTTACTGAGTGCTCAGTCTTCAGCTAAGATAGGTCACCATCTTTCTTTTCTTCGAGACACAGAGAACAAATTTCTTGCCCAACAAGCAGAATGAACACTCAAAAAAAAAAAAAAAGAAAAGAAATGAGGGATATATGAGACTGTGAGATAAACATTTCAGATAATCCACCACAGGCTGGGCCTGTTTTGTAATGCACGATTATATTTTCTTCCAGGGGAACAGAAAACTTGCCTGAGGCATGCGTCTTCAAAATATGAAAAAGAATGCACCTGGTTTTTTGACTTTGCCAGCCTAAATGCAAAGGGCATGGCAGAGTCCCACCACCTGTGTGCCAGTATCCTAATGCATGTTGTGGTTTTCCTTACCCTACCCTCCTGCTGTGACAACAGTGCTCTGTCCTTCACAAAACTTAACGCTTAGCTAAGCAAGCCAGTCCCAAACTTAGCCAACATAAATAACATCTGATCAAAAGCTACCTGGAGGTGAACCCAAAACGGGCATGACTAATTCAAAACAAATTTGTTTCTCAATTCAAGCTACAGGAACATTCAGTGGTACTCCTCCAGCTCCAGGCTTGCACAGTAACTTACTAACCAATGACATGAGGCGCACCCACATTTACAGATGTTTGACACACAAGTTCAGTGTGAAGTTTCTGTTTTACACAGAAAACACCAGGCCGTGTCACCGCTGAAGGGACAAGCACTGGGACACCGGGCGTAGTCTTTCACCCACCTCTCCCGCTCCTGTTCCAAGAGGTTGGTAAAGTCGTCGCTCTTGTTCATGTAATCTGTGTGCTTATGTTTCTCGTTTTCTAGCTCGTAAACGGTGCGACGATGGCACTTTTCTGCCAACAGGAGCTGCTCCAGCATGCGCCGATAGGTCTCCTTCTGCTTTTCTTCAAGTCTGTCCAGCTGGATTGTAGGAAAGGAGAACAGACTGTTTTAATGGTCTCCTCGCTCTCTTCATCTGATTTATTAACCAACAATGTTGTGTTTGGTAAATGCAAGTCGCGTAATTTTATGTCTTGGGTTTTACATAAAACAGTGACTAGAAATAAGAATAACTGCCCTGTAAAAGTAATGATTTATTTGGATGCCATATTAGCAATAAACATTTGCACAGTTTTCAGATACACAAAGGACAGAACTTCACTTAGCTTTAGGGTAACAAGAAATATTGTTGCAGTGCCATATTTCCCCTGTGGTGAGGTGCTTTGCACACTTTCTTCATTTCACAGGGAAAAAGCTGTAGCTCAGAACTCAGAGCCTGAGAGCCTGAACTCAAACACCTGTATGGGGACTATAAAGTGTAATCTGAAGGCTGAAATTTGAGTTACTCACCTTTAACACACATGTAAGTCTGCTGAGATAAAAGATACAAATTATTTCAGTTCTGTCTGGATTCACTTGTACATTATCAAATACATTGATTATAAGCATTAGGGGTTTCCCCTCAGTCTGTTTTTGACAGAAATTCTCTTTATTTATTCATAACCCTTCACCCTTTTTTTCTTCTGAATTTTTTTATTAATTTAATATGCCAATTATTATTCGAACACTAAAAGCAGGGAGGTGTGTCTAAAAAGTTGCCAGGGCACTCCAAATCCACCACAGCTATTCATGTTACTCCTTTTGCTGGTTTTTGGGTGCAGATGACCAACTCCAGCCTCCTGCCTGCTGAAGCAGCTTTGGTACTTGTCTGGTTGCTGGCCCCTGGCACGGTGGCTGGCAGAGCCTGCTCTGTCCACACCCAACCCTTACCCTGTGAGAATCTCACCTTCCTCAGCCCCAGCTGCCCTGGGCTGCTGGTTTTTTACAGGGTTATCTCAGAAAACTGAAGGAAATAAGAGAGCAGGAGGACCATGGCAATTTACTCTCCAAAAGGTGACCATAGCAGTCAAAGTGAAAAAGTCATTGCATTTTATAAAAGAGCCAGTTTGGATACAGCTTTTCAGAGTCAATCTTTTGCACTTAATTTTTCTGTTTTATTTCAATATGAGTCTTTTGAATCTGAACATTATGAAAATTTTACACTGAGGTCCGTGTCAAATTATCAGCTTCTTTGGAAAAAAAGCCTTGCTAAAGCTCTTTTAATCTTGTTTGAGAGTATTTTATGTCTGCTCCCACATACTAAAGTATGATTTCTTTATTTACTATCATCCCAAAAATTCCAAGTGACACTTCAATAAGAATACAGAGTACAGAGGTATCCCATGGTAGACACAACTCCTGGTGAACAAATTGAACATTCTAATTGGATGAGCTATGAAGATTTGGAGAGACACTACAGTATATTGCATGTTGCATACTCCTTCCCCATGACCTAGACTGTTATGAAACTATGAACAGGAGCAATGGCTGTTTATTTTGGCTTTTGTGCTGGCGCCAGACATTCTCAGGTCTACTCTAATTCTCAAGTCTACTTGACACTCATTTATTGCTTATATTTTAAAGCAAGAAGTCCTATAAGTCTCCTTTTAGGGGCTGAACTGACTTTGCAGTCCTAGAGTTTAAGCAATGTAAAAGGAATATGAATTTATGATCCCATAAGTATGGTCAGTCTCCAAAGGCCTTCTTTTCTCAACTATCCTCCTGACAGTATGCCAAGAAAATCAAAGAGTAGTTACCAGTGCTGTGAGCAATACAGGTTGAAGCCTATAATTGAAAGGAATTTAAGAACTAGATGTTTAACACCCAAAGATTTTGGTCTTGTTTAACAGCACCAGTCCTAGGATGCATACAACCTCTTTATGGTTTGTGTTCAAATCCAGTGACTTTGCTTACAAATTATTCTGCATATGACTGAACAAGATTTTGGTTTTAGTGTACAAATTCTGTGTTATCCTCTTACATGCTTTGCATACATGCAAAATATATGGAGTCTCAGTTCTGGTTAGGTTTCCCCCTGCACAAACATAATGTTGTCAATCAAGAAGTTGTTACCTCTGAAATTGGTTTCTCATAGACGTCTTCCCCTATAGACTTTTCTTGGGCAAGGATGGCATCCCTGTGTAGCACTCGAAGCACATTCTCTGGAGCTGCAGACCCATAATGAGCTTCTAAAACTTCAGGTTTGGTTTTCTCTGTCTTCAGCATGTGGATCACATCCTCCCTTGCCTGTAATGTTGCAAATCACTACCATGAGACAAGCTATTAACCAACAGAGAACATAGGGAAAATAGGGGCATTTCATATATACAGACTGCATATACAAAAATAAAATAAATTACAAAAATGACAGGCTGTCAATGCAAATATAAAAATTTTGGGAGATATCAGATTAAACATGACCTGTCCAACACAAATATTGTACTTTAAGGGATTAATTATTCTGATCCTGTATGACATTCCATCTGAATGCTATGAATTTTTATCCGAGTTGCAACTATACCCAGGAAACATAATTACTCTTCATATACTGGATCTTATTGTTGCCCATGCTGTTCCCTGAAGGGATAAGGAAATGAGTAGAACAAGCAGCACAAGTGAGCTGAACTAATATTTCTGAGACAGCTACTTCCTAATCACTGCCTGACTGACTTTGCGACTAAATACTCTTTTCAAGTAACTTTCAAGATAATTTTGTTTCTAGGTGTTTTTCTTTAAACAAAACCCTAGAGGTGTTGCAGACCCTAGCTGACGAGGTATGGAAAGTCTGAGCAAATCCTCCCAGCGGTGGAAGATGGCTGTGCTGCTGGAGCCAGGAATGGGAGCAGGGGTGCCCCTGTGGCCAAAGAGCAGCCTGGAGCTCCCTGGACCAGGTGGAAGTCCCCGGGTTCAGGCAGCATGAGCAAACATCTGGGCATGACCAGACAGCCCTGCAAGGCCACCTGGCTATGGATAAGGAGCATTTTAGGGCCATGCTGTGGACAAACACTTAAGCCAGGGCTCTGCTCCTAATGATACTTGCCAACACCTGTTAAGCCACCTGTGAAATGGGGGTAGGGCACCTGCTTCTCTTTCAAGGCACGTTTATGAGGCCACAGTCCAGGGAGGGACTGTAAAACCTACAGGTTTTTCGTGGGCAAAGAGGAGCTCCTGGACCTCCCTAGAGAACCTCTTTCCCACAAGTGCAAATGGATGGGGAAGCAGAAGAGTATGGGCATTTTTCTCTTGCTTGCCTTTCTGACAATGCGTGTGAGCTTGGGAAGTAAATTAAGCACTAAGGAAAGATTCAGACATTTTTGGAAAAAAATCCTTTACAAATCCTGCTCCTATGTATGCAATAAGATTTTGTTTCAAGATTTATGAACTGACCAACTTGTCATGCTTTTCCATGCCATACATAACAGCATTGAATTCATCCCTATAGCAAATGTTAAATCCTTACCCAGAACCATAGAGGCACCACAGCTCAACAAAACCACCTGATTTTAAAATGAGCAAGAAAATATGTTTGGGAAAAGGCAAAGACTTTTTTTTTTTTTAATTTAAAACAGTCTAACATGAAAATAAGTAATGAACTTCAGGCAAAGATCATGAAATCTAATTAATAACTAGCCAAATTACACTGTATAGCATTTTATAACCTGAAGTAAAATCTGCACTTGTCTGCAAGCTACAAAGTGCAAATTGGAATGGTATTTATGTTATTTCAAAAAGACAGTGGGAAAGGTTCATCATCCATGGATGTTACAACTAAGTGAATTATGTGACCTAGTCCCAAAGAAGACAGAAGAGCATGTACACCTCGCTACATCACATCCTGAGACCATGTCACTCTCACTACAGGAAAAAATATTATTTTAGGCAAGTTCTAGACAGCTTTGTGAATGCATTACTTTTCTCTATCCCTACAGGAATAATAGATGTTTTAGTGTCTTCATCAGCATGAGGCCAAATGCTTCTATATTGAAGAAAAAGTCTTTTAAAAGTCCAGTAGGATAGCCTGGGAGTATGGAGGGATTTCTGAATATCCAGATTTTATGATGTGTTGTCTTAAGCCCTTTTAGGAAGAGGCAGTTTTGAGGCCATACCTTCATCCTGTCCCAAGGAACTAATTTGGTATCCCGCTGTGTGCCTCCCAGCAGGGGCTCTGTGCCACAGGCATGCTCAGGGAGAGCTCTGTGCAAAGGGGGCAGAACACAGAGGGATGGGGATGGGGGAGCAGCTCCCTTCTATCCTCTGCACCGAGGGACACAGCCAATCCTGTTGAAACATCTTTTTGTTTTGATTCTGGGCACACAAAGCTTCAGGCCCCACACAGCCCATTCCTCAGGGACAGGCGCACCTCAGACCCTAAGCTGTTTGGGAGGGGAGGAGGATGAGCTCATTTTCTCACGTTGTAGCTGTTGGGCCCCGGATGGCATAACTAAACACTGACAGGGCTGTGCAGAGCAGACAGAGACAGCTCAGCATTGGGGATTTAGCACTGTGAATAGGCAGAGCAAAAAGCTGGAGTCAGTCCCTGCAATGGTCATTTGATACAGAAATAGCTGGTGGAGGCAGCTGCTCTGCCCAGCAAGTGCCCTGCCCCTGTTCAGTTGTGCACTGCCTGACTTTCCTTCAGGCCTCATTAGTCTGTCATCACTCACAATTAAAATGGAGCAACTTTAGTGCAAGGGAGTAGAAATGAGAGTCCCTGAAACAGCAAAGAATGCCTCTGCTGGATGCTGCAGGTTTGGGTCCTGTAAAAGCCAGAGGGAGTCAAGCTAGGGGAGTGGATTATGTGGGACTGAGGAACTGACACCCCAAGAAGGAAAATAGATGCCCAAGGTCAGCTCAGAACTTTGAAGAAAATAACTCGTTCATTGATTTATCTTTAGAGGGAAGTAGTGACGCACCCAGCTCCCAGGAAACAGGGTAGGAGAGTCAGCACTGAACACCCCTTGCTGCAGCCCATGGGGAGAGCACCTTGCCCAGAATCAGGCTGGATGGCACCATCCCCAGGGGCACAGCCATCTGCCCTCTCCTGTACCCCTTCTCGGCTATCCCTCACTCTGCTGGCCCTCTGGATTTGGATGGTGTTAATGTGGCAAGCTGCCTTTTGCCTTTTCTGGGCTCAGCCTTTCCCCTATCGTTATCTTTTCAAGGGTATTGGTTAATTCACCAAGTACTTTGCTTCAGTTGTGATAACAGTTTGTGGAAAAACAAATGGCAAACAGATACACAGGTTGCTAGGAAGCATTGGACCAAAAAGGGAGCTTAATGCTAATAATAAACTGAGACAAATTTGCTTTTATTTGGTCAGAAACAAGCTCCATCATATGAAGATTCTGACGGACAGCTAACCTAGGTTAGAGAGACATCCAGACAACCTCCTACCCTTCCATCAGCCTCGGGGTTTGTGAATCCAGTTGGTTTCTCTGAAACTCCTCAGGATAATATGGAGGGAAGGAGCTGAAACAGCATGCCTGTGTATCTCGTGATTTCATGTTAGTCCAGATGACCCATTTTCCCCTGAAACGACTCGAGGAGAGGTCAGATAGAGATGTTTTTTTCCAATGTATAATGATCTGCAGGGAGCAGACCATTTTCAGAAAACAAGTCAGAATAATCCTGCGGAGGGATGCTGGGGCTACTTCAAAATTCATACCTGTGAAGAGGCATGAGAGGCTCAAAGTGGGGGGCCCTAGCTCAGAAGAGAGGAATTTGCTGGCAAGCTGTTTCTACTGATGGACATCTACTGCTGGTGCCTCCCTCGCCCCAAAGCACGGCGCTGTTTTCATAAATTGTAAACTAGGAGACAAACACAAGGAAAATATTTCAAACTGCAAGTAAACTTGCATATAAATCCCAGAAAACAGTTTCTAGCTGTTTTGGTACAAGGAGCATGATGTTTGGCGCAGGAAATCATCTCTCAAGTCCTGTTTTTGTTTTTGTTTTATTGGTGCTGTGGTGAGAAAGAGCATCCAGGCTGGAGAAGACCGCATATTGCAACAGCTTGTAACTCATAACAATGTAACTTATTTGTAACTTACTTTCATTGTAACAATGAAACTCATTTGCAAAAGTCCAGAAGGCTGCAATTAGTCAGAGAAGCTCTTTGAAGTCCAAATACGGAATTTTAAAAATTTACTCTTATTGGTTTTTCGTTATTTCAATTGTCCTACAGAAAACTCCAAGCTACCTTTCTATCTATACTGTTAAGACTGTGAGTCCTTAAAAATAAAGAGACTTTTCCATTAATAAAGTGTCCCAAGTACCCGACTCTCTAAGCAGTAGGAGCAATAAAGACAGATTAAAGATGAACTAATTTAACTCCTTCCGTTTCTCCTGCTGATAGAGGACCTGCAATCCTGAACTGTGTCTAAGCCTTGTTTTATGCCTCCGGGAGCTGCCAAAAATCTAAAGGCTGATGACCTCTGTTCTTGAGTACACCCACGGAGGGCCTGAGGTGCTGAGGAGCTGTCCCACAAAGCTCTGCCTGCTCGCCTTTCCCTCCCCTCTATTCCCGCTCATGAGTGCGCTTACCGAAGAGGTGGGGTCTGCATTACTACCTGGGAAACCCAAGACAATGCTCCCCTTCCCTCGGGAGTGCACACCACTTGCCCAGATGAAGGCTGACGTGAGCCCTCTCCTCACAGGGCTCCTCTGAAACACTCAATTTTTTTTTTTGGCAGAATAAAGTAGAAGGACTTTCTTTTGCTCACCGACTTGAACGGAGAAGGGGGCCGTGTTCCAAACCTCACTTTACTACGTGCCTAGTAAAATATTTAAAAGATATAGAAAGGATGTAAAGAGGTTCCTGCATAAAATTGAAACCATTTAGGAAACAATAGCATGACTCTGCTGCTTGTAAAAGGGGTCCGGCAGCCTAGCAACCAGATTCTTGGTCAATGGAAAGACTGTTACACAAGCTGGGCGTTCAGACGTGCTTCTTCCTCATGCCCTGCCCTGCCAATTTACTGCAGCCCTCTCTCCCCATTCCCACAGTCTTTGGCCTCTCCCATGAGCCTGCTGACAAAACTCAGCACCCACTAAACGAGGAATTTTTGCCACAGGCCATTTGTCACCTGGGAAATGGGACTGAAGTGATCAAACCCGTTTCATATAAGGCATCTAGTAAATCGAGGGAAAAATTCAGTTGTATTCAAGATGGGCTGAATGGAGTGGAAGTAATCACTGTCAGCTAGGAGTAAAACCCAATTCGAGATCATTTGCCAGTACACATCCTAAACTCCTCTCCTGATTTTTTTCTTTTTTTTTTTCATAAGTGGCCTTCCTGCAAATTCATACTTTGTCTCTCTCAAAATCAGTTACTGGCAACTATTACCTTCATAGCTTCATGTTTGGAGCCATCTAGCTTCTTTATTCCTAACTACTTTAGAGAAATCTCAATATTTCAGTAACATGACAATAGTCCTCTCAATTAGATGAAAAAAGTTTTGAAAGCTCAGGAGCAGGAGTAGCATTTACAAGAAATGAAATTATGTAATATTTTGGCAATCTGATATTCCCAGCATTTGAATATTTCTTTTCTGCTTGTGAAGACACTTTATTATACCTACACTAGGAAGCACACTAAGTAGCAGATATTTAATATTTATGAACTTGTATTTTTCTTGCCAGTGATTAATGACAAAAAATAACTATGAAACCACAGTCAGGAACCTTTACTTCTACTTGTGTTGTTGTTCCTTGCACACAGTTCAGGTTATTTATAGCACAACAGCTGCTCTGCTCAGCATCCGAAACTAGATAAGGTCACAGGTTATCCATGTAATGTTGGGTCTTACCAGTGACTGATTTCCTAAATGCCAGTAGGCTTTGCAAATATTTCACCTAGAGTTAATAAACATCACACTCAAGGCGCCCAGAGGGAGATCAGAAGAATGTTTTTACACTGCTTTCTGCACACATCCAGGACATGATGTGTTGCCATCAAGGCAGGAAGAGCCTTATTTCTGAAAAGTTCCATTAGAGACCTCAGAAAGTGGATATCACTAGCTTGGTTAGTTGACTTCAATGAAAGAAAGTGTTTTCAAGCAGGGTTACTTGAACAGGGTATGCCTGTGTCTGAAAAATTTCCCTAATACTAATCCACTGGTCCCTGTTCAAGACCAGTAACTTCTTGCTTATCTTAGGAGGAAACAAATAATTCAAAGGAAAGTATACTTTCCGAATTTTGTCTCAAAATACAATAAATATGTATACAGGATGGAATAAAAACAACTCCTGACTGCTGGAATTACACTTTTGTTAAAGGCCTGATTGCTCAGTCTTGCTCTTCATACTGCTACAATGTCTGGTTAGCAATTTGCCTTCCAGAACAGTTTTACTTACTGTACACAGGATGTTTCAAAGCAGGGAAGTTACAACCTCTACTGCATATTGCATCATACAAAGCTCTTTTGGATTAAAA
>VWZN01019702.1:228274-244477 GCA_013396955.1 Regulus satrapa | reverse complement strand
TGTGCCTGAGAGCATTGTCTAAATATGTACTGAGCTCTGTCAGGCTTGGTGCTGTGACCACTTCCCTGGGCAGCCTGTTCCAGTGCCCAGCCACCCTCTGGGTGAAAACAAACCTTTTCCTTTTTTTCAACCTGAACCTCCCCTGACACAGCTTCAGGCCATTCCCTCCGGTCCTGTCACTGTCACCACAGAGCAGAGATCAGTGCCTGCCCCTCCTCTTCCCCTCATGAGGAAGTTGTAGTCTGTGATGAGATCTCCCCTCAGTCTCCTCCAGATCATACAAACAAAGGGAACCCAGCTGCTCTGTGGTTTCCCCTCTAAACCCTTCACCATCTTCACAGCTGTCTTATGGACATACTATAATAGCTTGACATCTTTCTTATATTGTGCCACCAAAACTACACACTCGAGTCAGACTGCACCAGCAACATGAANCTCCTATACCAGATATATGAAGTAGCTTTGTTTGTATCACTCACTCAGTGGTGCTAGCCATGCAAAATACAGGTTAATTACATAAAATCATAGGATCATGAAAGTTCTGAGTTGGAAGGGACCCACAGAGATCATCAAGTCCAGCTCCTGGCCCTGTACAGGACAGCCCCAAGAATCACACCATGTGCCTGAGAGCATTGTCTAAATATGTACTGAGCTCTGTCAGGCTTGGTGCTGTGACCACTTCCCTGGGCAGCCTGTTCCAGTGCCCAGCCACCCTCTGGGTGAAAACAAACCTTTTCCTTTTTTTCAACCTGAACCTCCCCTGACACAGCTTCAGGCCATTCCCTCGGTCCCGTCACTGTCACCACAGAGCAGAGATCAGTGCCTGCCCCTCCTCTTCCCCTCATGAGGAAGTTGTAGTCTGTGATGAGATCTCCCCTCAGTCTCCTCCAGATCAAACAAACAAAGGGAACCCAGCTGCTCTGTGGTTTCCCCTCTAAACCCTTCACCATCTTCACAGCTGTCTTATGGACATACTATAATAGCTTGACATCTTTCTTATATTGTGCCACCAAAACTACACACTCGAGTCAGACTGCACCTGCAACATGAATATGTAGGGGTTTTTTTTTGGTTTTGGTTTTGGTTTGTTGGGTTTTTTTGGGTTTTTTTTTGTTTGTTTGTTTGTTTTTTAAGGAAGACTTTTTGTATAGCAAAGTTTGGTTTTGGGGCTTTTTTTCATACCTTTCATCTTAGCCTAATTTCATAAGAGTTGAAACTGTGGATTTCACTTGCATGAATTTCTTTTAACTTTTCTGTATTCAAGTCTAGGTACACTATGTACTCTGGAGATAAAGAGTGATGAAAAGTGACCATTGTTGATTGTTGGTTTTGTACAAAGGGTAAGTGAAATATATAGCCAGAAATACAAATGATCCCTCATGACCCTGAGGATATTAAGCAGAACTGCCTTCTCCACACCATGCAGAACTTTCTGGCCTTGCATGAAGGCTCCTTGGAGCACTACACTGTATTTAATTTTATCATGCACTATCTTTCAGTGATGACTCAGGAAGCTCTTCTAAAATCAATACTGGAGAAGAGGCACACGATAGACCAGCCCAGCCACTGCATAAATCTTCTGAAGTGGCTCCAGAAGAATTACATCAGAAATTAATTTGGACTCTTATGTTTGCAAGAGTCCCTGCTAAAGATTGCAGAGCTGAGGAGAAGCAGCACTGAGCAGTGTATTGCTTCTTCCAGCAAGCTTTGAAACAGATCAAATGAGCACTAGAAGACATCTGTCTGTTATTTCCTGCCCACACAGCTTTGTTCTGCTTTATTGCCAGAGCGCTCCATGGATGATGTCACTTTTTTCTGAAGAAAACAGGCCACCAGAGCCTTTCACTGACATAATTAATTATCTGTAGTCTGGGCCACAGCCAGCAAAATTCCCATGGCAAGGCCCTGAGAAGTATTAACTCTACACTGCTTGATGTTTTCAGAATTATTATGGTCTGGGATACCCTGACTTGTCTTTTCACACTGAAAGAGTGCTTTGCTTGATATTATCAAGCCATGGGGCAGTTACTGCACATATAGAATTACAGTGTCATGATCCAGTCAGCACAGAGACACCAGGGCAAGGGGTCACTGTCAAGTTATGTGCGTGACTCTGCATGTTGGGATATGTTCTACATGCTCCAGCAATGCCTCACAATGGCTAAGCCCACAGTTTGGGTTTGCTGTGTCCAGTCATAGAGTTTTTGTCTCAGCCAGCATTAACTGTATAATATTTTTCACATGGCCTGAAACCCAGCAGCAAGCAGAAACCACAGATTGATCCAACTAGCCATCAAATTGCCATATTCCTTTGGTAACCAGAACTTATTCTGTGATCCATTAGAAGTTCTCTAGGAGGAAAAAAAAAAGTGACTAATGAAAGGGCAATAACAGGAAAAGCATTTATTTTCCTCTTTCTTCTCTTATCATTTGTCCCTATTAGCAAGTCTGGACCAAGACACAAGAGACCCATGGATCATGGACCTCTTTCTTATGCTTCACACATAAAATTATCCCTACCATGCTCCAATTTCCATTCCATAAAGGAAACAATTTTTCTCATGAATGAGATTTAAGTCCCAAGTGTATAGAAGATCTATGAATACCACAAAAAATATGGCATTCTGACATCAATAAAATTGTTCTATTAATTTCCCCCCATTTGTTATATTCCTTTATTTCCTCCAGGTTCACATTCTTCTACACTATCATCCAATTTGTTGAAATCCATTAGAAACTAAAAGGTATCTTCATTAGATGTGCAACTCCTCTTGTCTAAATTGCTCTTTGCAAATGCTATGTTGGCAGTGTAAGGAAGCATCTGAAATTAGGTGCTCTGACCTGAATTTTAGGGATGCACTTGAAGCTGCTGCCGTGAATACCCTGTCTCCAAGAGCAACAAATCTGCCCAGACAATTTTTTTCCACAGTGATCTTGCTGCCTTCTGGCAAGAACAAGCACACAAGGAGCAGGATGGAGCAAGACAAGCTGGAGCCAACAGGGCTGTAAGCACCAGGATGATGAAGTCAGAGGCAATCCTTCTGCCTCCTCTGTGGAGACAGGAGCATGTGGGACACTAACAGACCTAAGTCTGTGTACATGTGTAATAAACTGTATACACAACTTTCTCTTGTCCAAGCATTTTGTTGGCTTCAACAAGATGTTTCTGAGTACTCTGCTCTGCACAATGTGCATCCAAGTTCCTGGTGGCTGATGAATGGGCAAGAAGAGTAGGACTGCAGCACAGCAAGCACTCACCAGCACAGCCAATCCTTTGAATGAAGGAGTTGTCAGAGGAAATGAGTGAAGTGGCCAAACTCTTGGTGTGAAGCAACTAGAGAGGGTGGGCCATGAAAGGTGCAGAGTGAGAGCTCCCAGCCATGCCCACAATGCTCTCAGTTGTCTCCAAAATCCCCCTGATTCCCTCCCAAGTCTGTCCTTCCCTTTGTCCTCCCCAAGCCCCACTTGGGCACATCTTTCTCCTCTCTATCCTCCCATTGCATTTCCAGGAATGACTCTGAATCCCTTCAAATCCTATTTTACCTGAACTGTTGAGATTGCCCAAGCCAACACTGGCGAATTGCAGTTTCATTATGAAGCTGTGTAAATATTTCTGTTTCTGGCTTGTTTAAGCTTGAAGGTGACAAATGTCTGGAAGTTACCATGCAACTATATTTGAGTTAGTTCAGTTCCACTCATTTTTATGGCATGGAAGAGCTGATGCTAACTTTTTGCAAAGAAAACAAATAATTTCCAGGACAAGAAAGACATTACTTGCAAAATCCAAACCCTTCCTGTCTCAGGAAAGGATTTTCCTTCACAGTGCCTCCCTCAGCAGTGCATCATTTTGGGTGCCCCGTCTGCATAGATCTCTGAAGTAAGTCAGAGGTCACTTTATTAACACTCAAGGCAGCAATTTTGTAAGATGCATCAAGACACAGGATGTTCAGTAGTACCTGCAAGTTTTCTATGTGAAAATGTTACATTTCTCTCACTATAGTCAACCAATAGGTGGAGCCTTTAACCCTAGAAACAAGACATTTTCTCAGCCATGTTATCACAATTATTATGTAATGACTTATATTTGCATTTATTGAAACTTGATTTGGATGAAAAAAAAATCTATTTTGCTCTCAAGAGCTTATCTGATCCTCAGCTAGAGGACTACAGATAAAAACTTAATAAACACACAACCGGGGCAGCAAAGTTAATAAAAACAGGTTCATCCACAACTGTAATGTTAAATTAACAACTGGTGACTCAGAGTACTGGACAACATTATGACACATAAGATATATGCTCGTTGCAAGCTCTCAAAAAATCCTAGATATTTTAAAGCCAGAGAGCTCATGCATTTAACACTGACTGCAAAATGACTGGCCTTGTGCTGTCCCACAGTGAACCTTCTCTCAAGAAAAATGAGAAAAGATACAAACTTCCTCATGACTGTTGTGCTGAATATACAATTTCTAGTAAGTAAATGTAAAGAAAAAGAAAAATAAATAGTCAAATTATTCATTGTTTAAAACTACGTTTCTTAAGTTTGCAAGACAGGGTCAGCTTGGAACAAGATCAAAACTTTAAAAGCTGGGCTTGGGCAATTCTGTTTTGAACAGAGGACAGAATTTTCAGAAAAAAAAAACCCCAAGCTGTTCATACTCTTCCTTCCACTCTAGCTAAGATGTTCAATGGGCCAGAGACACTTGCCAATTATTCCTCTCTCTTCTGATCCTTCAAGCCTAACACAACAGATATAGCTCTGTTAAATACAGCTCAGGCATTAAAGAGGAGGATGTTAAAATGTCTTTGTGAAAGAGGTCTTCAGCCTACAGCTGTCCAGTGACAGTGACATTTTATTGACGATCATTACTTTGAAGAGCATATAATTCTAAAGCAATTTTAGTACTAAAGAGATGAATGGCTATCATCCCTATGGTTGATAGTACCTCTGCCCTTTATTTCAGAGGAAGCAGGAAATTTCCTAAATAATAGCACAATTTAACTACATTTCTTACTCTCTTACCTTTTTTTTTTTTTTTCCCCCTCGCTCACAAAACAGACAGGTTCTATTGTAAAACTTATGATTTTGGGACTTGCTAGACAAGTTTTTTCTTACCCCCTATGGTATGTTCTGCACTTTGCACAGCAGCAAATGTAAGCTACAGAAAATAAACCATACTATTCTCGACAAAATTAATCTCTGATTATAAATTATTCAATAAAAATAGAAGGGAGCATCTGTGGTCAGAACAGTTGTGTGGGTTTTTTGGGGGGGTTGTTTGTTTGTTTGTTTTGGGGGTTTGTGCTGTAAATGCATTATTCAGCAGGAAAACACAGACAAACCAGAGGTCAGTAAGAGAGGAGAGAATTTTTTTAACTCATTGCACTGGTGTGCCAGACAAATTTAGTATTTGCTTTCAGGCTCTTATTTTGCTACACTGCGAATACTATCTTTCCCTTCATTTTCTTGCCTTTTTTGTGCCCACTTTGTGTCTCTAGCTTGGCTCCATTTATCTCTGTTGTATTCCCCTTTTGCTTACACTCTTTTTCTTCTATTGCCCAGCCTCTTTCCTCTCATTCCATTCTGCTTAAGTCATCTCTCCCTCCTCACATTAACCCTATCTTCTCTTTTCCCTGTAGCTCTGTGCTTGCCAAGGTTTTTCCCTTGGGGAATTTGTATATCATCTGTCTGATATGACCATAAATCCTAAACTATTTCAATTCGATCAACTAGACTTCACAGATACTTTACGTGCACTTTTCTCTGGCTTTACCTATTCTTTCTGCCTCGGCTCATCTGCAGCTTGTTAATCTGTGCTGTTCTGCTAATGACCATTTGAAAACTCCTTCTCTTCACTGCTCTCTCTGGTATCAAGGCAACTTGACCCAGCTTTCTCTTCTGATTTCAGCTCCTGCACAAGAAACACATCTGGTTTCTACCCACCTATCTATCCCATATTCCTTGCTTGAGCTTTCAGGCAGATCCAGATTTATTAGTATTAATGCGAGAGTAAAAAAAAGGCACTGAAGAAAAATATAGAAGTTTGTACAGTGATTTTAACTAAACTAAACTAAACTAAACTAAACTAAACTAAACTAAACTAAACTAAACAACTAGGTGCCTCTCCCAGTGTTGTAACAATATCTTGGAAAAGTCAATGCAAAAGCAGTTTGAGGCATTGCATGCAAGTGTTGCACATTGATGCAAGAGGAAAAAGAGACAGAGAGAAAAAGACACAACAACAGCTACAGAGTTAAATTCTCTTGCTTATACTTGTCAGACTGACAAGTGATGGGAGGACAAGTAATGCCATGCCTTAAGAGAAAGGCAAATATGAAACAAAATGCACAAGGCACGAGGGAGCTCTCTCCTACAGCAAGCACCATGTGCAGTTCCAGCTACAGACACCAAGAAAGTGAACCCAGGGTGTAACTGCTGCTGGTCAAGGGGTGATGAAGACATGGAGAGCCTATTTTACCAGAGGAAACTGAAAGGATGGTTCAGCTAGCACAGCAAAAACAAAGGCTCAGAGGATGCAAGACTGCTGTCAACAAACACATCAGGCTTTAAAGACAGGAGGGAGAGAGGTGGGCTTTCAAAACAGGATCAGTGTATAGCAGAGTTTCATAAAGGTTTCACTAGGCATAATTAAAATTGCATTAGAAATTAAAAGGCAGAAATCAGCTAAACATTAAAGCTTTTCAGTTTGGGGACTATTTTCCAATAGGAGTAATCAAAGTAAACAACCCATGTAATCTTAAAACACAGTTTACTAAGTTAACAAAGGTTAAATGGAGCAATTGCCTAAAAAATGATAAGCTGGGATTTGATATACAGTAGATCTTCTACAGTTTTATCTCCAGAATTCTCAGGTCAGTCAATGCATCTGCAGTATAAGGATGAGGAAAGCCTGAGTTCGGAAGTGACAAAAAAGTAGAGTAAGAAAAGGGTCACAATTAGAGAAACAAAGAATGGAACAAAACTGAATAAGGAAATTTAGATCTTAGGTGAAAGAACAGAACAGAGCGGTCATAAAATAAAATGTATCATATAATATGTAGCCCTACAAAAGGGAAAGAAAGTAGAAAACAGAAAGATGGAAACAGTAAAGCGTTTTCCTTTCCTTTAAAGCAAAGTTTTCTGCTAGAAAGCCAGACAGACAAATACTAAAATACCTTTTAAAATATTAAAATTCAATAGGTAGTTTATCACCTATACCCATGTGAGTTAATTTACTTGTTAAGTGAGAGGATTCTCCTTGTGGCAGGATGTGCTGCTGCTGATATCCAAGTATTCCATAAGGACTTTACCAGAGAGAACAAAACATAAAAGCTCTGCTAACCTTTCCCTGATCGACCCAGGTTGAGAAGAAAATCTTGCAGCCCACCTGAAGGTGAGCTCCTCCTGTGTCTGGTGGATGGGAGAGCTCCTTCCCCCACAACTGTCTTGCTTCAGGCACCAGCCTCCCATACCTGCCCTTCAACAAGCTATTGCTCTGGCACCTCAAATTAACCATTAAATGCAGTCTTGAATAAATACCTACAAGGAAAGACTTCTTTGACAGCAAAGTGATTTGGTCTCTCCCTTTGAACAAGGGATGCTCTATAAATAGGTTTATTTATTCTGAATGTCCGCTACACAGTTTTTCCCTTCAAATATCAAACCAAACCAAACCAAACCCGGTGTTACATTAGACCATAGGGAAGACTTGTCAGAAATTGTGTCTTGTGATTAATTTATACAGCACTTGTATATTACACAATCTGTTCCTCGAGACATCACATTTCACATATTGCTCATCTGCACCCTCAGGACTGCAATAGAGGAAATGTGCAGCTGATAACATGTATTTCCCTTACACCCCATGGCTGCATGGCTTTGAGGAGCTCTGCTCCTCAACAGTGCCCTCAGGAAACATTTCCCTCAGTCCTAAAGCATGCAAGGGACCTCAACAGGAATGGGGGGCTGAGCTGCAGGGGATGAATGCCATGTTGGCACTGGAGAAACCCAGTAAAACATGGACTATAATAAAGGCCTCGAGTGGGAAAGTTGTTCCTTTTTAAATTGGTGTGAAATGTAGGAAACTGTCTCCCAAGCTTAAATTGTCCTGCAGCAAAACGCACAGAATCTGGATAAGACATTATTTTTCTTGAAAAACCCAATGATTTGTAGTGGGATGCTGGCTTTAGAAATATATTTTTATTATTGTGAGGTTTTTTCCAAACATGCAATAAAAGAGTAAGTTGTAAACATGTAGGAGAACTGCTCCTCATTTCCTTTTGGGCCCCCAATCAGGAAATGTTGGTATTGCTGAAGATTAATGGCTGCTGCTCAGAAACCATACAGAAAGGGAATATATTCCTGCCAGGACAAATACATAGGCCATTGGACAAAAATCTGTGGACCACAGATACTATTATATCATCACTGTAAAGATCCACACTGCCTGTCTTGCTCTGTAATTAATAATATTCACATGTGGGTTTGACTGAAATCAATGTAATAACCAGGCAAATTAATTCCATGCCTTCATTGTCTAATTTATTCTACCAATATTTGAAGTTTTCTTTTCAAATCAGTTTTGCAGTATTTAAAAATTAGAATTTTAATTTTTTTTTCAGGTACAGGAAGCAATCCTTCATGGAGTTATTGCCACTATATGTTCAATATGGGTTTACAGATCATGTAATCACTACTTTGTTTTTTATATGAGCAATTAGACCTCACAAGGGAAAATACACTCCACTGAGCTATAGAGACATTAAAATAAATTCATGTCATCAGTTCATTTGCTTCCCACTCTCCTTCAGAGAAATTGGTCTTAAGAGCTCTCCTGCCATGTATATTGGGACACATTTTCATCACTGCAGCTTCTATAAACTTTTTCTTCCCTTTTATTTTCTTACAAAATAAGGCACAGGCTATGGTGATCTCAGATGCTTATGAAAAGCCTTCCTTCTCTATATTCAGTAAATGCACAGGGACAGGCAGAGCTGAGTCCAATGGTTCTAGAAGCTAAAGCCCAAGCAAGCTACCTGAGGGTATTATAATTCTAAAAAGCAATCAAGGTAAAAATTAGGAGATAAATCATTGCTAGGACATCTCTCCATGGTTTTCTGGCATGTTTGGCTTCAAAATGAAAGGCTGGGGCAATAAGTCATGAATCTTGGTATCAATATTGATACCAAGACCAATGTGGTGCGGATCTATGTTGTCAGGTGATGTGAGTAGTGGACTAAGCACATGAACATATGAATACATAACCAGTTTACCCTGCAGTTGTCATGACCAGATTACCTCCTGTGGCTAATATCACTGTTTGAGGGTTCCACCCTCAAAGGCAGTGCCACCCTGGTGGTACGGTCATAACATGCCCCCCTGCTCATGGCTGAGTAAACAACCATGGTATTTTATCCTTTTTTTTTTTTTTTAAATTCAGAAAATAATGCATCTCCCTACAGGTACAGCCTGATGTTATTCTGAAAACAAAATCTTCTTACATATGCCTAGATAATGTTTGCTTTGCCAATATTGAAATGGCTTCAAAGTAAATGCGCAGTGTGATCTGCCAGTCCAACAAAATGCCAGCCAGCCACCAGAGATGTCTGAACAGATCTGAAAATAAAAAGCCATGAAGTGACTCAGTGCATTAGGTCACTGTGACAGCCAGGAGGTAATACCAGAGTATTTACTTTGGCTGGAGTCTTCCTTGGCTCATCTTCATCTGTAGTGTTAGAGCCAGGCTCTCATCTCAAGCCAAAGTGCTGTAGCTTGCCCACTTCAGAAATGGGACGACACAGGTACCAGGGAAATAACAAAATGGGGCGTTTGACATGGAATTAAAAGCCTCTATGGATTAAAAATAATTACTCTCTTCCCTGCCTGGCTGCAAGGAGCAGAAGAACAGATGCACTCTACGGCTACCAGTGTGGTTGTCCCCGTACCCTCCTGTCATGCCAGGAAGCTTCAGCAGTGCCTAACATCTCTTTGGGGTCTGTATGTATGAAAATCCCTAAAAGTATTGTCCAGGATCTATTTCCATCATCCCCATAGGGACAATGAGATCATGGGCAGTCCTTCAAAGGTTGTGCAACTACCCCACAAAGTGAAAGACCACGGTGAAGAACAGGAGCATTGCTCAAACAATAAAGACCACATTTATTGCCACAGAGGAAACATTAGTGACTTTCCCCTCCTCCCCTTTCCAGACCACAGAGGTGACTTCAGGGTAAATCTTTCTGAACAACATGAGCATGATACATTTCTGTTGAGGTTTGGCTCTGTTCACCACAGAAGCTGCACGCCAGCTCCATCTCTAAGGTAATTATACATACAAGTTTTTGAGTTAAGTAAAATGAAGCACAATAAAATGATACCTTTTCTGTAATGATAATTTTGTTTTTCCTCTGCGAAGTTGCATTCAACAGGTTTTCTTCCTTTTTTTTCCCTACAGCTGTTCATTGTAAAACGACCATTCTCCGTCTTTGACAAAATTATTTCTTTTGAATGTACACTTCTTGTAACCTGAGAATAGTTTCTGAGAAGCTAGAGGTGAATTATGTGCAGAAAAAGTGATACTTAATGATACTTAGTGAGGTGGAATCTCAGAGTTGTGGTAGAGCTGATTCATGTACCAAAGAAATTAACAGAACAATTGCTCCTTGTAATCAGATAAGATGGTAGCAAGGTCAGCATTAAAGTTATAATGTTATGAATGTGGGGGAAAAGTAAATCTTTTCAGGGGAAGTACTTTTACAGTTCAGGGGAAAAGTAAATCTTTCTATGGAAAGCTAAATAGGAATTGTTAATTGGAATAAAGGGATTAAGACAAAATGTTTTCACACAAGTCGGGTGGCTTTTTTCTGCTTGTCCATAGGTTCAGTGAAAAAAGTCCCTTAAAGTACAACCAGAAGAACATATTAATTTAACAAGCAGTCCTACCACAAAAAGGGCTAAGTTTTGAAAAGCCACAAGTCTTCATATTGACTTTTTGGAATACCATGTCTCAACTTATTTTGAAATTCTCTGAAGGCTCACGCTACAGACAGTTCAGTGATTTATTAGCATTAAAGAGAATCTCAAAACTGGGTGGACATTTGAGGACAAGTGCAAAATAAGGCTAACTGCCATCAAGGACTTACTACTGGGCTGAATTGACATGCAAACCAGGAAAACTGAGAAAGCTTTCAAGCAAAAACTACTCCAAGAAATAAAACTAATGGATCTTTGAAAGGCAAGGAATATGCAAAGCGCCAGATTCCAGAAATCAGACAGGACAGGCAGAGCTTTGGCTGAGTCCTCAGTAACATCTAAATATGCAGAAGTTCTAGGGGACATCCTAAGTCCATTTTCAGCATTCCTGACTTGTATATTTACCTCTTGAATATTCTCAATAATGATTGTAATTACATTCTCCATATTTACTTGTCTTCCCTTCTTCCCACTCACCATTGATTCACCCATGGTTGTTTTCAGCCTCACCTGTAGATCCCCATTTGTTTGTCAGGTGTTTCTTTGACAGGTGTTTATAATTTATTTTGCTTTACTAGCTGCAGTGGTAAATAAAGCACCACTTAAAATTATGACTGTTAAACACCACCCACCACTGCTCTCTCCTTGTGGTCCTTTGCCTTAAATATGCATGTTCCTGTTAGTTGAGCCCTGTGTCCTCTGGACTACCTAAAAATAGATATGTACATAGAAAATGTGGTTTAGGAGATATTTAATTTACCTGCAATTCTCCTTCCATTATACTGAGTAGTTTTATCAAGTCTTCTTTAGAAAGCTCTATGGACTTCTTGTTCTTTCGCTCACTAGGACCAGGTGATTTTGAGTGCCGTTTGACAGTTGCTGAAACCATGACCTCATCTTCCTTCCGATGAGGTTTATTCTTTTTCTTGGCATCTTCCTGAAGTTTTTCATTCTCTGCATGGCTGATGACAGGCTTGGAACTGGAGAAGTGCCCATTAGACGAGCTTTCTCCACCTTGGTTTCGGGATCTCATCCCTGTCTAGAAAGAAACAAATATAAAGATGCATTTATAAACAAAATTGCTTACAAAAAAAGAAAGCCACAGTGGAAATACTGCCTTTGGTGAGAACAACAGTCTTCTAAAAACTGAAGAATACTGTCATGCTCGAGAGACTGTGGTAGAAGGCTCAGCCATTTCAACAACTCTGTGTGTGGCAGAAAAAAAGGTCCTGAGGTAAGGTCAGCCATCTTTTTCAGCAAGCCAATGCTGATGAGTTTAAATGTATGGAACTTAAAAGTGATAACATGTTCCAGTATTTCCTTTTCTTCCGTTGACATTTTGGTCATTCAACACTACAAAACAAAGCAGGTTGTCAAATAGATCTTATTTTAACATGTGGCTTACTTGAGAAACAGAAATGCAATTAAATTTAAAAAAACCATATTGCTGGAGTATAAATTCTCTATGATGTATGGCGTTTGTCAGTCTGCTGTTTCTCTGAAATAAGCAATGATTTTATTGCAGATAACCAAGAAAAATGGGCAATGTAGAGTAAATCAGGTGGAAAGTACTGCACAGGATTATTAGACAATAAGTTCCTTAAAGGAAAATTGAAAAGAAGTTTGAAAAGTGAGCACAAAGGGTATGAAGTCACTAACAGGTAAATGGGTAAGATCAACACACTCTTTCTAGAAGATTCAGGGTTTCTCCAAAATGTCAGCTCATGGTAATTCAGTGCTCACATTTCTGTCTTCTTAAGCACATACACAGAGTCTTAGACTACAACAGCCAACGCTCCTCAGCTCTGTCACTTGACCTACTGTATTGCTAAATTTTTATAGCAATAAATCTAATCAAAAATATTCCAGTGCTTCCAAATATTTCCTCTCATTTAAATTAATTTCTGGTGTTAGTCTGCAGTTTGTTCATTAGTCAAACAGATGGTTTTCAACATCAATAACATCACACACACTTCTGATAAGGAGTTCAGAGCAGCAGTTGACTAGTGATAGAGCAAAACCCTAAAATACATTGACTTCAGCTTTGCTAAATTACACTGGGCCTGCAATGACTTGCCCACACACTTGACTCAGGCAAACATTATAAATCTCTTGCCACAATTAGCCTTGCACTTTTGTAGTTTCACACTCAGCATGAAGATTGTCTTTTTATTGTGACTGGTTGCTCATGTCTTCACTAATTCAGTGGAATTCATCCAGCAGCATAAATAGGGAGAGAATTAGACCCTATATTTTGGAGTGAGAGAGTTTCACAAAGAGATTCCTTGCATTGTTGGTCTGCTCTTATCCAAACAATATGTGATACAGGTATACAATGGCCTTTAACTTCCTGAATGCTTATGCAGGGTGTTTTTCATCAAACAGTTAGGATTAAATACATGAATTACACTTTCTAAAAACAGATCTCCATTATAAGCATGAACAATACCTGAGAACCTCAGGAAATCTTTTAGGTTTCAGATTTATAATGGAAAAATAAACATAGTACTATGTTTCCTCTCAGATAGGACTTTTCAATTTGTTTAACTTTAATGGGTTTGAAACTTTCCAACCACACTTCCTCTCAGGAGAGAGCACTTGGGATTCAATCTGTCTCTCTTTTCTAAGTGTTTCCTTCTGAGTCCCTGTGGGTCACAGCCTCCAGCCACTTTCATCTCTAAACCAAACCTATTTTTTGTGGCTTACAGTGAATAGCTTCATGGCTCCAGGACATCCTACATGTTTTAAGAACAAATATTTGAAGACTGTCTTGTATATGTTTTTCAATGAGAAACAGATTATTATATTATAGTATATTCTGCTTAGTAACATGCCATGTTAGGGATTTCTCTGTAGTAAGACGACTCAACTTACAGACTTGAAGTTGCACAATTAATGTTAAATTTGACTTATGACTAGTTGGGACACATCATCAACCTGAAACATTGCATAATCAACCAGATGTACTTAGCTGAGTATGTTAGACTTCATGAAAGCTGTGTCACCCAGCCACATCACAACTCAAGACAGCCACTTTGATCCATCTGTCCTTATGGGAGCTGAGAGAACAATTCATGAAGCCATGTAAAGAGTGAGCAGTTAACTATAGGTTATCAAGCTGTTAACAGAGAAATTAGCAATGCTTATTTTAAGTGCTTCTGTTCAGTGTAAATCAATAGAGGCTCACAAAGGACAAATGCAAAGTTATGCTTTTTCAAAATTCATTAAAACAGCAACAGAGAGGCTTAACCAATTGACCTAGTGTTTCAGATCGTCTGGCTAATTAGCATATGATCGCTGTTAAAGGTGATTGAACTTGGTCTCTTTCAAAATGTCTTTTAAACTTGTAGATTTATTTTGCAGCAAGCCTTACCTGACAGTCTGCCACACTCAGGGACACTGCCCCTAACAGCAGCTCTTTGTGTGAAAGCCTGCCTAAATCAGAGTAATGCTAACACTTACTCTGTCTTCCCTTATGGTGTTGATACTTTTTCAACACGTTACCCAAATGCAAAGGTGTCATTTGCTGCAGCCAGAAATGCAGGTGACAGAAGCTTAAATGGTGACAGAAAGGGCCAGGGTTTTGATATCCACACAGTAATTTCCAAAGAGTTGAAGGGCCAAAATCAATGGCATGATCCAGCTGTTGTGCAGTGCTCTAGGAATATAAAGCAGCTGTAAGGATGATTGAGTTTTAATTAGAGCAGCATGAAGTAGCCAGAACATACCAGTGATGTTGGCTGAAACACTGTGTGCTGGAAAGGAGTGCTCAGGATTATCATTTTGCATATCCGTCCACATTTCTGATGGAACCATGATAAAGAAAAGTTTCTGAGTATTTGCATGACATTATTTCAGCATGCAAATATCCAAATCCCAAAACTTTGCTTATCTTTTTTTTCACCAGGATTCCAAAACTGATTCTGGGGACACTGCCAGTCTTAACACTGGTAACAAATGGCCTCCTGCTGCCAGTCCTGATCACATCTCCATATCTTATAACATTCCTCATCTGCTGAAGGGATTGTGTTCCCTGAAGAAATAACTCATATGATTTATAACAACTTTAGCATTTGACTCTACTTCCCCCCCCACACACACACTCCTTATCATATTGAATATTAAACTGGAAACCTTTCCTACCAGTTTCCAGTCAAACAAGAAGACTTTATGTGATCATTCACCTTGATTTTGACATGTATTGGCTACTCATTTCAATACGTGCTCACAGCATTGGTACTCTGCATGGGAACTCTCCATTCCTGCCTCTGGTTCAGTCATTTGTTAAGCTTTATGCACAAGGGGCAAATGCTATGATTATTTACTTGGGCCTGTATTGTTGTTCTGGGCATGGATCCTTCAGTTTTTAGAAGTTAGAATCCACACAAGATTTTATGAAATAACCTTTATGTTAGTTTTACTGACATCAGGAGGAAATCTGTGAGGAATTTGCTGAGTAGGATGTCAGAAGAGGACAAGCTGCATGCTATTCCAAGTCTTTCCCCTGCTGATGGCAATTTGTTCTCCCTAAAGCTCATGGAATGGCAGGTTAGATTAGGCTCTGTTACTAGTGCTGATAGAATCAGATAACACAAAGGGGTTCTTTGAACCTCATGGGTACCCCCTCTTGCTAATTGGACATGATGATTTTGGCTCCATAGCACTTTCCCTTAAAATAATAATAATGATGTTATAATATACACACACACACACACAAAGGTTGGTTTAAAGCCATGATATGGTTGTTGCCATTGGCAATCAAGTTTTAGTCTGGATCTCAGTTGCAGATCTAACTGATTAGAATATGGCATTAAAATGGTGGGTTTCTGACAGCCCAACAAAGTATTGTAGGGACAGTGCAATCGGGTTGGCGAACCAAAACTGGAATTTGTTTCTTTGCTGTGGTTTTGGGAACTGTATCTTTCAGGGGTTCTGCTGTGCAGGAATTTGGAGTGGAGCAAAGTGATGTGCAGAAGTGCCTGGTACACAGGGTTGATTACAGAGAACTCAAGCACTCAGCGAGACAAAATTCTGCCCAGTGTTATGGATCAATACATAGCTCTAGGAGTGAAAAATAATTTAAATATACTCAAACTGGAAACCAAATAATATAAAACCTCCATCAGATCTGAAACACTTCACAAATGATGAGGAGAGCTAGAATTTGTTTTATATAGTGTCAGTCTGTATCCAAAAGTAGTAGGTGCCAATTAAAAAAAAATCAAAGACAA
>VWZN01019702.1:194829-228264 GCA_013396955.1 Regulus satrapa | reverse complement strand
AAGAAGGAGAGCAAGGTGGGGGCATCAAATTGACCTTCTGGACTTAGAAGTCCTCAGCAAGGACCACCCCAGATGGGAAAGGATAGATTTAGCCCCAAGGGATCTCGACAGCCACAACTAAGTTTACATGGCTTCAGTGGTGTGACTTTACCAGGACAATCACATAGAGATGCAACTGTTCATACCACCTCAGAGGCTTATTAAAATAATTTGTTTTCATATTGGTTATTCCGGGTCATTTTCCTGGACTATGCAAATGTTATTTATTATTATTATTTTGTCTGACTTGAAGAAATTAAAAGGAATCACATTTCCAAGAGGATTGTGACAGGACCAGGTAGGAGCTGTGGCTGTCCTGAAAGAGCAATGCTGTGAGGTTGGACTCTAGTGCTCCATGAAGCAGTCTCTGGATGCTACAGACTCTGTATCTGACTCTGGATTGTGTCAGATTCTGGATTGTGAATTAACTAGGCCAAGAGTATGCAGACCTCGCTCTTGGTTTTGCTTTTGCAGATGACTCCTGTGTTTGTCATGATGGTCAGAGGAGAGCAGTAAACCTAATGACTTGTACAATGAAGAATAGAAAAAATATCTGACCTCAGTAATCCTGGAGTTTCCTGAATTTCTAAATTTTCAAGCCTAAAGTGACACCACTAATCCATTGTGCTGTCTAACCCTAGTCTCTTGTCCTCATATGCATCATGATTTGAGCAAGCAAAAAAAAAGGTCTTTGCTCCTTTTGACAGTGTTATACTTTGCTGCTTGCCCTTCTTGTTGGACTCTTGGCACGCAGCTATGGATACTCTTTGAATCAGGACAATTCTCCACTCAGTGAACAGCTTGAATAACCAAACCACTGGGGGCTGTAATTCCTGTACAGACTAGGAGAGGACCTGTGGCTAGTTTAGCTTTGTAAACCACTGCTGCCTTCATCCTTTCTCCTGGTCTGCTTCTGCTGCGCTGGAAAAGTGTTTGTCATACAGGTGTTAGGGGGAACAGCACCCCAGTGCTGAGCCTCATGCACTGAAGAATAAATATTTGTTTCATCCCATTGAC
The DNA here is from genome assembly GCA_013396955.1 of Regulus satrapa. Taxonomy (NCBI): domain Eukaryota; kingdom Metazoa; phylum Chordata; class Aves; order Passeriformes; family Regulidae; genus Regulus; species Regulus satrapa. The sequence continues at coordinate 227,208 of VWZN01019702.1, read as the reverse complement.
GCTGCTGCCATGGTGAGGTTTGCTGTTTGCAAGTAGTGTAGAAAAGTAGAGAAGTTATAGCAGACATACTTGCTGAGGTATAGCATGAGAATCAGCAAAGCCTTTTTGCTTTATCAAAGACTTTTTTTTTTTTTTTGCTTTTAAAATTGATTCTTGTAACAGTAGCACATAGTTACACATGGACTATGTTCACCAAAGACCATATAAAAATCGTTCATTTGTTTGAAAAAATAAAAAAGAGAGGAATAAGTATAAATGTACTCTCAGGAAGAAAATAGATTTCTGAAAATTTCATATCTAGATGTCTCTCTAAATAAGTATTATCTGCATGAAAGCAGAAAAGGATTTCACAAAATTAGAAGAGGAAACACAGTCACCACTAAGGCAGAATTATACCACTTTAAGTCCATTTTCTTAATTCCAAGGTAAACTCTTCTCTAGCTAAATTATGGCACAGATTTACAAAGAACAGAGTTTATGCTGGTATAATTCCATTAATTTTGTCATTTTCAGGAAAACTTGTGGTTTTATCTGGAATACTTTCACGTGAGTAATGCATGCTGACCAACTAAGGAGTAACATAGATTTGTTTCACAAAGATTCATGTTTCCCAGGCTTCATCTGGAAAAACATCTTGGATGGATGAGGCATGAGGAATGATAAGCTATTAGATCATCATTGAGTCAAAAAAAAATAAACTTTTATATATCACCCTACCCATGTTTTGATTACTGTGCTTCCCAGCTGCCAGAAAGTACAAACAGGAGTCACAGAGGAGACAGTTTGAGTAGCTGACACCACTAGTCAAACATGCCACAAGGCTGATGAGGGCTGAGACATTTTTCTCTGGACTGGCCATGTGGCTGAAAGGGACTAGCCAGGAGCAAGGAGGGTGGCAGCAGTGCCAGCTGCCTGCAGTGCAGCCTTTCTAGCCCTTTTCAGCGGAGCTGGGAGACATGGACAAATCATCCCTCTTCCCAGCCCACTAGGGTGTCCCAAGCCCAGGAATACCTCTGATTTGAAGGGAAATTAATCTTTGGAGGAAAGTAAAGCTGCTGCTGCTTTCTGGGACTTTGCACATCATGCAGCTGATGAAGCCTGTCTTGAGACACAGCCACTCAGAGCACTGGACTGAACACCGTGCCCTATCATGATTCCTCACTCATTGTTTTACAGCTTTCTGCTCTTTTGAGTTACCCCTTTCAAATCAAACTGTGAACCTCACATGAAGACAACACTAGAAGTGTCACCATTAGTTCCAGTCCAAAACTCCTAAACGTTTTTGTTTTTGTTTTTGTTTTTGTTTTTGTTTTTTTAATCACCTGACAGCCAGAACATGCCTGGAAAATGGTAAGAGAGGTGATGCAGATTAGCTGGCCTACCAAAGATTTCTCACTCCCGCACTTGGGAAATCTCTGGTGTTAGGTAAGCACTGGCCATTTCTTTTTGTTGGCAGCACAGAACCAAGCTGATAACTCACAAGGTGAAATACACTGTGGACATAGGAACAACACTCCAGTAGCTCTAGTAAGTAGTTTCTAAAGACCACTGCTCCTATAGCAATTCCAAGATGTAAAATGGCTCCTGCCAAGATGGTAAGAAACTGCTGAAAGCAGCAGTACACAGGAGCAGGTTGAAAATCATCACAGGTCTTGCCTGGTTTGTATCCTTACTACAGCCAAGCAAAATACCTAAAAATGATATATCACTGAGGGAATATAGCACGGAAACTAAGGTCATTCTGTGAGCCTCGCAAGCTGCTTTAACCTAGGAAAGATCCACGGGGCAAATAACAAATACAATTGGGAAAGTAGGAAGCCCTTAGCTTTCTACAAAATAAGTTTCAGCTTTTCACTTAAAAATTACTTTTTTGCTTCAAAATTAACTTGTATTTTTAACAAGTATGAGATGAGACAAAAAGATTAATTTCCCAAATGCAAACTAAGCTTTGGGTAGAGGTAAATATTTTCCTGTCTCTTTCTGACCTGATGAGGATCTTCTTTTCAGTAGCCATAATTTGCACAGCTCTGATTTTGCTGAAACCAGTAAACTATAGCTACATTTTATGTGTGATTAATTTATCTTTATTTTGTTTTAAAAAAAATACAAAAAAATAATCTCAATGCAGATACCCTTACAGATTTTATAGCAAAGGGAAAAAAAAATAGACAGAGGACCTGTAGTTTCTACAAATATAGTCTCCAAGAGACAACAGTGTAAAAAAAAGCCATCTGCAGCATCTCAAATTTCAACTGTCAACCAAAGCAGGGAGCAAGTTCCAAATCTCTGTCAGTGACTCCTTTGTAGGAAGTTTCAGTTGTTGATAGACACGGAGTACCAGCTTGCAATTGAATGCCTTGTCATCTGGTGAGAAGTGAATTTTACCCCCTCCATTAGGCTGGGCTGCTTTCCACCTCCCGAAAGGTTTCTCCTCTGTGAAGTAGTTTAATTGGTTTCAAAACAAGGAGTTAAAAATAGTAAAAATTGAGTGATACTAAACCTGCCCTTGGGTTTCACTATAAATACTGGTGATTTTAAAATAATATTTTTTTCTATTGGGGGGAAAAAAAAAACCAAACCTGGCTACTAGTATGCTGGAGATTAACCATGCCCAGGACTCCTCTCTGACTGTGAGGCCAGCTGTCCTGGAAAATACTTCAGGCTCTTAAGCCCTCTTAGCATCCATAACATGTTGGCTGCATCCACACAGCCCACTGGGAATTGCTCCTAGCCCATGCTGACTCCTGGAACATGCTCTCAAATGGGTCGGGAGGGTGTTAAGTGGCCTGGCCAGAAGTGTGCCAAGGACCACTCCAGGAGTTTAGCATGACTACAGACCTTCACCTTCCAGTATCTGTGCTCCTGCCCCGTCACTGTTTAATTTACAACCTTTCCTTTCCACAGCCTTTGCAAACAAGGGAAATGGAAAACTAATCAGCCGTGCTAAGCGAAAGTGCAACTCACCATAAATACACAGTCTGCAGAGAGAAAATAAGCAGTGGGTGGTGGGAAAGTAGAAAAAAAATCTGAATTTTTCAAGTTAGGTCAAGGCATGCAGAACTCTAGTACTTGTTCTAAAAGCATATTTTTAAGTTGCTGCTGAGGGATATTTTGGTGATAGAGAGGTTCAGCAGGAGTCAAGAAAAGACGGGGAAGCTGAAGCACAGAGAGAGGTTCACACCAGGTTTATCCCAGCTTTTGCTGGGCTTGGTGGCAGAAACTTTGAGCTTTTCTGCTTCTTATCACTGATAAGGGGACTAGCACTGTGTGGCTCCAGAGTGGGCCTTGCATTATTCAAAGCCCTGGCCTTCACTTGTCGTTACTGTTTACAAAGAGGTAAAAGGAGAGTCTTACTTCATTCCTGGCAGTGCCAGCCCAGTGACTGTCATTATTTCCCAGCAATCCTGCAGGCTTTCCACTGACTTCAGAACTTGTGGCAAAGAAAGTAAAGAAGTAAATGTCAGCCTAAACTATTTAAATAATACCAATGTCTCATGCTGACAGGGAGCAGCACAAAAACCTGCAGATATCTCACCTGGGCATTGAGAATGGCCTCAGCCACTTTAATAGATTTCATTTCTAGAAACCGTATTTGCATGCCTCTTCCAATATCAGGGTTTCAAAATCCCCAGACAAAAATTTCTTCACTTGAAAAGAATGAAGTTAAAGAGTTATCCTGCATTTACAGGTTGAGCTGGTTTTGATGAGGTTTTTAAACAGCTTTTTAACGTTAATCTGCTTAAATCTTCACCTGGCTTTTTAATTCAGAGCAAAAATCCAAGCTAAGCTGAAAATACAGCATGATTTCTTTGAGTAAGGAAGAAAAGGAGAGGGAAAAATCAAATAAATGTTTCTGCATGGGCTTGGTCTTGCATTAGCATTACTAAAATTACCTGTTGCCAGATTCTTTAATGTCTGTGACATCTTAAAATCCAATTTCAACAGGTATAAAATATAAGTTAATTGTGTTCATCTTGTTGCAACTAGCCAGCTTTCTGGCTATCCTTCTTAACTTCATTTAAAGGGTTTAATTTTCTTTGTTTCCCACCAGGATAGGAGAGAAAAATTTTCTCAGCTGCTTTTCTTAGAAAGTAATTTCAGAGCCATGGAAAGATATTGAAAAGAGACCCAACAAACGGAGATATTGAAAAGAGACCAAACATCATGTAGGTTTTACAAGCCTACATGATGTTAAAGTTGTCTGCACCAGTATAAATTCATACTGCTCAGCTTTAAGTATTTCACTTCTGTGACTTAGGTAGAAGTTTAGGTTTCATCCATAATCTGCAGTGTCTTTGAAATGGAGTCTGAGCTCTCTCAGGCTATGTTAGGACTCCAGGTCTGTGGTCTTCCTCAGTCATGCAGTTCCAGTGACCACTGCTAAGACCCACCACGACTCCTGTTTATCAGGGAAAGCATCCCCTGATCATCTTTCCATGGTAAAAGGTGCTGGGGTAGAGGGTATTGTTCCAGTCTCCGTGCCAGGGGACGTGGCTGGAGGTCTCTGTTTTGCCCCTCTGAGTCAGCCCTAATCTCTCTCAAGAGGTTTCGACCTTAATTTGGGCACATCAGTGAAGTGACTGATAAACTGGGGCTGGATCCAGAAATGCATCATCACAAAGGCCGATTTTGCTGATGGGTGGGGAGGCAATAGCAGGTATTTGGCACCTCGTTATCAGCATCTGACACAGTGCCACACACTTGGTGGCAAATGCTGGACACGACTGAGGCTGTGTCCCTCACGGTCCCCGCTATAACCAGCCCTGCCAATTTCCTGTTAATGAAGTCACAAACTGAAACGGTTTGTGCTGTTGGGATGGATTTTCTACAAGGCATCAGACCTCCGCTGCAGGCACACTTCTTGCCTGAGAGGGGCAGAGAACACAGTATTTCTAAGGAGCACTGAAAAGAGAAAGAGGTGACCCTCACTGAGCTCCCTAACTTGGAGATTTGATTCTCCAGCTACAAGCTCTCATGCTGAACTCTTGTCTCGGGAGAGAGAGTGGGGAGAATTTGCCTGTAATAGTAAAAAACAACTAATTTAAGAAACAGCAATGGGATCACAGCAATAAAAATAGATCTACATTAGCTTTATTTTAGTTAGAGAAAGGGAAACTAGAAACTGATTTTTATTAATGAAAAGTCTGAAAATCTGAATCCTAAAATTTTCAAGTTCCTATTTCATATGGGAAGCTGTATGACAAAAAAGCTGTGGGGATCTCTGTTGCTGAAGGGAATTGGCGAGATATCTCTAAATATTAAGGCATCCCTGGATCTTGGAATACAAATTTAAAGGAGTGATTTGACATTTCATAATAATGGCAAAAGTTTGGTCAGCATCCCTCCCCCCACACAGAAAAAAAAGAAAAAAAAAAAGAAAAAAAAAAAAAAAAAAAAAAAGTTGCATATACAGATGGCATATTTTTGGTAGATCAGGTAAAAAAGCAGCATATCAGTACATTACTGGTTTTCTTTATTAATTGAAAAGCTGTCTGACTCTGCAGTTATCTAGTGCCTCAACATTCCTTATTTGTCTTCTTAAATATTTTTCATCTGCCTTCAAGGAAGTTTAGGTGACTGAGAAATTACTTTGAGCTGCTTCTCCTCTGTGGTGGACCCAAGGCTTTGGCAAGGCCCTGTTGCTGATGGCAGCTTTGTCATGCCTTGGCTCTGCTGGGACCAAACTGTGATTGAGAAAAGGAAGATTAGCTAGTTTTCCTCCTCTGAGGAAGCAAATTCATCTTTTATTAAAGGTGTTGTACTTACTTATGTTAAAAAAACCCCAAGATTTCATTTATTGTGTTGCATTTCACATTTCATTTACTGTTTTACTTCCAGTGAGAATAAACCTCACAGAGGTTTATATGCCTAGTGAAAGCGTCTAAGTGAGCTCTCACTACCACCACTTGCTGTGGTACTATTCACTACAGAGACCACAGACAAGAGCTTTTCCTTATCTGTATTTGCCCACATGCAGACTGCATGAATTTCAGAGCTAAGGGAGTTTTTTCAGACCTGCCCAGATGAAAGTCAAAGGGCAGCTCTTCAGAGCATCCAGTAGCCAACTGGTAAGCACAGCTGTCCCAAAAAACAAGCTCAAACTAAACAGCTGAGCCTCCACTGTATATATACTGAAAATATTTCCCAAGGCTTTCAGAAAAATAAGAACAAAGTCCTCATGTTGAATAAATATTTCCTTACTTGTACAAATTAAGAATATTTTTATGCCTTTAAACCTGAAAGACTCTGCTAAATGAAATGGAATTTGAGGAATACATACAACCTATGCCTTTATGATAAATTCTGCAACTCATTTAATCACAGTAAATTCAAAAGCATGGTATCCTACTAAATACTTTCAATTCATCCCGCACAACACCACTGACTGGGAAAAAAACCCCAGCATAAATTTAAAAACAAAGAATTACATAATCAGTCAACAGTTTGCCAGTGAATTCTAGGCCTGCAAAACCACCCTGCTATGAAATGGCCAGAGAATTCAGAGAAACTCTGTACAGCTGGCAGATGGCCACGAGCTCAGCCTAAGGTAACTGTCAGGCCTGCAAAAAATATCTTTATTCTGACTGTACTTACTGGCACTGTTATGACTTTTTGCCATGAAGAAAAACCAAAAGCCTGCATGGAAAAGTGCTCAGCAGCACATCCCGGTGTTGTGGGATGACTTGGCTGCAGCACTGGATTTCCAGGCACTAGAATTCACCCGGCCATACCCTGTGGAAGCAGCAAACACCAAGGATTCGACAAACCTTGGACTTGTTGAAATAAGCATACATGTCAAAGACAAAGGGTTACAACCAAAGGGATAGGAAAGCCTAGAAAATAAAAATATTGGCAGAGCCCGACACTTAGGATTGTGGTACAAAAGTCATGAACTGGTGTGGAAAGTCCCCTGTCCTCTGCTCAGCCAGGGTGTGACACAAGGTCTTGCAAAGGATTTCTGCAGGTAGCCAGACACACAGCATTACTATTTAAGTAAGCAAGAACAAGGCTGGGGAGTTCTATGTAAAGACTTGTCACTGACTGATGTCTTGTACCTTGAAGATGCATTTCTAGAAAGGAAAAAAACACCTGAAAATTGTTCTTCTCATTGTATATTAAAAAAAAAAGAGAAGTGCCATTATATTTTTCTCAAACCACAGACAAACTTTTCCAAATGTCTATAAAGGGAAATATTAAATAAATGGGCTTGCTGAAATAATGTGACAGTCATTTTATTTCATAACACATGCATGTTTCTAAAAGAAAAAAATACTGGGGGCAGAGGGGAGTAATTTTTTAAACATTGTTTTAAAGTACTTAACTAGAAACACATCATTACCAGTTTGTACTCACATCAACTTTATATCAAAGAAAAATAAAGTTTTGTTTGTGTAACATTGTTAGATGAAACTGTAACTATATACATTTTAAAAAGCAAATCACTTATGCCAAGTTAATGTCAATTAGCATTATGGATGACAATTTAAGGAGGATTAGATGATGTATTGCAGGTTTGAAACAACTAAAAATAGAAAAGCTTTACAAGCCATAAAAATTGCACAATGTACAACTTTCAGTTCCAGGAAGATTGTGTTTGCAATCCCTGACTACAAATGGACTTGCTTTCTGACTGTAGAGATAGATCTTCCGGGGCACAATTAATACAGACAGTCCTGAGCTTTCCAAATGACTCAGACATTTAAAAATATGATATGATACTGGGCTTAAAGTTGTGAAATTTTTATAAAATCATTAAGTGTCTGCCTTCCAGTTCCTGAGCTGGGTTCACAGTCTTGAAGTATGTTCTAGCACCTTGAGGAACTTTAAAACTGGAAATATAGAATGTTGTATAACCAATGTGTTACTAGCAAAGGGGCTTTTACAAGACAGGAAAAATCCAATATGAATATTGTAAGATATGTAATGCAGTCATAGGATTCCATGGTGCAGAGTTCCTTGTTACACTACGTCCTTAACGCAGGATGGTTATTTTTAGTCATTATTCTAAAGAAATTCAGAGAAAATAATGTGCCTTGAGAATGTCCTCGAGAATCATCAACAGCCCTTGAGGGCTTTAACAGCTCTGCAATTCCAGAAGAGCCTTTGAAAAACTCTTGGTTTTCATGTTCACATTTCCGTGTTCTGAAATAAGTAATTTCGGTTACCTCCTGGAGCTGACATCTGCAGAAAGCTCAGGTACTGCTTTCCAGCCATGCTGTTGCAGCAGCTTCTCCTGGATGTTATTTATTTAGGAGCGTGGCTCCACCTGGGAGCCGTGTGTCAGCAGAACAGCCCGTGGTGTGCAGTAATACCTGTGTCCAGGGATGCTCCCAGGGCAGGGGCTTCACTAGAATCTGGGTCCGGAGTGGGGAGGAGGGAGTCGAGGGTAGAGGTGTCCCTGTGCCATCGCTCTGCTGCTCCCACCTGAGGCTGACTGGGGTCCCTGCTGCTCCCTAGAGAAGAGATAAGGCTCAGGGGCCACATGCCAGGACAAAGAGAGAAGCAGCATGTTCTGCCTGTCTGCCAGCCATCCAGCAGATCAGCTAGAAAACACAATCTTCCAGATGTAAAGTGACTTGAAAATACTTGTATTTTTTATTTAGAGACTCTAGTTGACTTTATGCACATTTCCAAAGCCATGACAGTGCATAGTGGCCTGAAGAATCCAGAATACAAGAGGCAGGGCATTTGCAGGTATGATACAGTACAGCAACCAGGTGATGAAATCTCACCCTCCCTTTGCCTCCAAAGAGCTGGTACCACAAGTCACAAGCTTTCTGCTGTAATTTGGCAATCAGCGCCAAGAAACCCCTCCAACCCCGAAAAAGCAGCCATAATGAGGGAAGGAAAAAGCTGGAAGGTGATGTGCTGAGTTCCTCAGTGAGTAGAGCAGTTCTGCAGAACATGTGCAGCGCCATGACACAGCATGGTGACGTGACAGCAGAGTGCTAGCAACACCACAGGCAGGCTGCAGAGTCCTGCCTGCTCAGGGGGAACACGGGGCTCCCGCGGCTGGCTGAGCCGGCCAACCCGCAGCACAGCAAGACACGGAAGGCTGGGGACTTGGTGACAACTCCAAATCCTCTGGAGGTGCAGAAGACACACAGGGAACTGGGAGCTTTGCTCCAGGATGGCTGGGGATGCTGCCGCGCACATGGGGACCAGAGCCACTGCACTGGACAAAGGCAGGGTCTCATCTGGATAAAAACTCGTTCATGCATTTGATTAGGTTGCATAAACAAACAGAATTGTGGATTCCCTGAATTCTGCCTTGACCCTCTTGACTGAGCAGCGTGGTTATGGCATAAACAAATTCTTGCAGGTCAGATACACTCCAGACACAGATGGCAGGGAAACGCCAGAGCCAGTGGGTCTGAACAATGCTCAGTGGCAGGACTGGAGGGGTCACAGAGATTCTGAGGGCTGTGAGACCACGAAGGTCTTTATTGGGCAAGGAAAATGTGGTGTTCTGGGAAGCTGTGGTCTTTTAAAATAAAACAGTAACAATAACAGTAACAACAGTAACGACTCTAAAATATGACTGTTATTTAAATAATTTATATAGTTCTAATAACAGTATAGTCATACAAGGAACAAAGCAGGACTACTGCAGTATCTAAGTCAGTAGCAGTCAGAGCAGTGTATGACCCATTTGCCTATTATTTCTTAACAAACCATGAATTCTTGCAAAACAGTTAGTATCAACTTGGTATTTGTATCTTTTTTTCTCTGAGTGGAAAGAATAAGATCTGTTGGATTATCAACAATATAAGTAGAGATACAGTAATGAAATCTTAACCAAATGTAATTGGTGCATACATTTTAAAGAAAACTTAGGTTTACAGAAAGGTTCTTTTACTGATAAGTATTTTCATTTTCTAGAAAATTTGCTTAGAGGATTTCAACCTTGACCAGCTACTTCTTGGAAAAGATTGAGCAATTACACATCTATTTATGAATTTATGAATAGCAGAAAACATTTCCTAGATGTGCAAGAATTTGGGTTATCACACTGTTATACCCACAAGCCCTGAATCACATTTCTCATGACAATTTACAAGGAGCAGAATAGAGATAACTTGTATGAGGCACATGAGATTTACAGCAATAAATTCTTTGGCCTATGAAAGGTTCATCCTTTAAAAAAAATCACTGAGAGTTTTTTTTTCATTAATTTGAATGGAGTAAGGATCAGGACTACTGTCTTTAAAAGTTAATATGCAATAATCTGGATCTAAAAATGAAAATGAGTCATGTTTTTGCAATGAAGAGCTAAATTTTCAGTGCAGTTCACACAATGTAAGAAAGAAGAGTTTGCTGTCAACAAGCACCTACTAATTATTAAGACACTAAAAGGGTGCATCAAGGCTTAGTGGGTCAAATTCTGAAGTAATTTGCCTTTACTCTTCTGAGTTTAAAGATGTTACTCTAGATTTTCAAAAATCTAAGTGAGATTGAAGTCTGATGTTCTGTAAGCAAACGATAGTGGTATTATTCTTGATTTGGAGAAACCTTGTTCACAGAATACATTGTTTAAATATAGGCCCTTAAGGGTACTTTCTTTCCACTATTTATTGTTTCAAAGTAGTTTTACAAGTGTAGTAACTACACCTATATCTTCCCAAGAAGAGACATCCTGGAACAAAGACAGAACTTAAGTAATTTCCATCCTCTGATACTTGACCAAGCAGCACAATAAGGTAGACATAGTATACTCTTTAGAAAAGCTTTCTCTTCATTAAGCATTAAAATATCTCAAGATAATATTTATGCCTATATATGTCTTCTTCATTCTAATTAAGTGATGGCACAGTAAATACAGTGAGCAAAAGAAAGAGTCAAGGTGAATATCACTGTAGTAGTTAAAATATTCCCCATTATACAACATGGTGTTGTATTAAGAAGCCCATGGGATCTTGCTGCTGAGCTGAATACAGCTGTTGTTTCACTCACAGATATCACACAGGTGCATCAAAATAAACCCCTGTTAGGTTAATGAAAGACAAAGCTTCAGTTGCAGACTTTCCCTCACGAGCAACTTAAACGTAGCAGGGCTGTGCACAGCAGGATGCTTCTTGGGCTGCCTTTTCCATCTCAGTTGTTGAGAGTTTTATCATGTGTACTAAACAGAATAATTTTTGTTTGTTACTCTCAGCAGAGTGATTAGAAGCTATTGATTCTCTGTAGGTTTGTTTTGGGGAAAGCCTCTCATCTCTCCTTGTTCATATACAATGCTCCCTCTCCCCCAGTGAAGCATGGATCAGGAAACCAAACGTAGCAGAAAGCTGAAGTTTTCTTTGGCAGGTTTGCCAAGAATCCCTAATGAAAGGGGTCAGTGAAAGTCCCCATATTCCCATTGATCTACAAGCCACCATTCCCAGGACTTTCAAAGGAAAAGCCAGGGAAAGCAAAGAGCTCTCAAAGCTGCTTTTCACTCCAAGCCCCAGCAACCACACTGGGGATAGCACAACAAAGGGCAAGTCCTGGGCAGGCAGTCTGGTGGGCTGCTATGAAGGTCTGACTGTGCACAGCTAGTCAGAATGGGACACAAAATGAAGCTGATTTTGTCAATCACCCTACACCTCACCAGCTCCACTGGACTTTGGGATGCATGAAGGGCACCTCCTTCCCATTCCCACAGGCTACCACGGGGGCAGGAAGCGTGTGACAGCTTCCACTGTCAAATCAACCCTTTCACTATCACTGTTATCATCAGAAGTGTTTGTTAGAATTACAGATCCCTTTCATTTATTATCAGTAAAGAAGAGATGTGGGGACCTAAGAACCCAGGACCCCACATCAACCCCCTGGGGCCACTAACCCTTCCCTGCTCAACCACGGAGGCCACTAAGCTGGGCCCACAGCCCAATCTGGGCTCCTCCTACATCCAGGAATGTGCCCAATGCCAAGGTCTAGGGCTGTCCCCCCTGTTGCCCAGGGGGATTGCCACCACCAGTTCTCAGAAAGAAGCCACTCCTGCAGTGCCCTGACATGTATTTCCTTAATTATCTACTTAACTGCTAGTATTCATGGTTGCGATTCCCCTTTGCTCTTGTTCAAACATTTTAAAAGCTTTTCATTTTCATTGATCTTCATATGTGCATGTAGTAGCTAAAATTTGTCCTTTCCTTTTCATACAGTCTATTACAAAAACTCTTTGTCTTCTGCCACAGGGCAGAAAAATGCTGGAAAGGAAATTAGCCTGTTTATTCCTGAGAAAAGAAGGACTGTAGAAAAAAAAAATGCTCCCCCAGTATCTCTCCTTTACACTTAGAGACATCCTGCTCTCCAGTGGTCCTGATGCTAAGCACTGGGATGTCAGGCTTAGCACAACTAGGAAAAAGTTTCTTGCTGAAGCTCCCCTTGAAACTTGATTAAACTATCAACTCAGTAAGGGTTAGAAGTAAAACAGGCAAAAGAAGATTGCTGTCACAGTCTTAACAGCTGGCAAATGGGAATCTCCTGGAGTTTTCTAAGAAGCTATGGCACAGGAGACCAGGGGATACTGCATTTGACCAAACATCCTTTTCTCTGTGGTCCTGGGAGGTGGTGGGATCAGTTGTACCCACATTCTCTTCTGCTTTCCATTGGCTCACACCAAGAGGAGCACTCTGTAGAGGTAATTCCAGGGAACCAACCCTCCAAACTCTTTGAAATTCCTTAAGGGCAACACGTGAATGCAATTGTGCCTTCTCCAGGAAAGGTTCATCATATATTATACAGTGTTCATAGGAACTTTCCCAGTCAATAATTGTCAAACTTTGGCAAACAAACTTTCAAAATGCCAGACCCATTTCTTCAATGATTACTGTCACAAATCTAATGAACTGCATACAATGGTGGCTGAAGGTCTCAACCACATCAAAAATCTCATTGATTTCCCAGCTTTTGATTAAAACCCTAAAACTTTTTGTACTGAAATTTCAGTCAACAATTTGTGGGGGAAAACCCACATTATTTCTAATGAAGATCCCCTCAGAAGATTCTAAACCTTTACTCAACCTCCAAAATATTTGGCACAGCACATCCTTGCAAGCCTGAAATTATTACTCGCTTTGCTATGGTTTCTTTTATTGTGCTATTATACAAGAGTGTTGTAGTTTGTAATTTGTAGCACATTACCTCAGACTTGTTCAGGTACGAAGATGGACTTCTGGGATGATCAGGGTAATGGAGAGCCCATCACATGAGAAGACAGAATGAAGAGCTTGGCTTGTTTAACTTGGCAAAATAAAGGCTGTTAAGGGATCCAGTTGCTGCATATAAATATATTGCAGGGGCAAACATCAGGGAGATGGGAGAGACATTTAAATTAAATTACAGTGTTGGCAATGGAATCCAATGGCACAGATTGGCCAAAATTTAACCTATGTTAGAAACCAAAAACAGGTTATCACATGGGGCAATGAGATTTGGGAACAATTGTCCAGTTGGAGAAACAGCAGCAAAACTCCTAAATGCATTCACAGTGAAACTTGATAAGTGTATGAAGGGGATTATAAAACATGATTCCTGCAATACTATAACAATAAATTTGATGACCTATTAGATCCTTTCCAGTCCTGTGTTCCCATAAAAAGCTATAATATATCATGCTGATTCTGTACACTTCAACCATGCATGCCTCAAAACAAGATATACCAGCATATTTTATATGCTTCAAGCTATTTAAAAACAAACCAAACCAAACCAAACCAATGACTTTAACCAAATAGTTGAGTTTAGTAAGCATATTTGTTCAGGGTAGGGATAAAACTTAAATCATTTACTCTCCCACGACAACAATAAATTCAATAGAACCCAAATATATTACAAAATAAATATCTTTTATATTCAGTTGTCCACCACTGAAATTCCTAAGATTATTGATAATTAGTTCTACTTGTCATCTAGAACTGTTTAAGCTTTATCACAATTTTTATAAAATATTTTATCCATGGATTTAAAACCTTTGCAGCTGAAGTTCAACTGTTATTTATGGTATTCTGCTCTAAGCTATAAATTAATTAAGGACAAGAACATTTTTGTGCTAATGCATTTTATGTTGGAGGGTATCCAAAAGATATAGCCAAGGGAACAGAATTATGATTGTTTCTAATTTATGTTGGTCATAGCATGGGTGGAACACATGAGAGGGAAGATTTTTTTTAAAACAGAGTCATCTGGTTTTGAAACAGCTTCTTTTTTTCTTTTTCTTTTTTTTTTTTTTTCATGCTTAAAAGGTTTCTTATGCTGAGCTTGAAATAAAAACCCATGAACTTTTACAAAGCAGAAAATTTCTTGGGTAAAAAAAATAGATTACAAAAAATCGACTTCCACCAAAAGCAGTAAAACAGTTAAATGAAAATTAATAATTTACAAAAAATTTTCTTTCTAAATGTAAACTCACACAAATACAGAGCACCCCTGTGAATGGGACCAAACTATACCCATGAGAGTACTACACATATTTTCACTTTCCTGTAGCTCCTACTTGAAATTTTGATGAAAATACCTCTATGTACCAGTACCAGTACCAGTACCATGTACCAGTACCAACATCATATAAAGTGTACTAGCTCAGTGAAGGCAAATTTTACTATGCAGATGCCCCAAACAATATACTATCTTATGGTAATTAATAATATCAAAATCTGTTTCACTCTACTCTCAACTGAGATGGCTTCATAAACCTAGCTTGGGGTTTTCTGGTTTTATTAGCAGTTCACTGTCTTAGCCAGGATTAAAAATCAGTTAAAAGTCTCTCACCAGTTTCTTGTGAGCAATGCTGAACTCAGCTCTCAAGATTCAGCATTAGATACTCAGGAAGAAAGGATCCAGAAGAATCTGTCTCCATTGCCATCAGTTAATGGATAGCTTAGGAACTGAATTACTGACTTCTAAAATATTTTTCTATCTTATATAAAAATTCTTCTGAAAGCATTCTAAGTTTCTGACTTTAATTGACCACAGTGAAAAATCAATTAACATATGTCTACACAACTTTGCATGCATTTTTTTTTTTTTAATCATATGCACATGCACTTATATTGTGAAGGACTGTCCAGCCATCCATCTTCTCTAGCTTCTTGTTATTCAACATCTTTCTTCCATGCCTCTTTACACCTTTTTCTCTCAAGTAAACAATCAAATGTCTGTGTGGGGCTGAGTTGCCAGTTGGGATTAAACCATGACACCATTATATATGATTAAGCATTTAATCAGAAGAGATATGCATTTTTCAAGTTCCTGATTTGCCTCAGCAGTCCACATGACACATACACATCAAAACAGCTGTGTTTCCTTAAACTGCTACTTTTGTCTTAAGCAAAATTAGTTCTTGATGTGAACTGAAACTGTCCATATACTTCAAACTCTTTCAGAAACAAATTGGTCATGAGTAAATGAAGACTGATCCATTTTCAGAAGGCTGATGTTCTCAAATATATTCTCTCAGAGAGGGAAAATGTCCTTGCAAATTTTAAGAGAAAACTCAATCCATATTCAAAAGAAAAAGTTATATACTGTCTAACACTAGATTCTGGATTTACACATTATTAATTCAGAGAAATTCTAATACAGTCCTCATGGACTACACTGTTTTGTTAATGTTTGTTTGTCAGAAACGAGATAGCTTCACAAGGAATCTCCAGTCCCTGTTGTACTGGTCCTCTGTAAGGATTCTGTGCTCCTCTGAAATATTGGTAAGAAACAGTGTCAGGATGGTCAGAAAGCGTATGGTACTAACTCTAGGTTTAGAACCCTGGACAACAATTTCATGAGCTTTTAAATTTTTTTTTTAAAATTTCCTGTGGAAGACAAATCTGTTCTCAAGGGTCTCTCAGATATCAGATGGTTTCTATGCATCGCAGCAGCCAGAGAGCATTTGCTTTGCCTTTCCTTGTTTATCCACAGCTCAGGGATCTGAGCTCTGCAGGACTCTGGCACTGACTGCCTTCCATCCTGGTTGTGTCTGGGAAGAGATCCAGAAAGGTGAGTGATGCTGACATCTTTCAAACCCATAGAGTTCTAGCAGAAAACTAGTCTATGCTTCTATCATGTTCTGGTACCCGCTCTCTTTTGCTGATTACTGTTGCTTTACATGGGCTTTGAAGCGGTGTCCACCAGCAAACAGAATGGGATGTTTTTCACACACTGAAGAGCAGAACTACAGAACACCTTCTCCACTGATGCAGAAGTTAACATGACTTGGGAGGAGACATTCTTGGCAGAAATACTCACTTATGGTTGCTACCCAGATAAAACACATCAGGTTAGGGCAACCTCTTGAACTGAAAACAGCTGGAGACAGAAAGAGTGCTCAGGGGAAGTTTCAAATCCTTGCCATGCACTTGCTCTCCCCTGCTGGCAGTTTTCAGCTGCTGGTTTGTGTGTTGATTGGTTGGTTTGCTTGCCCAGAGTGGAGCACAAACGCAATCCCAGCTGCCACTAATTATGCTGCAGAATTTCTTGCAGCTGATTGAATTTCAGGGGTTCGCACAGAGAAGCCTTGAACCTCACCTCGGGAAAACCAGTGGCAGCTTACTACTAATGCAGTAAACTTCCCTCACTTCATCTGATTGCTTATGACAAGACATGGAAGTAAAACTGAAGGACTTGATGCTCAGCTATTTTAAATTAGTGTGGCTTGGCTGGTACCCTTAAAAGCAGACTTCTTTGTCCCACTGTAGTTCTGACATGAAAAACATACTGTTATCTCAGCAAGGATGGTTAACTGAACTGTTTTGTTCTAATACAAAAGATTTCTATTTTTAGAAGCAAAACTGCAATTCATACCCTACAACAAAAAAAATCCAACTCTATCCTGAGCAGAAGTACACAAAAAATTATAATACCTCCCAGCAGGTATCTGCAGCTGACTTATGTTAGTCTTAAACCACAAAAATTTATTGCCATTACTAAGTCGTTCAAATGTGAAAGCTATTTTTGCAGAACAGTAACTAATGGGCTTGCAAATAAGAACAGAGCAGCAGGGAACTGCAAAACGTTATCTCAAAAGTACTTGCCTCACCCATAAATGAAATCCAAAAGCAACTCTTCCCATGGACAGAAAAGAAGGGCAGAGCACGTTGCTTGTTGCTGAGCATGTGAACAAATTGCATGCCACAGCTCAGATGTCACAGCACTTTTTCAATAACATTTTTAAGCTTTCGCTAATGCCTCAAGCACCTAAAATTAAAGGTGAAATATCTTGGATAGGAAGGATCTTAATCTTGTGTATATTTAGATATTTATATTTATTGATGTAACAGTTGTTCCTCAGAAACTCTTCTGTTGAATTAGTGCTGGAGCTGCAAGTTTTTGAACAGTATGTACCCCAAATTTTTGTAAGGCCAAAAAGACTATTTAAGATAAAAGTACTGGGAACATAAATTATGTTTTCAGAGTTACAATTGAAAAGTGTATCGAGTTGCTTCTTAATTGCAGAACAATCTTATATCTGAAATCATTAGCAATGTTCAAGGTGCATGTCACAACCAGAATTCTATTTAAGCACATTTTTAAAATTATCTCTTCTTTCACTTAGCCTTTTTGTTCAAGAATCCCTTTCTCATGGATGGGTTGGTAAAATATGCATCACTCAAAGCTCTGTAAAGAATGCAGCCTCTGCTCTGCTTTATGTCAGATCATTTCCTCAGCTCTTGGAGAAGTATTTGAAAGGCATGTTGGCAGATGAAAGTCTCCTGGTTTGCTCTAAGACTGTGATTTTCAAATTTTAACAAAACATGCACTGAACACAGAGCATTGAAAACTTATGGAAGAAAATGGGTGGTAACTTTTGCTTCACACTCTCGTTTCAGGATGGAGTTGCCTCTGAGGTTCTGTATCATTTACAGGAGTGAGCAACTCCTGGGGCTCTAAGGCACCACCACACTCCTTTCATAGGAGAGGAAGGCCAAGGAATTCATCCAATCGGTCCTCACGAGCTGCAAATTCCAATGCTCTGCTTTTGCAGGGAACAGTGTAGAAGGCCCTGCAAGGCCTGATGTCCCCACAACATAAGAGTTGTGTGCTCTGTTCTGCTCAAGACAAGGGCTCAAAGTAGTTCTTGGGGTTTGTGGTTGGTTTCTTGACTGTTAACAGTTTAGTTGATGATGTACCAAGAAGTTTTGGGTTGCTTTTTTTTTTTTTTTTTTTCCTGACAGATCTTCTGATGGAGCCTGTATGAGGTTTTTGTGTTACTCATTGAATTGCCGTTCAATAAAAAAACAGTCCTCCAAAACCATGTATGGTTAAAATTAACTTTTTTTACTGGCTTTTTTTTTTTTCTTGCTTACAAGTTGCCTTTTGAAAAGGACATAGTCCTATGAAATCATGTGCCCAACTATGCTTGTAGATCTAAGCACCGTTTGTCCATAAGGAACTAAGAAGACCCAGTGAGGTGTTATTAGCTTTGACTCATCTGACTGAAATATCATCCGCTGTGCTCATTAATGAAGGTAGTTCAGGTGGAAACACTGATCCCTGAGCTTTATTAAAATTGTCTCTGTTGTTTCATCTAATGAAAAGAGGAAAAAGAAAGTAGATAGAAAAAAGATGCATAAAGAGGATGTATACTAAAAATCATGCCTAAGGAACTAACTCGAAAATTCAGTTTAAACATGTGTCACAAAATTTTTTCCAATGCTAGAACTTTCCACTGTTAGAAGTTAAAAATATGCTTGGAAAACAGTCACTATAGCTGTAATCTTATAGAAGTCTGATTCAATAATAATAAAGTATAGCTTTATAATGCAGGAATGTTTTATGTGATTGTTCAGATGATCCCAGGCACTTGGTGTGCTCAGATGAGCATGACATGAGGATTACGTCTGAACTAGGAGATTAAGCAGCGCCAGGGCTTGGTCAAAATTTTGGCATGGATTAACCAGGGGTCCTCCTAGAATGGTTCATGAGTTAGGCCTGCCTGGAGATTAGCCTAGCCAGAGTTTGGCAGCCTGCTTTGAAGTTGCTTGTTGCTGAGCATGTGAACAAATTTAGTAATGTAGGTATGACCAGACAGGTAATACAGCAGGACTGAGGGTCAGAGAACCAGC
Organism: Regulus satrapa; assembly: GCA_013396955.1. Lineage (NCBI taxonomy): Eukaryota > Metazoa > Chordata > Aves > Passeriformes > Regulidae > Regulus > Regulus satrapa. Next base: position 208,171 of record VWZN01019702.1, on the reverse strand, counting down.
ACTGGCATTGCCTTGTGTCACCCACGTATTTTTAACTGTTTCTGTGTGGCTTTCAAACTGTGAGAAGTGGAAACACAGATTTTTGCTTTTCAGAACTGCAGCAGAACTGCAAAGCCCTGGCTTTGGAGAGGAGGGCAAGCAAGTGAGAAACACAAGGACAGATGGCACAGTCAGATGGAATGAATTCCTGGGGGGGAGTGCAGCAGGGAGAAGAGGAAAAGCGAGCATGATAAAAATATGGGAACAGCAGCTGCTGTAGCTGTTTCTACAAGAATAAAGCAGGTTGAGCAAATTGCCTTAGGAGCCTGCCCTGTGACCAAATCCAAAAGGAAGAACTAAGAAGACAGCTTTGCAGGGAAGTGTGGTACCATGCAGGTGGGTGAAGTTGGAGAGTTGCAACTACTGGAGAGCGATTGGAGATCGAACACTTCCAAAGCTCACAACTGGAAGATGAGCTGAGATGGATGCTGGGACACGGAGAGAAGTCCAACTTTCTTGTCAGGCAGTGGTGAATGCCCAACTGTGCAAAGGCACAAAACAAGAACTGAGAAAATTCTGATTCCAAGTGTGAATCAGCTTAAAATTGAGATAAATTCCTATAAAAGCATATTTACACTGGCAAAGTGTCAGAGAGACTGTTGGTTATTCTCTGCCTTCCCAAAGGCAACAAGTCCATCCCACAGCAAAGGTGATGGCCAATATTTATAATTGGCAAAGAATCCTGACAGACAGGTATGAAGGTATCAAAAAAGGGCCTGTCATGGCGCTATTCCTCACCAGTGACCCTCCCTAGCAGCAAGAGCAAGCGTGCTGTCCATAAAACTCCTGCCACCATGTCATAGGCTCTGCTGAGGAAGAATTGTTAAAACAGAAAAAACAAGGCCTCTGATCTAATTTTTTTTTCTTCTTTTTTTGTGGTGTAAGCTGAAGCACCAGATGAAGGAGCAGCTGTGGGAAGAGTGTTACCTAACCCGGTAGCTGTGAGGTGGAGGTGCTTTCTGGAAATGGCACCTGCCTAAGTCAGCTGCAACAGGTGAGATATGAGAAACTGCGAGAGCTTTCAGCATGTGTGGGCTATCCTGAGAAGTTAGTTTCTCTACTAGGTATCTTTTCACAAGATATCCATGGTGGTAGCCCTTAGCTTGGCATAATTTTCACAGGAATAGCAAAAGTCAGTGTGCTGCCACAGAGCAGTTTCCTGGCTGAATTTCAGTAGATCGCTCTGGAACACGGAGACATTAAAGCTCTTCAGCAAAATGGTTATGGGATTGTTTTCACATGGGCAAACAAGAATTTTCTCTCAACTAATTCTTGGAAATGCTCAAAGCATTCTAGCTGAAACTTCCAAAAACAATTCAGACTCAGCCAGAAATCCAGCCTGAACAACTGAAGTTTGGCAAAGCTGTAAACAACTGGGCTTCATACAAGGCTAGATTTTTAATGAAAAGTGTCAGGCAAACTTAGATAGGGCTTTGTTATCAGCTTGCTCTGCAGTATTTTTTCTCTTCTATATCCCAGCCTAACACTGAATTTGTAAATCAATTTTTACATTGTTGTGTTTTGATATAGCATTTTGTATCTGCTCACATTTATACTTCAAATTCTCACCTGCTGTGAATTACCAATTGATTAGATTTATTTTACCAATAGTAAAGCAAACCTTCAAACTAAGATAAATCCATCAAATGCCACCATTAACAGAGTTTCAGGTTATTGTCTAGATAAGAGAAATCTGTCAGATGCAAAAAATCAAGGTGTTCCTTGATGGAAGGTATCTCATGGAACACCTTGATTTTTTTTTTTACCAGCTTTTTCTTGACTTTAAGGAAAGACTTGCAAAGAAAATTTAAGAGAAAGCTATTGAAGAGATTCAAAATGTACCTAACATTGACAGGACTGTTTATCAACAAGTCTCTTCCCTCCCTTCTGTGTTCTAAAAGAAGTATTTTTAAAGATGCTGAAAATAAAACCAGAGGTTTTTATTAAATAAATTAATATATTTTTGTTTGTAATCAAAACATCAGAAGGGGTGTGTTCTGACTTTTGCTACCTTATTCTTGGTGGATTTTGTGGTTTCTTGGAAAATACATGAAAAAAGGACATGATCACAATCTGTGAGCTGACATACACAGCACATTCTCAGGCATGCTCTAAGAACTTTCTAAATATTCCTTGTCATTATTTCAGCCAAACTTGCTAAGTTTTTTTCTGTATTTGATCTGCCAATGATGCCGATTTTGGCAGGACTCAAAAAAATATGCAAAAATAATGTAACATCTGCAATTTGTGTTTTCCTGCCTGCAATGCTCTATGACAGCATTTTTAAGATGAGCCCATCTGACACTGCCAGACTTTTGTGCAATGTCCTTGGGGATTTTGACCTACTAACTACAGCAGATTTTTAATGCAAGCTGTTTCAGGCAGGCTCGTTTCCATAAAGAAAGTGGTTTTATTTGAGAGGTCACACAGATGAAACGCCACTTTTCAGAGTTAGAAACCAGATGATTCCACTGAGCTGCAGGACATAATTGAGAAGTTTTGCCTTCCTTGAGAAACCTACAGCAGGGGAGTTGCACCAAAGACGAAAAAATGAACCCAGTATAACACAGCAGTACCTGCACTAGGTATTTCTTGAACTGTCAAATACTACATAATCTAATATTGTCTCCTAACACAGGCAACTGAGGTTCACTGCTTTCTTCATAGTATAGTGACACTGCATTATTTATTTGTAGTGTTAGGTATTTTTTTCAGCAGTGGTTTTGCTCTTGCTTAGGTTCTCTCTCTCTGCAGAAAAAGGGGAATATGAGGTTAATACAAATATTTTCCAGCCATAAATCATGTCCCATGGGCCCTAGTGGAGGGCTGGGACACCTTCACACTTCCTCTAAAGGCTCAAGGATGTGCTTTTCTCAGCCCCTGGTGCTACAGCTATGCAACCATCCTATTGCTTGCCTTCTGTGGATTCCCACCACAGGGAAACTGGAAGCAGAGCAGTCTGACTAGAGCCTGCAGCTGAAATTATGCTGGGCAATTTCTTCTAGTAAACATTCTGAAGAAGATTTGGGTCAAATTCAACATAAAGTTGAAAAGAAACAAGAAATGAAAATGGAATATATGAACTGCAGAAACAGTTCCTTTTCCTATTTCTGATACTTTTTTCCCCATACTAAGATCACAAGAAGACAGAGGTACTATGGGAGGGAAGTACAACAATTTTAAGAAACTTACTCTGTCTTCTCTTACCACAAGCCCCAATTTTCTGTCAAAGCCTATTAGTGTCTTAAGTTCTTACAATACAGAACTGTTTTTCAAATTGTCTACAGGATTAAAAAATGGGTATTTTAACAAAAAATGTGTGAAATGTGTGTTACAGGGGGTCAACCAACTCTGTCACTTTGCATGTAGCATTGGGTCTTCCCAAGTATTAGCCCTTGCTCCAGTTAGTACTGAAATATTTCACACAAAGTTGACTTTTTCCTGCAAAGTGAAGCAGTCAAAATATTTTTCTGGGAGATGTTTTAATGTCTATACTGTAGTACAAAGGTGCTGTAACCTTTTCCTTCTTGGATTGTTTTGATGGTTTTTTTTCAAGGTTCCAAACTCCCACTTATCTTCCTGTTCTTTAAATTTTGATAGATGAGCCCCATAATAGAAGCAGTATTTTGAAGTCTAGTAAAATATTAAATCCAAACAAAAGTTAATGGATTTCACTGCAAATCCTAAGAGAGAGGAAAAAAAAACCAAACCCAGAAAACATAGCAAAGCATTCATTTGTTTTTATTTTTTAAATTCAGTCATCAATCAAAAAAGTACAGACCTATTATAATTATTTTTCTGAGAATTTCTCTGAAGAACTAGCTGGGCAATGCCTCCTTCTCACTTTTCTTTATCTCTCTTACTTGTTGGTTGTTTACCTGTCCTCCAGCTTCTTCTTTCTAACAGATACGGATGTTCAAGGACAGAACTGGGAGCATTGTAAATGTTCCTGTTTTCTCTCAGGGAGGAAAACAGTCCTGCATTTGTGAACAGTTGCTTTTGTGGGTGGACCACCAGAGAACTACTCAGTGCTTGGTTATGATCTGAAAACTCCTGTGGGCCAAGAAATCAAAGCCTGTTTGCTGGGGAATTGTACATTAAAATGGATAAAATAACTTTCATATTGTCTGTGGTAACAAATATAGCTAAAACAAAAAATATAAGGTGGCAACTAATTTAAAATGTAAACAATCAGTTGACACACTGCAGGGTTACATATACAAAAATATTTATTTTTATTCCCAGGCTCAGGTGCCTATTTTCTTAGGATGTGGGAGAAGGAATGAAGGGAAAGAAGAGGAGCTGTTGCTGCACCATTCACAGATGAGAGATGGCTGATCTGCTCCCTCAGCACATGACTTGACTGAAGCCCTGTGTCTGCTGCTCCATTACAAGTGACCGGTGAATAACTGCACGCTTGCAGAGTTGCACTGTGCTGCAGGTAAAGCCACAAGGTAGACAGCATTTTTAGCCTAAGGAAGCCTTGAGACACAGTTGATGTTGGGGTGAACTGAAATGTTATCTGTCAGCTGTAGCTGTCAGCAAAAATATTAAAGGAATAGCAGCTGCATCATGCCACAAGCAGGGGAGTGGAGCAGCCGTAGCTCTAAAATAGATTTTAGAGTCAGACAAGAGTTTTCTTTTAATGAACTCTAGTAATAGTCAAGAACCGCTTATTTTCTAAGCTGCTTTGAGCCAGTTGATAATGCTACTGCTTTTAAAATGTTTTAAACAAATGTCTGAGATGCAAGTAAAGAAGAGCTATTTAGAATAGGACTTATTGAAAGGTGTGTTACTAAAGCTTTAAAATGTAGTTTTCCTACTAATTGTTTTCTGCTTCTGTAGCTTTAAATTCGCTCTCACCATTTTATTCTGTAAGTTCTGATACAGCAATAAAACTGATATAACAATAAAAAAATCATAACCATGTTTCTCAGCTGGAAGAAAAATTATTTGCTTAATAGAGCTACTGTAGCATTTATTCTTCCTTTTCAGAACATTTAATTAAGAAGATACTAAGTTATCCTGAAGGTATTTATTGAAGAATAGCATCTTACATTCTTCTTGGATTGTCATTAAAGAAAATAATAATAAGCAGTGGTCTCTTCAGGATCTTGAACTCCAAGATAAATGTAATAAAGTTTGTGGCAGTGTGTTATTGTTTACTGCTTGGAAAAACTTACGCAACAGCAGAATATTGCTCTGATTTTTGATCTTCTGCTAATGAAGTACAAGCAGATAGGGTACAGTTGCTATGAGTCAGGAAATGTGGACATTCCTGGACAGAGGCCAGGGGGGCTTAGACACACAGATATGAGATGTTTATGTGTCCTTTGGAGGAGATATACTAAGTTGTTTTGAAGCACCTCAAGCTACCTGATCCAAGAAGCAACCAAATGACCACTCTGAAAAGAGGTTATTACCTCTCAGTTTCTCAAGGTCCCTTATTTTCACATCAGGAAAACAACAGTGAAGTAGGTTCTCCACAGGAGCTTAGAGATCAGATATTAGGTTCAGCCGTGAGACAGTAGGTTCAAAACCCTGAGGCCTTAACTTCGTTCTTTCACTATGAAAAGAAAACAAAACAGACCCACAANCTTTGTTTCAGAAACCGATAAAAAAAAAAAACCAAGTTTTTCCCCAAAAAAAAAAAAAAAAAAAGCCCCAAAAAAAAAAAAAAAAAAAAAAAAAAAGCCCACCAATCCCATACCCCTAAATCAAAAAAAAACCCCTCAAAAACCAAAACAACCCAACAGCAGCAATAAAACACCAACCGACCAAGAACTAACCAAAAAAAGCCCCCTAATGTGCTACAGTTTGCTGTGAGACTTTAAACAAACCTTTTAAACGCATATTCTGCTATAGTATGGTATGAGTTTTTTGTAAGACAATGGGTATAACCACTGTACACACAGGGAGAAGCTCCACTTTCCACAATGACAAAGAATTTGCTGAAATGCTGCTACATTTCAGTACATGGTACATCCGCAACTCCCTTTCCTTCTTTTCAGCATTCTAAACTTGGGTCATCAGTTTTTATGTGAAGTGAACTAGGATCATTTAGAAGAAACTATTGCTTTCTTTTCCTTTCCACATCTCTTTCTTGCATCTGAATATAATTGCCCCAGAAGACTGATTTTTTCACTCTTTTGGGTGGTGTCTTTTCCTTGTTTTCTTGCAATCCCTCCTTGTGCCATTCCCCAAAAGACAGCTACAGCTTTCATGCCTCTCCCAGCAGAGCAGGACATGCAGACAATTTTTCTGTGCTGGTAAACCCAGGATGTGGGTGGCTGCTTGGACTTCCACATTTCACGCTGTTTGTTTTTTGTTTTTTGTTTTTTTCAGGGGAAACTTCACAATCAAGACCTGAGCTCCCTTTCATGAAATCCAAGGAAGGGTCACTTATTATTGCATTCTCTCCCCAATCTGAGAGGCTCACAACTAGACACAGAGATTATTTCCAGATCTCCTGCTTTGATCTGGGCTAGTTTTGAGGCCACCTGTGCAGTTGTCACTGCTGTTCCACCATGGCAGGGCACAGTGTGGCAGATCCAGTGGCCCTCGGTAGATTCAGCAGCCGTGGCTACTTCTGAGCAGTAGAACATAGGTAAGGGTGAGACTCTGCCCTGCTCCCAATCTCACCATCCCTTCTCTCTGCTGACATTGCCAACCAGACAGATTCAAAATAAAATCTTCCACAGTTGTTTCTCAGGACATTTTAAAGCATCATGGCACCAGGTCATCTAGGGATCAGAGACTTCAACTTCTTTGAAGACATCAGAACTGTGGGGTTTTTTGAATTTTCTCTGGCTTTAATTAAAGCTGAGTGTCATGTAATGGCAACCTAATTCCTTGGTAGGTCCCTATCAAAAATCCCAGTCGGCAAGAGTCACTTGAGCTGCCACCATTGCTTTAACAAAGCAGGCACGCCTGGAGGCACTGGTTACCTGCTGAGCTTGCAGGAGACAGGCTGCACCACAGGACATTTCTTCACGTTTTCCACGTTCTCCCTCTTCCTCCCTCTCCACAGCCCCACAGTGGCTCCAGAGCTGCTAATTTGGGCAGTCACATTCGGCACACCCCTTCTCTCAGAGGTTCTTTTTTCCTTCAGGATTATTTTTCTCCCAGCAGTGTCCTCTTTTTACTAAAGAGCTTGTCCTGAGCACTCCTGTCAAGCTCACAAGCTGACAGCACCCTCTTTGCCCTGTGAATTACTTCTGATACAACTGAACCTGAGGGAATGGTTTTGATTTTCCCGAAACATCGTATTATTGACATCCATTTAGTTTCCATTCTGGCATGGTTTTGTTCTTGAAGCTTTCTTGTCCCATCCCTGGTCCTGCTCTTACGTTTTTTTGCTGTGCTTTAGACATTCAGCTGATTTATTGTGACCTACAACTCAGGGCACAGCTAAGCTTCCCTCTGGAGAGCTCCTCTAAAAATACATATTCTTGTCACACAGACTAATTCAACTTCTATTCCTACTTCTCCCTGCAGAATCTGTTTTCCAAGGAGGGCTATTTAAGTCTTCTTATTCAAAGCTGTTGACATGATGTTGAATACTGCAACATCTCAAGAGCGTCGAAGTCACCACTATGTTTATTCTTGTAACATTCCAGGTTGGTATTAAAAGTGGAATAGTAACTTGCTGAGAGTCACACAGGGAGTCACTGCTGTGAAAGTCAGCAATTTAACCAGCACTTCTCCTCCCTGGTGTGACAACTGTCACCTCACATTTTAAGGTAACATTATTTTAAACAACAAAATTCAAATACGGCATGAATATTTTGGAGAGGGAACCTGAATTTAGTGAAGTGTTTCTGGTGAATAAGGAATCTATGAGATGTCCTGCTCCTCTTACAGTCTTGCAGTTCAGTCACACTCTTGCAGTGGGATTTAGACTTTGTTTACACAACTTCTACTGGTGGTAACTAAATTAACCCTCCTCATGTGCAATTATGCTTGCCTTATTTCTAGACACTCACTGCTGTCCTGGAGGGATTTTTGGAGCTGACACCAACAGCCTGTAAAATTGTTCCCATTTTACTTAGTCCTTAACAAACTGTTACAAACTGTTACACTATGTTGAGAGTATTCACTGAACACTTCTGTAGAATATTCAATTTATTTCTGTTTGTTTTACTAGGCTTCTTTTGTGCTAAGCTAAGGAGAAACTCATTACACTGTCTATAGCTCTCACATATTTCTCTAGCACTCCATTAGTTCTCAGAGACCTGTAGTGATAAAGGTTGTGTGGCTGGTAGTGATACAGAACAGAGGCTTAAAAACTTGTATCCCTGCAGGGAATTTGTTTTCTTGGAATGAGGCAGCTGTGTCACTATCACAAACAGGGCTCTGAACCGTTCCTCCTGGGCCCCCAAGTACCACAGTACAAACCTGTTGTGTAAGTTCTGTAAATTTTCATTTGCAAATAGATGGAATGCTGTACTAAAGATACTTACATTGCACCCCCCATCTTTCTAATAAAAAGCTATTCCAAAATAATTTGGGGTTTTAGAACATGTTCTCCAAAAGCAGGAAAATCAGTTTAGGTAATTTTTTTTTCTCCAACTCACTAGCTACTTTTGAAACCTCTGCCCTTATGGATACAAGGCATGGTAGTTAAAGATGTTTACCTGGCAATTCATGGTTAAGAGGTTTAGAGTTTAGCTTAAAAACACTCAGCATCTTGGCCTCTTCCTAAAGTACTTCTTGTCTATCCTAGCCTATTCTGGTGCCTTTCAAAGCTCAAACTCTTATTCCTAAATCTCACTACCTTTCTCATTAACTTAACCCCGCTGAAGCTGATGGCAGCTTTTTTTATTAAAAAGGCTGCAAGGTTATAATGAGTGTGTGTGTGTGTGTGTGTGCAAGACATACCAGCTCCTCCAGTTCCTCTCTGCAGCAAGTGCTGAGTTTGCTCTAGACAAACACAATGGGATCTGAGACCTGTGTACACCACCAGCTACAAGAATTCCCTCTCCTTTTTCCCCCCATATGTACAGATGATGACAATATTCTAGATAAAGTTCCAGTTTTAGGAACATTATCTAAAGAGAAGGTTACCTGTCTTCAGTAGTTATTCCTAATAGGTATAAGAAATCCTGTATGGAAAGACTGACTGCCACATCCCTTTGAATATCACAAGGCCTCTGCTTTGTCCTTGTTTCATGCTACAATAGTCACTAACAGGTAAATTTAGATGCTTCCACAAGTTGGGCTTTTTTAAACTAGCCTAAACTAGTCTCAGGTTAACCAGAACTCCATCTAGGAATCCTGTTTGCCATATGTGCATCATGCTCTGCTCCTGATTAGGATACAATTGGAAAGAGATGTTCAGTGAGAAAAGGAAACTCAGCAGTGGGAACAGTATCCAGATTTTCCTTTTTCAAAACAGCATCTCTGTTATCCTTCCTTATATACTTATTTTCTCATTATTCACTTTCTCAATATTAGCCTTGCATCTTATTGGACTACCTGGCTAGAACATACTTAACATTTTTCAGAATTGTTCTTGCAGAAAGATGAATGGTGCCTAATTCTAAATATTTGCCTTTCAAACAGAATGTAGTAGGCAGAAGGAAGAGGGTACACACTCTGAAAGTAAACTAAGATGAAATATTACATACAAGACTTTTTGTCCTAATTATTCCTATCTTGGGACATAACGCATAAAACAACAAAATCAAACAAAAGGAAACCACTACAGGTGGATTTTTTTTGCAATTTTGAAAGTGCCAAAGACCTGTGATTTGTTACCATCAACCAAATCTCAAGTCGTCTTTTATTCAGTGTATTATGTATTTTGATACACTGATTATAATTTATTGCAAAATTTTCCATAGTCCAAAACTTTCTGATTCAAAGATCACAAAGATGAAACACATTAGAATATTTATAAATTAAAAATACTCAAGATATATGAAAATAATCAAAGCCCTGAGCAACCTGATCAGACTCTGGAGATAGTCCCATTTTGAGGGAGACTGGATGACTTCTGCCAGTTCTTCCACCTGAATTAAAATTCTGTAACTAAGTGGCACCCCTCATGCAGAGGATATGCTATGGTGACCCTGCCTTTTACTATTCGCACCCTGATGCCTTTTGTGCCTCGGATTCCAGCCTCTGTCTCGTGCCACTTGAAGCAGGAGTGGTTCCCACAGCCAGCTGCCTCAGAGCACGAGGCTCCCCTGGCACTCAGGAGCCTTGCTGCCATGTGTGTGTCCCTCTGTGCACAGGGACAGCTTGTTCTGGCTTTGACATCCAGCATGGCATCATTCCCTTCCTGCTATCTCCTGCCCAGAGTCAAGAACTGGAATGTATCGTTTTCCCTAAAGAATTTTATCAGCTTGAGGAACTGAAATCCTTATCTACTGGAATAAAATGTATGTTTCTTTTCATTACAGAAGTCCTTGTTGAAAAATAAGAGGATCATAGAAGAACAACTGTAATCTTTACCCTAAAAGTTAGATTCAAGAGGTTTCATAGTTACAGAAGGTCAGACAAGTGAGATTTTTGGGAAAATTATGAATGACAGACACAGGAATTGACTAATTTCAGCATGAAAAATATATGCTTGATTAAATTTTTCTCAGCCCAACACTATACTGGTCATCATTAACCACATTTTCTTTCCCACCCTTTTGTTTACGCCCTTGTTTATGGCTTGTAAAGGGTTATTTTTTTAACAATCTGGATTATATATTTTAAAAGTAAGAATTTTCTTTGAGACACATAACTAGATAGTGGGAGATTTTATTAATACCCTTTCTTCTATGCTCACCAATTTGAACTTGAGGATAAATGGTGTATGTTTTTTTCAGTGTATATTTGTTGTCACAGTAACTGCAGTTTTCCCAATAAATGGAAATTGCATCGTTTCCTTAGCATTCAGGTTATTTCACTGAAATAGCACCATGAACTCACCATTACTTCTCCCTTCCTGTTGTCAAGTTAGATCTCATTTAGTTACAGGAGCAGGCACTAAAACAGGTTAGTTTAGATTTGTGCACATTAGAAAGCTGAAGCAAGTCTGCTTAGCTGCAGTACATCCTATGACTCATGCCTGTGTGGGAAAGACCTTATTTTCACAGAGATCTCTTAGATAAACAAGGCAAGTTGGCAGCAATTTGATTACACTGATGCAAGCAGTCCCTGCTTTCATTTGCTTTATGTGTTCTAAAAAACGCAAGCAGGCTGATAAACTCTAGTGAGAATTCTTCTACCAAGGACACATGACCTNAAAAAAAAAACCAAAAAAAAACCCTATTCCGTCACTGCAGTAAAATCCATTTTTTATCAGTTGGGGTTTTTTTAAAGTTTGTTAGTGAAGCTGTAGCTCTTACTGTCGACAACTGTAAGACACTCGTCAGTGAGATACCTCCCTTCCACAAACATACAAGCCTCTAAATACTGTGGACTTCAGATAGAAAACGGATTTAGATTCTAAAATATCACTTTTACATATGTGCTGGAACAGGCTTTTGAATAGCATAAATCACAAAGCATTACACTCTTTGTCACCATTTCCCCGGAAAGGAAATGTGAAGAAAGTAACCATAACTGTATTACAGAGCTCTAAAAGTGTGTAAATCAAACTGGACAAGTTTATTGCAGATTCATTGAAGCTTCTGCTCTTGTTTTGAATCCTACCAGTTTATATCTGAATTACTTTGGCCACATCTTAGATAATTAAGATTTTAATTGTCCTTTTATCAGCTTTGAAATGGAACTCACTTGGACAAAGTGCAGCGATCTTTCGGATTCACACCCCCCCTCTTTGCCTCTGTCAGCACACAGCAACTAGACGGGTTGTCCATTTAAGGGAAAAAGTACAAGCTCCAGCCTATTTCCCTGTGCTTTGGATGTGTTTGTCCCACTCCTTCAGCAAAGCACTCTGTTGTGCCAAAAAGCATTTCCCGTCCTAGCAAAAGTCATGCGCACATGCACACATATACTCCCATTTCTGGTGAAGGTTTAATTAAGCTTTTAATTGTATTTTCTCTGTATTTCTGAGGATGTGAAACATGGTGAAGGACACCACAATCTATGTAATCTTACAGATCACCTTTAGAGCTACAATTTGCATGGTTTACTCGTGGAAAAGATTTAGAGAGACGGTCCAGACAAAGCAGAAAGAGAATCACAGGGCAGAGCCATCTTGAATTTTAAAAGAAAAAAAAAAAAAAAAAAAACAAAAAACCAGAAAAACCCACAAAAAACCAAAAACAACACAGCTGCCCGATTTAGGAAGATTTTCTATTTGCACTTATTGCACTTATATTAGTACTTATTTTACTATGATGCTGAAAAAACAAACTAATATAGAAAGTACAGCTTATCTGCAGAAGCAGGAGGAGTAGGTTCAAAGAAACAAAATAAAAGGGAAAATCTAATCAAGTGTCCTGAAATGCAGAATTTTCACAAATAAATGAGGCATCACACATTTTCAACATGATCAGAGACTCTCACTGTATCTCCTGAACAGGACAAAGGCACAATTGTTTTTGCCTTTCACCTCAAAGCATAACTACAGGACTGTATTACAGGTTCTAGTATCACTAGCTTGGTACAAATACTAGCTACTAAGTAGAAAAAGAAAGGTTAAAAAAAATCTTAATATTTTATGAATTGATTGTTTTCTCAGTTATCCAATATGCTCCAAAATGAAGAAAAGCCTGTCATCCCCAAATAATTACCAATATTCCGTATAAAATTAGGAAACAACTTTCAGTAGAAAACAATGAGAGAAAGGAAAACAGAAAAGGCTAAAAATGAAAACTACCACAATAAGATGATGAAGCTGAAAAGTTTAGACTTTTGGGCTTCTTGTAAATAAGTACTTAAACCTTTCTGTACAATCAAATATCCTTATTTCATCTTTCTAGTTTTCAGTTCTTATCTTACGTTTTATATACCAAACATTTTTGGTGAAGCAGGAAGTATGAATAGATGGAGTTCCTTCTCATTTGTAATGTTGTCTCATCTGGCTTCTTCACAAATATTCACTTTATTTCTCCAATTGTCATTTTAGATAAGTAGAAGGGCAAAACCCCTGCCCCAAATTCAGCTTATACATTTAAATAACATGGTAACCTGCAACAACAGACCTTGAGAAAGGAAGGGAAGAAACAGGAAATTGGAAGAAAAGCAAAATGTCTCTTAGAAAAAAAAAATGTTTGGATGGGAATAGAGAGGATCCTTTTTGTCAAATGCTCTTGAGGGGACTGGAAATTTATCTGCAATTCCTGAATCCTAAAACCTGATCTTATTAAATTCAAAGGAAATCTTCCTCTGAATTCAG
>VWZN01019702.1:182826-194628 GCA_013396955.1 Regulus satrapa | reverse complement strand
TTTTCTGATTCTACCTTTCCAACACCAAAAGCCTTAAATTAATAATGTGTGGAATTTCTGCCAACAGTCAGATCCTGTATCAGGAGGAGTTTCACTGATACACCTCTACCAAGAAGAAGCTTTTATTATGGAAATGGCTGTTGTGGTGAAATTGTAACCCAGAGGACCAAACAGGGCATACCAGCAAAACAGAGATTTCCTAATATACTAATGCTTAGTCCACAGGCTGCTTCCAGGAAGCACATTAGTTTCTTCAGGAATCCTACTTTGGTTGACATAATTCTATTAATATTAATGCTTGGTCTTTCCATTTCTGTCAGGTGTGACAGTGAGCGGCACTACAGAAAACTCAGATGTCATGAGGTCAACATCATCAAGCTCACTAGAGCCAGTAGCATAAAGGATGTACCAGTAAACAGCAGAGCCAAAGGTCAATAGTCTACCAGATATGAGCAGGAGGAGTTCAGCAAAATCAAGGCATATGTAAGCAGGGACAGTACAGTGCTGAGCTTTGAAGATGGATTTCAAGTCTTTGAATTTGGTGTTAAAAACAATCAGATGCTCTATAAGGAGACTGAAAGACTGAGCTTATAAAAACACTCAGTTAAAATGGTAACTTTATCTGGGGCTAGATCAGCTAAAAGTATAACAAAATTAATATAATAATAAATAATAATTCATAATAACCATAACTCTGTGGAAATATTATAATAAAATCAAAAAGGCCACTGACAGAGTCTGGAAGTGGATTCAGATTGGAAGGAGTCTTTACCACCATGAAAGGCACCATTCATTCCACACTTATGTAAATATAAACAAAATCAAAATGGTGCATAAGGGGGAAAAATAAATGGGCATGCCTTCCACAAAAATCACTACAATGCAGTGTATCACCAAAACATAAATTACTTTTTGATTTAATATAAAATTGATCTTGTTTTCACTGTAGTTATTAGAAAAACTGGCTATCTTTCAAAGATGAAACCATCTGTTGAATAGCCACATTATATATTCCACAGATTTGATTGGAAATCCCAAAGCCTCTTTGTGGACACCTGTTGAAAAGTGTAATTTTAGCCTCCTCCTCCATTTTGAAGTGGAAAGGAAAACCATGTGCAAAACCACAACTCCATGTGTTAGAGTTTCAAGTCGTTATTAGACTGTTCAAATGTCACTTCATTTGATAATTATCAGGCTAATAATTTTCTGTGTAGCCTTCCTATGGAAAAAAAAAAAACCAAAAACCAAAAAACACAACTTTCTCAGGATATGTCCTTATTAACAAAGCAATTCCAAAGTTTCCTTTTGAGACTTAGATTTAGGATACCACAGTGCTTTAATAATTCCACAATGATGATTATCACAATAATGATAGCTGCCGAAAAAGGGCTTCTGTTTAATGCTTTAGTGTGCCCCTTGCTATGAAATAAAATGGACACTGTGTTACTTTTTGCTTTTAAGAATTTCCTTCCATCCTAATGCTTATTTTATCATTTCACAGGCAGTTACATTCTCAGTCACCAAGTACAAGTTGCTTCAGAGTATTTTAATTCTATCCAGCCCATCCACTGCTAAGATGTGGTATTGATGTCATTTATGTAGTATTCAGGGATGCAACTAGAATTATTTAGCTAAAGCAAGACATTCTCATCTCCCTGAGGCAGTCCCAGAATCCACAGACTAAGTGTCAAACACCACAGACAGTTAGCACAGACTCGGGTCATTCCTTCTTTAGGACAAATATTTTTTGTCTGAGACAATTCTACATAAATCTGTGAACAGGGTTTTACCACAGGGTATAAGCGCATTCTTTAAATCTCTGCCTTCATAACTGAAATCATATTGCACATGAACTTATAATCAGTATGTCTCTTAAACATTCATGTGTGCTAGATTTCTTTTCTTTGCAGAAAACAGCTTTAAAAGAAGCGGCAGGGAGGAGTGGAATTCATTCTTCAATTAATCAAACAGCTTCTGTCAGTTAAGATAAAGTAAATCACACTAAGCAATTCCTCCCCTAGATGACATGACCACTAAGGGGCCATAGGATATGCATTTCCAACTACAAACAGGCTTCCATCCTGCTGTCAGGGTAAAACATCTGAGAACTGGTTTCTCATTTATTCTGCTGAAAGAAACATACACTGTAACAGCAATGACCCAGCTCAAGTACACTTAGCTACAATGAACATAAGGTCAGTCTTTAGGATGGCTGCATTGTGCTGCTAATCAAAGCAGCAGAGATTAATATTCATTCTACGTAAATAAGCACGAGAGAAAGAACCAAGAGCAGTTGTCACAAAGGTAGTATGAAAGGCACCAGGTATGTCCTGAAAGATAGCAAGGAAACAAAAAATACAGATTCGCTGGGCCACAAACGATTTTGTTACTTCTGTTACTGAATGTCTGTTTCCTTTTATTTAGCACACAGATTGTCACTGTCTTTAATAGCTGCTAGACTATCACTGGTCAGAGATGACATGCATTCTATTATTACATGTTGATTTGTCTTCTGACTGCATGTAAGCAGATATAAACAAGATACATGTCAAAATCTATGGACATTTTTTTCATGTTACTACTAGCTACTTCATTATGATAGTTTACAGAACAGCAAAAGTTATTTAAGCAATGCTTCTCTTCTGTGAAAACATAAAAATACCCCTCAAAAATTTTTATCCCAGCTTTCATCTATCATTTCCAAATCATTCAGAAGATTGTTCAAGAAAGGAAAGAGACAATAGACAATTTTTTTTTTTTTTTTTTTTTTGTAAAAAACCCCCCAGAAAATAAAGGTTTTTGTAAAAAAAAAAAAAAAAATTACAGAGTGGTTAACTCGGTCTTACCTGTCAGCAACACGGACCTAGGAATATATCCTTTACACTGCAAGATCACAGTAGCCTGTCCCACAGCACTACCACAGGAGTAGAATGATCCAGCTCAGGAGAGCACAAAGATAGAAACTTTTCCCACTTTTCTAGGTCTACCAGCAGTTGAAGTAATGAAGGAAACAAGGTAGAGAACAGAAGACGGGAGCTGCTTCTCGCAGAAATCCCAGGCAGGAGAAGTAGGAGGTATACTCTGTCTGTGTCTCACCCAGACTTTTGTTTAAAAGTTTTTTCAACTGTTGCTAGGTGGTGTTAGGCTTTGGCAGTTTAGTTCTCAGATTGTATTTCCCCTCTTCTGGTCTCTTCACACAGTGTTACAGCAATGACTTTGTTGAGCTCAGCTCGCTTGTGCTATATTTAACCAGTGTTCTCAGCAAGTCAAGCCTGTCAACAGCTGAGAAGTTTGGAGCAGGCTTTGCTGAGTTCCTCAGCTGCTGAATTATCAGTGGATGTTGCACTGCACAGCCCAGCTACTACATCCACTGAAAGATTGTGGGGAAACTGTCAAACCCTTTTAAGGGCTTCCAGTGACTTCACAGGAGTAATTACTATTTAAAGCACTAAGTACAAGATGTGTATTTAGGCATATATTTTAGACTGCTAGAGAAAGAATACTTGTGTTCACTGCAGATGAGTTCAATTATTTATACAGTGAGAATTTTCCTAGGACAAGTAGGAAGTTTATAATTTGAAAGGTATGCACTTCACTTGAGGAAAAAGTACACGTGGGAAGAACTTTTTGCAGCATAATTTCTTACAGAGTTTAAATATACTAGGATGACATGGAGAAATTAATGAAAGGCTTAGGGTGGAAAGTTTTCACTGTGGCATTTATTCCAAAGACAACCTTTTACTCCCAGACCAAGAGATTCCTGCAGTTATTCCTATACTATCTCTCACTGAAGAAAAGGAAAGCCATACAAATCACAATTGGTTTGATAGGAGTAATAGGAACACTTTACTCCAGGGCTGTATGCATTCTGATGTATCCACACTTGCTTCTGGATCTAATTACTGTTCCAAATTCTAAGCCATAAGTCTCTTAATCTACAGATCATCAGTAACATTGGACAGCTTTCAGCCCACAAACTGTCCTGATATCAAGACTCAAAGATGTTGCAGGTCTCAGACTCTGGAACAAAGTTTCTGCCATCTCATGGCAGAACGGCCTCTGTAAATGTCCCTGGCAAGGAAAATTCCCTACCACAACAACTCTTTTCTCATCTGAGCAGTACTTCAGAGTTAAATGCAGGAAGAGACTTCTCTGGAAAGCTTTTCCCTAGTGATGATTTGTGGTATTGCTCTAGGGTTAGACTAAGAGACAGGGAAGAAAGAAGACAGGACAGAAAAAGAGTAAAATGATCCTAAAAAATTTGCTTGTTGATTTTTATACATGAGGACGCACCCACCTTGCACAGCAAAAAAAAGTTTCAAGCAGCTCTTAACAGTACCTGGCAGTGATGCTGTGTGTCTCTGCAAGCAGTAGGATGGGGAATGAAAAGGTATCACACTGTGGCAATTTCAACACGCAGGAACACAACTGGCCACAACGATGTGAGACTCCAGAGGGTGAGTACAAGCCCTTACGGGAAGCAGCTGTGGGATTAGCTGTAGCCTGCTGCTCTAACCCTGTCTCTGGAATGACTTCTGCTTGATCTGTGTCATTATCTAAACAAGCAAGGAACAATGAAAAAATACTTTCATTCCCAAGTTGCTCATAAAGAGAAAATGAAGGAAATATTAGGTATTATGTCAAGTAACTGATATTTAGACATTGATGACACATTTATGAAAGCTCTAAACACTCCCATCATGTCAAATATATTTTGTTTTGGAGACCAAGTAATAACCACTAATTTCTGTTTGCATTTCAATATTTGACTTGGACAGAATAGCTAGAATGTATAAAAAATAGGAAAACTTCTGTTTTTCAGAAACAATTATTTGGAAAATTATTTTAGAGACACATAATATATTGATATAAAGTTTGCTGGTATATGCTTCCACTTTGAACTGAAGTGAGATACAGATATTCACATTCTATAAAGAATTTCTAGCTTAGTTCCCTCATATAAAATTTAGGTGCTTCAACCAGATGAGTAACTTTTTGGCAATTCTGGCTTTCACTTCTTGCTCAAAGTGCAGCATTAACAGTACTTTATTCACTGGAGTATAATAAATCAGGCAAACAAAACAATTACCTTGGCTTATAGATCTCAGAAAAAACCAAATGATTCTCAACATTTCTCTCCCCTTAGTTACTGGCACATTCACTGAGTGGAAAACAATACAACTTCTTAGGAGGCATTCTCTGCTGCCAGCCTGTGTGGGTGGCAATGTAATGCACCAGACCTGCTGGTGAGAGTCTGCTTATTCTTGTACACTTGCAGACTCACTCCCCAGCTGTGCACCAAAGATATAATCCTCTAACACCAGGGGAATTTCAGAAAGAAATCAGGCAAAATATAATAGATTAGGTTTTGTGAGTGACTCATGTATAGGAAAGGGTATAATAAAGTTTTTAACTTCGTGCAGTATGAAAATTGTTCTCACCTCAGCTTTTCCCTTACAGAATGATGGAAAAAGTAATTATAGATGCACAATTATAGTTGTGGAAGGTGGGGAACAAAAGAAAAAACAAAACCATGAAAGAAACTTTTTAGTTTGGCATCCTACCTTAGATCCTAATGTCAATAAAGAGCGTCATCCAAGGTCTTAGTGACATCCTCAAACTAAGTCCCATAAGCATCTTCCTTATAATTTCTAATAATTATGTTATCTCTTACTCAAGCAACCAAGACAGTGGAGTCCAAAGTAAATAATTCTAAGGAAATATGTAATGGAAGCCAAATATCTCAGTATTATTTCAGTCAAATCACCAAAGGCCAGAGCAATGCAAAAAAAGAGAACAAAATGTGGCACTAGAGAGAGAAGAAAAGCAGCAGCAGAACCTGTTGCCATTTTCAAAGATGATGCTAATCACAAATACAGATAAGGGACTGTCACTGTTCACACAATCATACACTTTTGCACTTACATTGCTAGAAAATTAAAGATTTTTTTTTTAATGATATGAGCTGTTCTAGAGAAATTCCAGGCTTGAGGCAGGAATTACTGGCAGAAAATCTATGGTTTTTACAGAGAAGACCAAAACAGATGTCTTCTTCTGACCTTACTGGTTTATCTTGACCTTAAAATGCATGCCTGTTTAAAAAAAAAAAAAAAATCTGGAACACATACAATAGTATCACTATGTAATTTTTATCTCGGCTATCCATCACTTTGATGTTCAAGTATATCTCATTCTCTTAGTCATAAAGGCAATCAGAAATACAGAATACCTTTGTCCTTTTAAAATATTTTACATCAGCCTTACTGGACACAAATACTGGAAACAAATTTATGTGAATAGACATAGAGTATTTTAACTGTATGTCCTGAAGAGCTGTGTATGTGTATAAATCCATGTGGGCAACCACTGTCAGCTCTTCATTAAGCTGCTCTTTAAAATGCATTGAAGTAAGTAATCAATACTTTAGCTTCTAACTATTTATTTTTTCACGTGCTTGAAATGCAATGCACTAGTTTTGTCATAACCTGCTTCTGTACTTACTGCTCACTTCCATAAATCTCTATTATTTTAGACTATGATAGTGCTTTCAGCTTTGTTTTTGCTTTACAGTATAACTTGTGCTTCCTTACAGTTTCTTGGAAAGGAAGGTGTTGAATCATATTTTGATCAATAAGATCTTAACTGCACCCCCTCAAATCTCTATTTTGGGAGGGATAAGTATGGATTTTTAAAATTTTCCAGATACTATTGTCACCTTATAAAAACTGGCACTGCTTTTTAGATGTTAGGTCTGCTATATTTTCATCTCGGCACCTGCTTTTTTTACAACCAAAGAAACATATTTCTGCATTTAGTTCATAGATTCCATTTAGTTGTCTATTTTTTAATCCTGCCAAAAGATCCACAGTCACAAACTTCCAGGAACACATGGAATGTTATAGTATTTTCTATAATAGTTTTGCATGTTTTATTAGTGAAATAACACCAGAGTGTCTTTAATTTCAATTCTTCATGTCTTGATTTATATATTGCCTTCATGAAACATTATTTTTTGCTTTTTCAAAAGTTGTTTTCTTAATGAGAGGAACACATTAAAAAGCATGCTCATTTCAGTTATTTTATATTTTTTCCATTGTACAAAGAAAAATATTGGCCTCCCATAAGGTGTCTTTAAATGAAGTGAGGTGCAGATCAAACATAGGGCATTTAGATATACAGCCATATCAAGACCATCAGATGTCCCATTGGACTTAGGCACAACCCTGTCTACAAAAAAAGACAGAAAAAATAGTGACAACTTTAGAATCACGTTTGTACACTTCTGAATCTGAAGCCCCAGAACCTGACTCTCACTACAGCTGGGTCAAATGGACACATTAGGAAGCACCACTCTGAAGGAAAGTGTCAAATCAGCCCTCTGGAAATTGAATAAATCTTCTTATTAGCTTCAGTGCCATACCGTAGGAGTGGTATGCAACATGCTCAAAAACTAAGATAAAAATGAGCTGAAAATTGATTATTTGCTTTTAAGGCCAGAATAAACTATTTTCATAATCTAATACAGCCTCCTACACAGGAAAGATTGTGGAATTTTCCTCACACAAAACAGCAAGTTGCAGTGAATTAAAGCACATCTTTGAGAAAGATTACATAAATCAAACATGGATAATTTGCCACAATAATGCCATCCAAGAGTAAATTACACTTGCTGTCTCAAGCAATCCCAACCTTTGCAACCTATTTCCAGTTTAATGTTGGTTGACTTAAACTCCTAGACCTTGATGGTTAGTCTGTGGCTTTCAATCTCTCTCAGTTTGTTCAATTCTAAATAAGTTCCTGTGGTTGTTAACAACTCTAAAGAGGAAATTTCTTTACCAGCCCCCTGCCTCATACAAATTAATAATTTTTAAGTGAAATGAAGCACTCTGAGGTGAAACACTGCAGTGTTTGTAAACTAAGAACCTTACACAGCAAACGTAAACCAGAAGCAAGGAGTATTTTCTCCAAACAAAACAGATCACCTGAATTTATTCTTCAAGCTGTGACACCCAAGGGCTGGTTCCTGGAGAAGGGGTCCTTGAGAACAGCATCCAGCACTACGGGATGTGAAGCTCTGGTGCCACCTACCTCTGCTTCAGGGTGAACTCATCGCGGGCAGGAGAGTATGGGGAGAGGCATTCTGTCCTTCCCACCCAACTCTACACCGTCCCTTGCTTCCTTGCTTGGTTTTCGGCGGGCTAGGGGGAGGATTCTTCCATTGCACATCCCCAGATTGCAGCTGTGTTTCCTATGAGACTGGGCTCTGTCATCCACTCAGTGCCATTCACATGGCACAGTAAAAGTTCAGACTGGTTACATCCTATTGCAGCTAAGACATTGAAAACCAGCACTCGTATCATCAATGCTTCTTCAGATTTTACTGACAGGAGCCTAATCTTGTTATTGCCTGAACTGTGGAACTCTAGGGCTTGAGCTGCTGTGGAGAAAGAAGTGGCTAAAACATATATAAGCACAGCCCAATAGTTGAAAAACAGTTACCTGCCCGGAGCTCTCTATCTAGGATCAACTAGGCTAGGAAGAAGTGGTCTTTCCCAGATTTGTCTCCCTGGAAGCCTCAGAACAAGATGCCCCAGATATAAACCATAGATGTATTCCAGATGTAAATAACAGTTCAACTAACTTTTTCATGAAGAGCTGTTTCCAGTCCCACGACCAAACTGTAGGCAAACATCTCTCACACACAGTCACAGCATTGGTACAAATAATTTGTGTGCAACTGAGCAGGAGAGCAAGAGGGAAGGAATAAGGTGTTTAGATTCAGGCACAAATCTGTGCCTGAGGAATATTTCTGCAAGGGGTCAGAGGCAGAGTTTTGAAATTCAAGATTTTAATCTCCATGAAGTATCAAACATGCCATTTTCAAAGCAAAGAAAAAGAGGATCTATGCAAACCAGCTTATTTGACATAATTTACATTTTCTGGTTTTACTTTCACAGATGTGGGGAAGAGGAATCTGCTTTCTACTTTCCATTATTTAAACTGTGGTGAACAATAATGAAGAGGGCTCAGTTAAATCGGCCTTCCAGTAACTTGTGTATGAAAAGACATTGCTTGCCAGTGATAGACAAAAGTACTTAAAAAGGACTTGTTTTTAAGCAGTGCTGTTTAGACCAGTTCCCTAAGCACAGAGTTTACTGGGGAGTGTTAGTACAGATAAGATTAATATTGCATTTTTATTGACTGTCAAAAGGGCAGGATAGTATAGATAACAAAATATTAATAGCAACAAGTGCAGGTGGGAACAGGAAACTTGAGGGGAAAGAAGGTTTTATTGCTTTAGAGTCAGTTTTGCCCATACTAGCATACAAACTTTCTGTATATTTTGGCACTAAAACGATAAAAATACTCTTGTTTTGGTTTGATTTTGGAAACAGCAGAAGGATTTCTATTTTTAAATCATATCTGTTGGAAAACATCCTCTGTGAAAAAAATCCCTAAATGCTACTCCTGTTATTACTGGTAAGTCAGCAGTTGGAATTACAGAAAAAGTTTGAACTAGAACATGTTTAGACTGAATATAAAATCTGCCACCTTCATTCTGACTACAAAGCACTAGGTTGGAACACTACCCATCATATGTGACTTACTTAAACTACATGTTCATTGTGCCAAAGAGCAAACTAACAAATCTAAAGCCCTTTCTTTCACATGTAGAGCCTATGCAACTGCTTAAGAAATCTATCTGGACCAAAACCTTCAATGAATGTCTGATAGTCTCAGTACAGACTGGTGTTCAATGCCTTTCCACTAACACAAATTGCTTAGATGAAAACCCCTTTAAGGTTAGAAGAAACTATGTGAGATTCCCTAGTCCTCATAATTAAAATTCTATTTTTTAGAAAAACCAAAATAGTGATAAGAGATGAGATGGGGAATGCACAGGCATCAGGGAAAAGTTTTACTGCCCAATGCAGAAATGAAGAGAAGGGATACAGAGGAAACTGAACCTACAATAGCAATAACACTGCAGAAGGCTTCCTCATAAGGCATCTCTTCCTAAAAAAGGAAAGTGAAACAAATGAAGTACCTTAAACACTCCTCATCCTCTAGACTACTGCCTTTCAAGGTATGAGAAACCTCAAGAGAACAAGGTACTTACTGAGACAAAGGCAAGCATTGATCACCACTGACAGCCATGTAAGTTTCCTCCTTTCTCATTACATGACTAATTTAAGCAGACCTGTATTCAGTCAGTTCCTGACGATCCCCACTTGCAGTAATCAAAAGCATAACAGCACAACAACTGCTTAGCAGAGAAGTCAGAGATAGTACTGCCCAAAGAAATTCGTAACAAAACTGCATCGTTCTATTCGTTTTATTAGGTCAACTTCCTCTTTACACATTAACACATTACTACCTTCTACTTACAATTGTTGTTGTCTGTTTGTTTTTAACAGATGTCACAGAAACAGACAAGAGATTCAAAAGAACCTCGGGAGGTCACCTCATTCAATTCTTCTGCTCAAACAAGGTGACCTAGAGCAGGCTGCCTAGCAGCTCCAGACAGCTTCTGAGTTCTCTCCAAAGACGGAGACAGCACAGCACATGAACAGTACCTCAGAGCAGATCTGTCTCCCCTAAATCAGCCATGAGCTAGGCACACAGTCTGCTGCTTGGGTTTGCTTTCTCTGCAGCAAATCAACATCAGTCATTGAGAGGAGATAATTGAACACTCACTTTAGGACAGTAATCTGAAAAGAACCTACTCTGCAGCACAATTCCACGTTTTATATTTTTCTCAGAGTAATGATTTGGGTTTTTTCATTAATGTGTTTTGTAGTGTTTTTCATGTGTTATTTTATGCAGTGCATTTTTAAGGAGTAAATAAAATTTAGGCTTCAAAATAAAGTGAAATAACCAGATAATTATTTCAGGATTTTCCCCAGAAATTTCAAAAATTTAAGTTCAGAAGCTAGAGTTTAACTACGTAAGAAAAGTCCAAAGAATCTCTTGAACTACATACTTCAGTGATACTGAGAAAACATACACTTCAATTCATAGTCAGACCTGATGCACTTTTTGCTACTTCTGTTGTATTATCCCTAGAATCCACATTAAGTCTAAGATTTCTTTAACCAAAACCAGATCCTTTTTGGCAAATATTACCCCTACATTCCTCCTCTACAGAATGTGGGAGGCCAAGACTTTTGAGTATTTTGTGCTTCCCTCCCACATATATAACTCTAAAAATTGAGGCTTACTTTATTTTGTCATGTTTTTCCCACAACTTTTTCATATTAAGCAGATTTTCTTTGTCCCTGAGGTCTAAGTAAATCCTTCTAGAAACTCAAGAATACACTTAGGCATCTCAAACTATTCTTCTGTCAGAAGGATGGCCTCCAGATCATCCACTAAGGGCTTCTGCACTGCTTGCTTTTTATTAGTGCTGCATCTATGATAGGTTGGGACATAAAAAAAAATTGCAGCAAATAACAAATCTCCAAGGCATCATAACTAAGACTCTTTTTGGGACAGTTTACCCTTCAGAAAACAGCTACTAGAAAAAAACCTGCTAGTCTCTAGACCATAGTGATATAGTTGGAAGTTAAACAGAATAGAACAACATGACCATTTTAAACTAAAGAAACAAACAAAAAAAATCAGTAAAACATTGCAAAACAAGCAAAACAAATAATTCTCAATGAAGGGTAACAAAGTATTGAAGCAAAATCTGAGCACCTGAAGAAAATATTAGTTCTGCTGGAGCTGAAAGATATATCTGGCTTGTCACATACTGCTGCAGTGCTCCATAACACTGAAAAAAAAAAACCAAACCCAATC
>VWZN01019702.1:158989-178484 GCA_013396955.1 Regulus satrapa | reverse complement strand
GTATGTGTGTTTGTCTATGTGTGTCCCAGTACATTATATAATATATTAAGCTTATTCTATTCTATGCAGTGTCAAGGGAGGGAGTATGACTGGTGAAATAACAGACTATGATTATAATATCTTAATTTGAATTTAAAAATATTAGATTAATCCTGAAAATAATTAGGCTCAAAATTAGAGATATATTTTATATCTTCTCACATGTTCTAATGACAAATAGTAAAAGCATACAGAATAGAAAGTTTTTCCCTCTAGTGATCCACTTAGAGGTTTGACTGCTAAAGCATTTACTAAAAAAGCTACCTGCAAACTTTGATATCCTCCTGGATCTGGAAGAGACTGGTGCCACAAATTGAGATTTTCCACCATGACCAGATCTGAACAGCCTCCACTCCCTGCTGGCACCCTTACGAACAGGAAATGTAATGAAACTAAGAAATAAGAATTTTTTTAAATGAACTTTTACTAAAACCATGTCTAAACAAGACTCATAGATAAGTGAAATTTGAACTTTTATCAAAATTCATAAGAGAAATTCAAAAACGAAATTTGCTTTAATTTACAAAGGTGAATCAGCAAAAACTCTTCACCTTTAGAGAAGCAGTCAGAACCGGGGCCATTACCAACAAGACAAGCCTTTGAGCTACAGGCATTTTCTGCAGAACTGTCTGCTACTTGAAAAGCAGCTTCTCATGGATACTTTCTCTCATTACAAAGCCATCATAGGAAAGAGCAAACTGAATAGGCTTTGTCAAAAGAAATCCCAGGGGCTGCAGTGCTCTTGGTAGAGATACACTGAGGCAGCAAATTTTATATCTGAGACTAGATTTCAAGCACAGTAGAAGTTATGAATAATTGGTCCCAGGAGTTAGTCTCATTCTAAACATGGGGAACATTTGCAAAATTCCTAACTGGAAATGAGTGTTGAACATCATCAGACTTTGGAGTTATTCATCTCCAGGGTTTTAAGTGAAACCCATCTGTAGCAGTAAATCAAGATTGGATACAAACAGTGCCACTGCAGAAGAAACCCCAGATTGTATGACTGCATTGCACTCACGGTGCCTTTGTCATTTGTTCCCTTTTTAAATAACATTAAATATCCCAGAGATCTTTTTAAGGATGTATGAACTGCAAGTCTGAGTTAATAAACTAGCAGTTACTGGCACGCTGCTACAAAAACAATATGCAAATGTATCTTATGTCCTAGATTTACACTGATACCTTTAAAAGTTGTATGGGATGTTTTTATTACTACTTGTAACCAAAAATATTTGTTGTGGTGCACCCATTTTTCAGTTTTCTACCGATTTTCAGATAACCTGTATGGGTTATTAGTAGTCTGCTCCTTTCTGCACATCCTCAATGACTACAGGATGACATCTAGTGGTACTAGAGGGCTTCGGTCTTTGTTTACTTTAAACGGCTAAATTTACACTAAACACACATTGCAGTTTCAAGGATGGGGAACATATAGTAACCATAATTAAAAATATGAAAATAGTTACTGCCTTATGTAAAAAAACCAAAAAAACAAAATCGAATCAAATCAAATCCCATTTAGTTGTGTGCTCTCTGCCTTCTTGTAAAAAGGTATAATATTTTGTAACGTAAAATCTGTGAAACAGTGATAAAAATACCTTCCTAAAAATCAGAAGTGAAATGATTTTTTTCTAACTGTAACAAATTTATTAAATATCTCACTATCATGCACCTTACATATATGCATATGTATATATAAGCATATATTGTCAAAAAAGTCAAACAACATAGCCTTTAGCAACATCATAAATTATATCAGGTCTTTTTCCATACTGTGTTTGATATGAGGTCAGTATTTGAAAAAGTATTAATAAATAGATTCTATTTTTCTCCTGAATTAAGATTCAAAATTAATTTTCCAACATCTTAGTTCTATAAGTACTATAATATAAAACTGAATTTAAAAGAAAACCACTTCCTTACCATCATCTTTGTCACCGTTTTCCAAAAGTTTCTGGTCATCCTACCTTATTACTAAAAGCAAAATCAAAGAGAAAAGATCAGATGAACATCCTAAATGTTGTTTTGAAGTCAATTAGAAGTAAAAAGTCCATTCATATCCAGAAAGATTTTAAAAGGCACACTGAAATTTGCAAACACAGTGTGCTCAATGTTTGCCATCTGATCTGTATCTCTGGTTAGATTCTAGAAAATGTCTTAAAGAGAACTTTGATTCTGTGTAAGTGTGGGATGTACTGTTCACAAAAACATTATGCATATTTTTCCCTTACATAATGTCCTGGACACAATGAATAAGGTCAGTACACACCAGATACACAAGTAGGAGTAATGGCAGCATGGAATAAATATTTGGCATAATAAATACATTTCTGTTTCTATCATTAACTATTACCATGGAGTTCTTAAAAATACAAGAAGTATACATAACAATTATGGAAAGGTAAATAAGGTTGTTCTTGAGAATAAAAAGGCAAAGTCAAGTTGACATCCTGCTCTTTTAAAAATAAAGCATAAATTTCAACAACAAGGCTTTGTAATGCCTTTCACTTGATCTCAGAACAATCACCACTCTGTATCACATCCCACGTACATATGACCTGCAGACTGAGAAAAGAGATCTGTGGCATTCACTCATTTGTACCAAATCCAGACATTTGAGGATGTGCATTTATACATATAAAGATATAGAATCCCTTTTAAATAATTTGTGTTTGAATTGGTCATCAGAATTTAATGTCATGTACTTTAATCATATGCCATTTCCTTTGAAATGATGTAGTTTTTTGTCACTACATCTATATATTTTACATACACACACACACACACATTTATATGTATTTATATAATGTGACATTACCAGACAAATTCTATTTCCTATACTTTCTCATACCTTAAACATCTGATGTACTTGTGATCTCAGTTTCAGGCTCAGGTTTTTTTTATTTGGTTTGAGGTGTTTTATTTCAGAAAAAAAAAAAATCTTACCATCCACTTGTAAAGATTAACTGCCACTCTGCTAAAAACAACATTAAAAAAAACCAAAAAAACAACTTGTCTTACATAGGAGATTCTATGAGGAGACTTCTGAAGATGGGTTGCTTTTACAGTGTAAAGCCACCATTTGTTATCAAACTATAACCCTCTGAATGATCTCATTTTGCACATGCTTAAGAGGCAAGTGCTTAAAACTGTACCTGCTTGTTAAGAGTTTTGCAGATAGAAGATTCTGTCTGTATAGACCAACCTCCATCCTGAGGGAAGACAGAATATTCTGGTGAAATTCATCCCTACAGTGCATTTAGATGTATTTTGATTCATCATCTCTCATCGATTTTCTTTTCAGCAGGCATCACTGGTAACGACTCTGTTACATGTTACATGTTAATTCCATGGAATTATTACTGGTTTTCTCTGGTACACAAAGCAAATTTTTGTTGTTTATTTTCTAGGTCAAAATTCAGGAAATCCTTTAATAGCTCATTTGACTTAGACAGTAGCATTTACTAAGTATTTAAGGTCTTGAGCACAGACTTATCTTGACAAATCTGTAAGCTGAAGCACCATTCCTTTTTCAGTAATATGCAACATAATGAAATCTAATAATAACATAAATAATTTGGAATGCTGTTACTTTAAATTCCATAATAAAGTTAAAAGAGACAATAAAGCTATGGGGTTTTTTTAAGGGAGAGGTTTATTTATGGAACTATACTTCTACTGGTTTAATTTATCTTCATAAATAAATTTTATTTTAAAATCATACTACATAGTGTTAACAACACAGGATTACCAGAAACCGGGAAGTTTTGAAAACAAGCTTTAATTAATCAAATCTTTCTCACGTGCCTTTTTAGGCTGTAAAAGTTATAAAAGTGGCATTAGCTAATAATTTGCAGTGGAGTGAACACCGTGTGAGTAGTGAGTAGAATGGAAAATCCATGACAACATATTGTTTTATTTCATCCCTTGCATTAAAAAGTTACAGATACAATCCCCTAGAACAAGATATTATGACTGAAACATTTAATAAAACCCTTATCAACCAATACTGACAAGGAAATCAAACTGTAGGCAACAACAATTTTAAGAACTCCCAAGTGATGCGTCGGAACATTCTCGTGTAGCTGCTGGCTGGTACTGCTGCCTGCTGGGGGAAATTAGAGTTCAACAGCACTAATCTGCCGCCTTGTGGCAGTCTAGCAGAAATTGCCAGATTAATAAAATCCAGGGTCCTCCCACTAAAAAAAATAATTAATTAAGTGTTCAGTGAGTGAAAGTCGAATCAAAGTTATCTGGCTATCTTAAGGGATCCTCATACTATTGTTGAAACATAGCATAGACTAAATACAGCCTGCTAAAAGTCACCAGAGCTATACCTCCTGATGCCTTATACAAATTTGGCTACTTTTATCCTAATACTGTGGTCCCTTGTGTCACAGTTTACTGGTATGAGAGGGTATTTTACAAGATTTGTAAATTCTTCTGAAGAGTGAAATGTTCGTACATACTTTTCATTGTTAGTTTTGCCTATTTTTAAGATAAAGACTGTCAAGATGAGGGGTTTTTGTTCTATGTTAATGGCACAATCTGGACAAAACTACCTTCATTTAAAAAAAAAATATACATACTTTTAGCTGGAATTCATCTGTCTAAATTATAGTTCTAAAAGCATGATTTTAAAAGGTGACAAAGTAATTTTTAGTGAGCTTTGCTCTTTTATTATTGTATATATGTAGTTTAGAAAGCCAAGACTGCCTAACTATTGACATATTTGGGAGCTGTTCCTCAGCTCACTAATTAGAACACTCCTTCAAAAACTTGAAGGGTCATTCTTCAGTTTCAACTTTACCAGGGAATGAAAAATCAAACGAGCATAATCCTTTCATTTATTTTGTAAACATCTTGTGGAATGACAGTCTTCCATTCTACTCTGAAGCACAGACAAGCAGACTATAATTTTTTTTATGTTTGCTTAAAGTTTTGTACTTATATTCTTCAAATGCATAGGCCAGCATTATAAAACATTGCCATAACAACACATTTTAATGAGTTGAAAAATTTTCATTCCAGAGATGACAAAAGAGAGAAGTCTTAACAAAAATTGATTAAAGGTGCTGCTTCCACAAGTAAAATTATATCTATATGAGACAGGGTAAGAAACAATTTGGTTTAAGTTCCCTGTTCTCAGGAGATAACAGTTAAGGGAAAATGTCATATAGCTCTTTCCACAGTAAGTGATGAAGCCAATAAAAAAGGAGAATGATGCTGTGGATGCAATGATTATAGATGCAGACTGCATGAGGTGTAGCTGTCACTTGAAATTTCTAACATTAACACATCATTTTAGTAAAAACCAACTCAGTGGAGAATTTCAGTCTTACTGTACTCCAATGACTGTACATAATATCCTTTGCCCACTATAGGACATCTTCTTATCTTAATTAGTCTAATTGCAAGTTTAAAAATAGCTTGTTAGTTCCTTGTTGCTCTTACCCAGGGTAACACCAAATTTTGATTCTTCCTATCTAGAAAACTGGACACTTTTCTTTAGAGTTGTGCATTCAATCAGCTCATATGGAAGAAAGAATGAAGAGCTTTAAAAATTCACAAATTCCAAGGCATCATTCTGTGTTTTCTATTTTACTTACACACAATGACCTACCCTATTACACAGTCATAATCCTAATCAGGTAAGCAGCAGAATGTGCAGCTGCTCTGCAAAAAAAAAGCAGACAGAATTGTGCTGCAGCTCTGCCTACATGGTTATTTTGGAAGGGCCCCTCTGCCTGTGTTCTGTGCTGATCAAGACACACGTGAGTGCAGTAAAGGTCATGCCATGCCAGGGCTAAGCAGGCTGCTCATTGGCACAGGTATTTGGCCAAGCCAGGCCCGGGACTCAGGCACTCTCAGCTGGCTCAGAACACTTGTGGTGCGAGGTTGAATCAGCTTTCAGCACCGGTACAGAAAGACTCTGGCTAATCATAGCATTCAGGCATATTCTGAACATTAATCAGCATCCAAAAGCCTTAGGAGACAACCTGTTGTTGCAGTAAGAGTACAGAAATATGGCAGAAAATAAACTCACTTGCTTTCCAGCTAGTCCTGGAAGATTGAAGGTGTTTGGGTGTCGCTAAGCCTTATTTATTATTATACCCAAGATTGCTGGTGATAGATTCACTAGATCTACAAAATTTAAGTGTATCTGCACAAGTGTTCAGGAAGGAGCATGCATCCACAGAGCCAGAGGTGCAAAATTTAACTAAGAGGCATCACTGTTTTGGGGAAGACAGAGGAGTAAGCCCATCAATTTGTCTTGAGTCGTGATTGCATTTTCATCCTCTGGCATGGAGGATTTCAAATGTGAATTCACACTTAGGGCAAAAGTGGAGGTGAGACTGTAGTCAAATATCCTGTCACTGCCATCATAGATGGGGAGGGAGGGAAAGACTATTTATATGCCAAATAGTTACAAAAAGAGATTACAAAAGCTGTGGGTCTTGCCCAAGAGCGTATCTGTGACAAGTTAGTACCAGTCCCTCTTCTATTGCAGTGATCAGGGTCATTAGGCTTCAGCCTGATTACCTATCAACCCATCATCAAGCCATCATGTAATCCCTTCAAGTATCTCATGGCATATGTCATGTCAGTATGTCTCATTCCTACAGCTGCCCAGAAAAATCAGTGTGGAAAGGAATAAAAATTTAAGTTAATCTTGAGACAATTGCAGAGAGCACAAAAATTAACATTATCCAATATTTTCTTCTTTAAGAGTAGGGAGATTTATTTGTGATTCAGGAACTCAGATAGCCAGCCTGTATTTTCTGCTAAGTCTGTCAGGATACAATTCATCTATTCAAATAGGAACTCCTA
The DNA here is from genome assembly GCA_013396955.1 of Regulus satrapa. Taxonomy (NCBI): domain Eukaryota; kingdom Metazoa; phylum Chordata; class Aves; order Passeriformes; family Regulidae; genus Regulus; species Regulus satrapa. Next base: position 171,611 of record VWZN01019702.1, on the reverse strand, counting down.
CACTATAGAAATCTACATCTGAGCTAGACATCTAGATACCCTTTATAGTAAATGAAAAGAAACAGGAGATTTAAGGAAGCAATTCATCTCAGTCTAAAGTAGACAGCTAAATATATCTCAAATGAGTCATACCTTAGAAGTGCTTATTTCTCTCCATTAAGCATTAAATTCCATAAAAGAATGGCAGTGCTCCTGCTTAGATATAGACTACAGTTCTGCATTAATCTAAAATCATGAAAGACATATCCCATCAGTTCTTATATTTCTTTAAGTGAAGGTAGCTGTATTTCTTAATTTTTAGGAGAATTTTAAGGGATTAGAAACTGTGAATAGTTTAAAGACTGACTTCTCAGGGCCCAGCTAGGTATAATAGGCACTTATTTCTATAATGGAATTAATAGGAGAATTCTTACTTCTAAGGAGAAATATTTTGATATTACATATATGTGAGATAATTTGTTCTTAATAATACCTGGCTTCACCCACACATTTTACAAACATCAGTCAGTATTATCTGTATTATGCAGCAGTCTCATAAAACATAAAGTAAGACCAAGTGCTAATTTTCTGACTTCATCTTTAATTGCCCAAATAAATCATCCAGTTCTCCAAAGCATTCAGTAACCGGTCCTGATGATGGACTTAAAAGCTTTATTTAGATCTCTCGGTCCAAATCTCTTGGCTTGCTAATATCCTGCAGAAATTAGGAGTGTAAAAGCATCAAGAACATAATCAGAGCCTAAAACAGGCAAATAATAACAATAAAGTTAACCATCTCTTTGCACTTACCCTTGGTGGTACATCTTCTTAGGTATATATAAATTATGGGTAATTTAAAATACCCTTTGGTACAGTTTTTGTTTATGAGTCACTACTGTTTTATGGAAATTGAAATACTGAATTTGTTGTTTGCAATACTAGTTTCATATACATATCTCAACCTAAGTGTTGGGAGGCTAATATATTTATTTATAGTAATCTCAGTGCTACGACCAATATGCTTACAAACATGCTACATGATGAATAATAGAAGGGAAATACTGATGCTTATGAAGTTCTTAACAAATAGATTGAGCATAAGAAGAACAGTTTGACCAGCTGGCTAAAAAAGAAAAGAAAAGGCCTGTGAGTTTTGAACTGAAAATAATGCTTATGTTCACTAGATTTGCAAACTGCTCTCTTCAGGTAACATGGCAACCAGTAACACAGTGTCTATATTTAACCACAGCAGTAACCCCAGGTTTCATTAGACAGTCGTAAACACATTTTTGCACTTGGCTGAGATCTTTCCATCTTTCCTCCCCCTTTACCACCGAGGAGGAGCAGCCAGAGCAGGGCAATGCCAGAGCCCTTCTTTGAGGGATGGCCCTGGTTCCCAGCATTTACAGGAGGGAAGGAAGGCAGTGCTCTGCCCACTCAGGGCTCTCGTGCCCCTCGAGCTGGCGAGCACCAAGGCAGCAGTTGAGGTGACATTGGGCTGCTGCCAGGAGTGGACGTGACCTGGAGCTGCTCCAGAAAAATCCCAAGGCTCTCCAAAGAGGTGACTTTTGTAAGATGTTTCTTTGTCCTGTTTCAAAATTCACTTCCTCCACGCAGTTACTATGAGCCTGTAAAAGATTGTGTGTGAAGAAATTAAAAAATAAAACCAACCTAAAACCCTATAAGGAAACAACCCCTTTTGCTGTGGACCTTCAGGACTATTGAGGTCCTTGTCCCAGGATACAGCCAGCTCACGAGCAGGGCGTTCCTCACACACCAGCAGAGGCTGATGGTGGGTGCTCTCCCCCCCAGTGAGGAGCTGCAGTCACTGCTGTCTCAGAAGAGGAAATAATATGCTGTTGGCTGTGGACTTTGTCATGCAGGTTATCACCAGACAGAACGTTTTGAACTGCTTCAGCCAGAAGGACAAACTGGTTAGAAGGTCAAATATGCCTCTTGCTTCTGCATTTACCTAAGAGAATTTGCAAGACTGTACTTCCCAGTGTTTATGAGGATTTAGATAACTTACCCTGTTCATAGCATCAGATACCATCTCATCCTTTTCTCCAGCATATAAGTCTTGACTTCTAACAGCAATCACACACTTATACACGTCAAACTTCCAAGTTTTTTTCCCCCATTATGTTTCTATTTGTTGTGTTTTCATCTGAGCTATTTCCTCACTTTGCTTTACCAAACTGTCTGTAGATGAAAGCTTCTCATTCTGGGCATTCAGATCCCTAGGATCTCCTGCATTTGCTTTTTGTCTGGGTGAAAAAAAAAAAAAAATCTTAACTTTCTTCCACTACTATTTTCAATTAAGATTTTACAATTAAATGTACTAGTTCAAACAAAGTTTAATCCAGCAGGGCACAGTGGGATTACTACTTTGTAACATCCCTGTAAGAAAGAGGATATTATTTGAATAGTTCCTCATTACAATATCTATGGGAAACTGTTCAATATTTCAGACCGCTACCCACCTTTATTTGGACACATTGCCTCATTGTTGTCTATTTATCATTACAGGAAAGCAGATACTTCAGGGAATTGCCAGTCATCTAATTGTTGAGGGTCAGATTTCTTCAGAGCTAACACTGGTTAAATGCCAGCAGTATCCATTCACTTCACTTCTAACAATCTTCAAAACATTAAGCAGGTCTTTGTAGGTCCTTTTTAGAAACTGAATATGGAAATATGTATTTTGCAGCCCAACTGAGGAAATCAATGACATTTCTCTCTTTTGTGTTGGTCGTGTTTTTCTTCTTTGTATAATACTTGTTTTAAAATCCTCTCTAAATTACCGGATTGCATTTTATATCAGTGCCACACAGAACATTTCCTATTTGAAACATACATTCAAGGGTGCAGTAAAATTACCAGGGATCTCAACTTTTCATCTTCATCCAAATCTAATGAAAACTTAGAGTTTGATTACCTTTGAGGGGCAGTGCCTAGACCCAACATATAGATTAGAAATCAAGTCATGAGCTGAGTGCTGAGGAATGCTTATCCAATGCCTTTAAAAATATACTTCTATGTTCTCTGAGACAGTCCTGTATCAAAAATGTCACAGCTGAAGAATGCAAAGAGTGGAATGGATGTTAACTGTCCCTGCTGATTCAAATGTACATTTAAATGAAGTTAAGTTCTTCCAACAGTCTTTATATATAAATCAGGTATTATTGTCTGCATCACTTCAATACTAGGTCAAATACACATAACTTTGGCCCCATTTTTTAAGTGCTTACAGTTAAATGCAATTATTTCAGGCCCTGAAGTCTGTTCCTTTTAAATTCCCACATGCTTCTATCTACCTACCCTTCAATATACTTACTTTTAATTGACGAGTCTCCTTGTATTATTAAGAAATACCAACAATTTTCTTCCCATAATTATTTAGCCATTATACACAGGCAAATATATAACTGGGAAACTAAAATCATGCCAAAAATTCACTTGCAGGCAGGATTTATGTTAATGATGTTGTAACAACATGTTGCAGCTTACTTTTTTTTTTCCTCCTCGTATTTATATATGTACAGTAGCTCTACAAGCCACAATTATATAACTTCCTTTGAAGACCTAGAATTTGACAAAACCTCGCGCAGTTAACTCACCTAATAAACTGATGTTCTATTTATGGAATAATACAGCCCATTCTCTAGCAATATGTGGTCATGTAAAAAAAAGACCCTATCACACAGACACAGGAGGAGACAGAATAAGGTTGCTATGGGAACCTTAGCTCTAAATGGTCTGGCTTTTGTTGGCTTAAAATCTCAAACATTGTGTTGCATTAATTATGTTTTCGTTGAGCTTCCTTGCACTGAGTATGAAATTTGTTTTGCATGCTGTTTCAGTCTTACATGTACGTATGCAACATTTTTAAAAAGAGAATTACATGTATTAGCTAATACATAAGAGAAGAATGTGTTTTATTACTGTTTATAAACTGAGTCACAGCATTAAGGAAAATACTCTTAAAAAATAAGGGCAAGATTTTTTTTTAACTCATCTAGCTAAATCTCAGATAACACTATCCTCCATTACTGAATATGGATCATGGATCCTACCAAACTAATATAGCAGAAGTAGCAGTGGGAGGGAACCACAACAAAAAGCCAAGAATGAGGTGGCAACTGTGGGACAAAAAGGATTGGAGAAGTCTCTGTTGGAAGGATGGGAGAGATTTTGGTATGGAGAGATTAGGTGGAAAGAAGTTGAAAAGAAACTAAATGAAAGAGCCAGAGGAAAGGATTTTAGGGGAGACTGAGGGAAGGGAAGAATGAGCAATGACAGAAGTTGAAGGATTGCATTTAGTGCAAAAGCCACAGGGAGGAAAGTGAATAAAGAAATTCTGAAAACAAGATTGAGCCTGTCTTCTGGGGAGGAGAAAATGGTAGCTGACAGGTTGCTGTAAAATAAACTAATTAGGATAGTAATATAACTCAATATGAAAATATCATTAATCAGTCCTACAAATGAGAATAAATAGCACCTATCTTGTTCTAAGGTACCTTAAAATTTTCTGCTCTATAAAAACAACAAAATTTAATGCATTCTACAAACTAGAAGCCTTCTACAACACTAAATTTCTTCACAGGACATTTGAAATGTCACAATGATGATTTCTATGACAATTTTCCTCTTGTAAAACTAGTTGTGGGTCATGAGTAAGATCTAGTTTTCTTTTCTTTAAATTATATTATATATTCTTAAGAAGATTATATTTAATTTCCTGAATTTTCCCCTAGAATTATTACAATCTTTATTCATCTTTATGGGTGGTACAGAGTCTGGAGTTTTTATGATGAAAAGTGATACAGTACTTTAAAACTTTTCTATGCTGAAAACCAATACATTTAATTTCTATACTACCAGGCAGCAAACAGGACAGACATTAATAATAGGTCAGCTCCACTTTAATGTCCTCATATGGTAACTATAATTTAAACATTCTGTTAAAAGTTTCACAATGTTTTAACAACCGTAGACCCTAGGTCCAAGAACATATATCTTCAAAATGATTGAAACTGGTTTTTGTTTTTCTATCTTTATTTTGTTTGAAAATAAAGAAAACAGAGTTTATGATCTAGATTATTTACATACAAATTTACAGAGTTCCATGTATTAAAGTAAGCAAATTTAATCACAAGTTACAGGGTTTTCTCAAAAAGAAATACGGATTAAGGTCTTCATAATATTAAAAGGAACATTATCTTTCTTCTGAGCACTAAACAATCTGAGTAATATGCTAACATATGTTCACAATATGCTTGCAAGCTGATGTGGACCTCATGCTCCTAGAAGAGACAAATAACTACTCAAGCAACTCTCAAGCATTTTAGCATAAAATGGACAATAACACTAAATACAGCATAAACCACTCTGTAAAAGTCTGCAGGCCAGTCACATAACAGTTATGCCCGTAGCAGTTAAGTTCCCCTTAGCTTTTAATGAAACCAACAGCACTACCACTGATATTTTAATGTGAATGACTGATATTTTAATGTGAATGACTGTGTTATTATAGGAAGCTCCAACGATTTGTGGCAGGACTCACAGTGGTAGCAGCCATTCCCTGACCCAAACTATCTCTTTGCTTCTTGGCCTCCGACATTTAACAGCTACATCTCCTTGAAGAAGAACAAACATGACCTAACTGTATCCATTAGGAATAACATGCCAATGGCAAGCAGATTCATCTTGTTTTTATACAGGCAGCCAATGATAAGGATTATACATGCCTGGAATGAATCAAAGACTTAGTGACTGACGTGGTCATTTATCAAAGAGCATAGAGAGTCGGAGAATCTTTAAAGTTAAAACAAATGCTTGTGATAGGCCACTTTACAAATTGGTACAGCTTGTTAACAAATACCACAGATCTTACAAGTCACTGTGAGTTAGAACATCCCCTCCCACTAAGATCTCCTTATACAGTATAACTTTGGACACACAAAGGTTAACTCTTAATTTCTTTAACCTCCTCTGTCTCAGGGCTCATACTGCTTACATCAATCAAGGTTCTCTATAGACTCCATCAGGGCAACACTCTACCATTTCTTATTTAATATGGTTTATACAGGGCCTAATGGAGTCATAATTCTGGAGAAAACTTCCATGTTGTTTGAGCCTTCCAATCACACCTTCTGGTATTTGACAATGTATGTGTAACAGTATTTCATGTGGACTGGTGCTGTTAGGATATAACTATATTACATTAAAGAATGTAAGTGACATCTTCCAAAATAGCAGTGGACATCCACATCCTTCTAACAGAGGGAAATAATGTCTCAGAAAGCCATTCTCATCTGAGGAAAAACACTGAGAAGATCAAAGCACTCTGGACTTCTACACAGATGTAAATGTCTTCTTACAGACCTTGGGGACTTGTATTCCAGTCTCCTGAGAATCCCTGACAAGCTCTGATGTCAGGCTACAGCTCTGTCCATCTTCACTGGAACAGCTGGAATGCAGGATAAATAGGGAAAGAAAGCAGGTGATACTGACTCCAGTAAGATATTAACCATTGTGTATGACTTCTTAAAACTGAATCAGGAAATACGCTGGAAAAATGCACTTTCAGTGTGCTTCTCTGGCAGTCTGAGAGAGGCACTTGATCCTGTCCTGCACAGGCTTATCTTACACAGGTTTATCCTAGCTGTAATTCTATTATTTTCACTGCCAGACCACAAGTACTGCTAACAGGGGGTTATGGACAGGATTAGAATTAAAAGAAATTACTTAAACCAGCAAGATGATATGCAGCAAAGAAACATAGAAAATCTGATACTTTAGAAGGAGAGATATCTATCTCAATACAAATTGAGATAGAGCTGCTAGGGAACAACAATAAAGAAAAGGACAGAGGATTTATACTGTATTACAGATTGACTATGATCTGTGGTTTCGTTGAAAAATATTTTATGATTTACTGAAGGAATTGCAGTATGTCAGAAGTAAAAGACAGTCATTCCACTCTATTGAGTTTTGGAAAGAGCTACATTAGTACTGCGTTCTGTTTTGAATGCCCCACCTTTAAATATAGACAAGTTAAAGAGAGTCCAGGGAGATTGAAAATAACAGATGAAAGAAGACTGAAGGACCTGTAGAAAAGGATGAGATACACAACTGTATCTATAATCTCACAGTATAGAGAGGTTACTAAAAAGTGCACAGGGAATTAGAACTGAAGAAGAAACCTATTTCTAGAAAAGATTGTTTAGGTTAATATGGACACTTCCCAAATGAGACAGAGCCAGTACAGTACTTAGGCAGTACAGTGCACTGACAGATGGAGCACGTCCATCTTCACAGCCCACATCTCTGAACTCCTATGTACATTAAGAAAGAGGTTTCAGAAGTTCAGAAGGGGAATCTGCAAGCAATAAACTTGGTGTATTCGCCAACAGCATGAGCAGTAGGGGAGTAAGTAATGCAAATTGAGAACAGGGAGGAGGGTGCTGATTTTTTTACCTCTGCTTTCATTACGATTGCTAAAACCCCACAGATCATGTTCACGGGTACAGAAATTTGACCTTTTTCTTTGCTTTGGAATGTATTTTTGCTTGTATGTTAATACAACAGGTTAATATTTGCCATTTTATGAGCCCTTGGTGTAGTTTATTTTTAGACAGGTGATTACAATATACACAAAAGTTCCTGATTTGAAACATGTAACAACTTTTCCTAAAAGATTGCCTTAATTGCTTAAAAGAACAAATATTCTTAAAGCTCTAGACACACAGGCACAGGCAGAAAAAAGGTGATCCTCCTCTAAAATATGTGAGCCTGTTTAAACAATATCAATTAGATACTTTCTATTTATTACAGGCATTTGTTTGAATAAGCCACCTCTAGTAAGAAAGTTCTTAAACCAAATGATTATTGACAAAGGATCTCCAAGAATATCACCTACAAAGCAGTTTCTCTTTCTAATGGTGAGACCATTTTAAAGGAAGGCCATCTGCAGGTTCTGCTAGCTGGTAATTAAGAACCTGCATTTCCCTCCAAATTTGATCATGAGAATGACTTCTTATAACTTCATACAAAAGAAGTTTCAGTATCTATTAAATGTGTTTAAACATACTTTGGAAGTGCACTTAAGACATAGTTCCCATTGATTTAAAAAGCAAGAGATTAGACAGACAGGATCTGACCCTGTGCATAAATGCAGAGTATGTTTTGTATGCTGGATGGTTTTGGATGCCTGACATGCCTTAAGTAACCGTCTGAGTCTTGCTGTGCTTTTTAAAATTTTTTTCTTTTTTCTTTGCTTAACTTCTATTGTAGTAAAAAATTCTATTATTCTCTTCATTACATAGTCTTTGATTTTAGCATTTCATGCTGTAGATACTTTTTTTTTGTGTGTTAGTACATGAAAGACTACTGGGGTTATGCCATACTATTTTTGATGACAAATGAAGCATTTTCTATTTTTCCTTCTTTTAATCAGTTTAGTACTTCTCCTCTTATCTGTAAAATAATAAGTTACACTGAAAGACAAAGAAAAAAATTATGCTGTTGCCTAATCTTAAAGTTGAAATGCAATCAATAAATGTATTTCATCAACCCATAAGCAAAACCACATTTCCCTTACCATCACCATAAAAATATTAGAAAGAAATAAAAGTTAATTTCAGATTAACAATATTGTTGCTACAGGAAACTTAGAGAAAATAGGATAAAGCAAGCTAGACATTTTGAATATACTGGAAAGTACATTTTATGTATCTTAAATATAAAGCATTTTTCTTGAGTTTTTTACATGCTCCCCTTTTAACAGTGAGAAAACTATCAACATTTTAGCCTTTTGTTAGTTAAAGATCAATCCTGCCTCAATGATTTAATATATATTTACCTCATGTACATCACTAGGAAATAATTAAAATATGTAAGATTATCCCCTATTTTTCCAATAGAATATTTTATATTTGATTTATAACTGGCTATTTCTTCTATAGCATCATTTCATACATATATTTGAAATTATTTCTTTTGTAACATTTTATTTTTCCTCATTGATCATAATTATTTTTCTGTTTAAGAGATGTAAATGATGTAATAGTTTTGGACTGTGAAACAAATTCTTTAAGTTTTTTTTTTCTCTATAAAAAATGATCTTCTAAATGTAGCCAAACTGTGCAAAAAGAAATATTTCTTTCCAAAAGTAATATCTAATGCTATGTTGCAGATAACAATGTTGACATATCCCTCAATCACTCTTTTACACCTATAAAACTCACTTTGATGTTTAATTAGTCATTATGCTTCTTAGCCCAACACAGTTGCTTTATCTCACTGTCCAGTAAGAGAATTTGCAGATTTAAAGCAAAAATCTTTCTCTTTGAATAGTTTAATGCAGTAATGACCAAATGCACAGGATACTTAAATGAATAATGTCCACTTTAAAATCTCAAAATGTTTATAACAGTAGCAGAAAACCTAAAAGGTAATTTTTATTATGGCTACTTTCCAACAGCACGATGTTGAGCTTTGAGGTCAGCCGATCAGATTCAGAAAACAGGTCTCCTTCAAAGAAAGAATTAAGAAAATAGTTTAGACAAAATCCCAATGATCTCAAACGGTTCTTGGTTATTTACTACCTACTTGACAATCTACCTTTGATACCACGGTTGAACAGAAATCCTGATGTATCAGTGTAAGTCCTAGCACACAGATGAATAGTACTCCTACCTCTGGGAGCATTCCTGAAGAGCTACCTACTGTATGCCAGCTATCCTGGAATAATATGAGAAAACCCCTAAAATTAAAGCAACAACTTTAATAACAAGATGCTGTAGTGCAAGAAATACATCTAATTTACTTTGAAAATGCAAAGGAAAAAAACCTAGGCAACAGGTCATGAAGACAGCAACAAAAAAGTTACTTTTTAAAACCGAGAACACAGATTGTGTTTCATTAATATGTTCAAGAAATAGTTCCAAGAACAACACTGGAAAACAGTGGAAATTGTCCTCACCATGGAACACTTACTTCCTGAAAGATGGGCTTGTTAAATAAAAGGTTATTTAGAGTCTTTAGAGCAGGTTCATGGGTTGTAAATAACAAAAAAATATTCAAGGTGCCTCTAAATTCCCTTAATTTCTATATGCAATTCATATACCAGTACAGAAAACTAAGTAATGTACACTACCACAACAGAAGCTGCAAAACTGCAACCCCAATTCAATTTTACTCCTTAAGCAAGAAACTAGTGTTTCTAGGGAACAGCGACCCCCATTTTCTTGGCTAACCTTACAAAAATAGAGAGGAAACTAGAAGTAACTGAAAAGAACCAGAAATACAGAGAAAGATCCAAACCTTTCAGTTTCCATAAAGTAATTTTCGGTACTGAATCATCTAAGCCACATTCATTAATAACAACTTTTTCATTGTGGGAAGGAAAAAATAAATTTCTAAGGTGAGACAAAAATTCTTCATCACTGCCTAATGCAGCAATCAGCTTTCCACCCTCCACAGAGCCGTGCCAACAGAGCTGTGCACAGGCAAGTGCCAGTAAATTCTGGATCTGTGATTACACTGTCCTGTGATTGTCAACTACCCATAGTGGTACTGGTCAACTTCTAGGGGATGCTAAAAGCCAGGAAGCAACGACCTGATGCGTGTCATCCCTGGGCTCTTACTCTGTGAACACAAGTGAATTTCTCCTTTAGAGAGAAAGAAAACTCAGTAAATTCTGTAAGATTTCCCGCAGCAGGAAGGAGAACACTAGTTTTCTCTTTCTCATTGTTCATTCTGTTACGTCTTATACATGAAGAAAATCCTCTGGTTCCGAGCAAAGTTAAGAGGATCTGAAAAGATTTTGTAAGACTTGAGTGCTCTGAGTATTGCATTCCCTCACAAATACTTCACAAATGAAAAAACAAACCACTCTAAGGCCCAGTACAGACTACTAATAAAAATTTAATTAAGAAGAGTTTTGACTACATTCTATGCTCTTGCATCCTTCAAGAGCTTCAAAATAAGAGGAGAAAAGAACAGTGCAATGAGATGTAATTCTGGGCAGGTCTTTCCCGCAAAAAAGTATATGTTAAATTATCAGTCAAAAAGTCCCAAACCAACCATGCGTCTAGATTAACAGTGATGGCTTATTCCCTTATCCTTTCTGCTTTAAAAGTGTATTTTAATCTATATTGCACCTCAGTTCACTAAAACTCTGAAGCTCTATTTGATACCTTGACCAATGAATCCACTACTGTGTGTAACACATTTATTCTAATAATTCGTAATTCTAAATCCTAACCCTTAGTTTTTTTTAAAAAATTGTGTAGACTTGATCACTCTAGTCTCAATTGTCAATAAGAATTTGGTTTTGTGTATTAATGCTGTAACTTCAGCAATAAACCCTCTAACTGGACAATGCCCCTCTGAGATACAATAGGGTATTTTGGAAAATTCGATTCTAATTTTTTTTTTTTTTAACTACTAGGTTTCTATTGAACATATTATTTTCTGGTTTCCCTGTAATTAGCTGGGACCAATTTCTCCTAATTGTTTCCTGTTAATCGCATTACTAATGAAACAAGGATATTTTGTCATCTCTCTTTCAGGAAGCCTTTTTTTTTTTTTTTAAGGAGATTTTGAAGACTGAGATCTGTAGATTTGCCAGCAGTGTTACAGCTTTTGGGATTCTTTTCAAGTACTTGCTAGCTCTGGTGGTGTGATGTAGCACTTGGGGAGCAGTCTGACATCTGTCGTCTTCCAGACCGCTTTTTGCCTCTCAATTGCGTAAAAACTGAGAACTCCCAGAAGTATTTCAGGAACAAAAATAGGTACATTCAGGAACAAAAATAACAAATCTAGAAGACTTAAAACCACCATTTTCCTCTTTCTAGGCTTTAATCTTCATATGCAGTAGGTGCTTTAATTTACCTAATTTAGAACTTCAGACTACAGATTTTTCAGTTCAAGCATTTTTGGAAGGTCACTTTTCAGGGACTAGAAATGTTAGGAACCAGGTACCTTAGAACTCCCCAAATCTCCAATGAAGTGGGGGAAGGGGGACTCAACAGAACCGCTTATTACTGAAGCTGCCAAAGAAAGGATTAGATGGTTTTCCCTACAGCTGTCATAAACTATCTTTTAGTTTTGAAAGGATGCATGGGGGTTTTTTTTAATTTTTTTTTTTTTTTAATTTCGGCTTCACGAGAAAGCTTTTTAAAACGTAAAATCGTACATGTTAAAAGTCAAAGGTACCTGAGGCCACGACTGCAATTTCACTTTAGTTGGCGTGGCAACGCTGTACATTTTGCAAAATCCAGCTTTTGGATTGGAATGTGATCAGGCCACAGAAGAGTTTAAGATTAATAGGAATCTTTGACTCTCGCCAAGACCTTTTTCCGGAGCTCGAGCGAGGTGAGAGGCCCAGCGCTCCGCCACGGAGTCCCGCACTCCTCTAACTCCATTCATTTCACCCGAGCCACCTCCTCGTCTCCCAGAAGCCGCTTCCCCCAGGCCGATCGAGGAGGGAGCGGGAGAGCCCGAGGGATTGCGGGGCGCAGCGCGGCTGCGGCCATTTTATGGTCCCGGGGCCGGCGGTGCCGGCGGCCCCCGCGGCGGCAGAGCCGCAGCTCGGGCGGTTCAGCGCCGTTCCCGGGCCAGGGGCGGCGGCGCC
>VWZN01019702.1:127148-158378 GCA_013396955.1 Regulus satrapa | reverse complement strand
TCGCCTGCTCCTAAAAGGCTCCTGTAAAGGTTTGGGACTGAGTTTAATTTAGGGAGGGGGGTGGGGGGGGTAATGCTTGTAATTGTGATATGAAGGGGGTGATGAACCTCGTTACCTGCATTTGAAAGAAACCTTTTGCTTTTGTAAAGCCCTGACTTTTTCTTTCTTCTTTTTTTTTTTTTAAATTTTTTTTTCTTTATTTTGGTGATACGGCTTTGGTGTCTTGAGGGGTTTCTTTTTGTCACTATAAAGCTTTTAATTATAATGCAAAAAGCCTCTTGAAATTGGAGTATTTTTAACTGTTGAATCTTTACTGTTTCACTGATACATCCTACTGCTGTAGTCTTGCAAAATTGCCATAAGCACATGTCCTGATGGCATAAACCAGTAGTCTGGTAAATTCTGCCAAATTACCATGATGATAACAAAGAAAAATTGATGAAATTAAGTGCTTCTCAATAAACGGAGTTTTTCAAGTCAGGAATAAGTTTAGTATTGGAGATTTACAGTACCTGTATTGCACAGAACATAACCTCTTGCCGATTTTCTCTTGCCGCAGAACATTGGATATTGGCTTTTTATTACAAGATGTTCTGGAATAGATGTACCGTGCGAACAAAATACTGCTTGTTATTTTGAATAATTAATCTGGAATTCTGATGTTTAGAAACTCTGGTTAATAACAGCTGTCATGTTACCTCCCTTATGCCTTTAAAGGATTTGGTGGTGAATGCAGACACTCCATTTTTTTCCTGAAGTTTCCACTGACTGTAGTGAGGTTTGTGCAGACAGCTGAAATTGTCAAGGTGATGACTAGTCCTTGTCTTCTGTGTGCACCTTGAGTACTTGCTGGCTGGACAGCTGGCTAAGAAGATGGATTTCATATGCAATATCCACACTTTTTTTTGCTTGCAAATTCTCTTTCCAGCAGCAGGAGCAGCACAACACTGGATAGCATCTTCATTTGAAGCTTCAGTGTTCCATGATGGTTCCAGTCATCAGCTGGTTTTGTGTTTCCCCATTGTTTGGGGACGTGTTCATTTTAGGACTGATGATGTGATAGAAACCTGAAGAGTGCAGCCACGTGTGAAGAAAATCTAGTGTAGATGGTGGTGACAAAAAATTTATGGGGGTGGCCAAAGTCCAAATGGGACAGTTGTACTTGGTCAGATTTAGTAAGAGCTGGTGAAATCTGTACTGATTTGAAGCAAAGGGCTGTTCAGATGTTATTTGATAGGTACTTAATTAGAGATATTTATAGAAAAAGTACAGGCATAGAATATCTATAAATACGTATATACACATGAGTTTTTTGGCAATCTGCAGTCTGGAAAGGTAGCATATTAGATCAGCCTGCTGATGTTAGAAGCACCGTTATCCAAAGGCTGGACAAGCACGAGAGTGCCAGATTTGTGAAACGAGTATAGTGGGGACAAATAAAGGGGATGAAAGTGTGCAGAGTAGGAAATGCAGCAACTTCCATTGCTGGAAGATGGTTATTACGTTACTGCATGAGCCTAGAGCTGTATCTAGAACTTGTCTGAGTGTGTATTTCATGGAGTCCTTTGAAGGCTGTGGAAGCAACAACTGAGAATGGTTTACTTAATGTTTTCAGACGTGTTTTCTCAGAGACTGGCAAAGGGGAGGGGCAGGACTCCTCTGTCCATCCCTGCCTTAAGTGTGCACAATAGAAGAAGTCTGGGTGAAATGGCTGTTAGCTCTGTCCCCAGTTAAACTCAGTCTGAGGGACACTGCTGGTTAAATACTGTGTGTGCATACATGTACACTGACATTTCTGGTGTCGTCCTGCTTACATTGACTATCAGTCAGACTTAAGATAAATGCACAGTTAAGTGAAATAACTTACTTTTCAGTATGACAGTTCAGAATTTTGATTTTGATTTCACATGTCTGGTGTGATACTGCTTTTCTTTCATTTAGTGTAACAGATGTTACTGTGAAGAAATATATCTGTCATCCTGCTGTAAAAGTGCTTCCTCTTAATATTTTCATTATTTTATTATCCTGTAAAAACAAAATGGCCTTTCTGGAAGGGTGTTCCTTGAATGATTGATTTGTTGCCTTTCTGGTAATACCATTCTTGAACATAGTGATTCATACCAGTACATGTTTTTTGTCCAGTTCTGTGTATCTAATGTGCATAATTTTTGATGCTCTGTTCTATAGACTGTTTAATGGAAATGTGAAAAAGATCCCTAGGACTGTAATGCACTCTTACAAAAGCTGCATTTGTTATCATTCTGAAGCAGTGATAATAGTTGATCAAATATATGTGGATATACAGGGCCTGTATGATTACATCACTTGAAGTGTCAGGACTGTTAGAAGTGTGGAAAGTACTCTATTTTTGTTATTTAATCTAGATGCAAGTGAAATCAGTAAAACTGTTCTGAATTTGCTTTTTTACAGAGATGTTTCAAAGTTACGAGTCAGATGTTTCAAAGTAAGAATATGCAGAAATTCGCACTAACAAAGTATTTCTCTTACATGGGAATTCTTTCCTGATGTGGAGGGGGAGCAATTTAGTGATTAGAAATTTGTGTCTGCAGTAGTTCCTTTTTTAATTGATAGTCACATTTAAAATATAAAGAATGGTAGGCAAATTTATTTGGATTTAAGGTAGGAGGCATGTTAAACATATGAGAATGGAGAGTAGTGTTGATCATTACTTTGGAGAAAAACTGTGGGTACTCTTATTTTATGCCTCCTTCACTATTACTGAATTGCAAGAAAATTGTAATTTCTCTTTTCCAGCATGAAGTTTAAAGTTTACCTATGTTTATGCAGTAGATAATAGGTAAACTTTAAAATGTTTTCCAGAAGAAGGAAATGATTCTTTCCTGTTTTCTTATTTCAGTCTCCTGGTGATTTCAGTAGTGATGCCGGGAACCAGTGGGAACCAGTATTGAATTTTCTTTTTGAGGATCTCCTTTCTAAGAGAAGCTGCCAGTCTCTAGCTTCAGAGCTACTGAGATATTTCACTGCAGTCTTGGCAGGAATTTACTCGATTTTCATTCCTATTTCTTGGCTACAGGTTTCTTAATAACAGGGAAGAAAACTATGTGGTCTACCTGTTAGCAGCAGTAGTATAAACTTCACAGTTGCATGCCAGAGGACTTCAGAAGACTGCTTTGTTCTTCTTTGAGTTCACATGTAGAGAATTGTCTTCGCCAAAGCAAGAGTTGTGGATTTATGTATTTTCTTAAAGGTAGCTGAGATTCTAGGGTGGTAAAGAAACATGCAGCTTTTGTGTATTAGTGTAGAGTTACAGACCTACCTTTTATAGTGATAGTCAGTCCCTGCTCTCTTTTTTTTTTGTTTCTGTTTCTAATCATACTGAGAAATCTCTGACTGGAATAATTACAAACTAGGAGGGTAGAGTGGAGTTTATATTCAGGTAGCACACGTGAAATGTTTCTTCCTGCCAGACTTTTCTACCTGCACGACTCTTCTCTATTTTTCTCTAAACAGTGAATTTTAATTATTAATTGTTGTAGTCGTCTCTAATCAGTCTCTGGTGCTTTTTTTGTGATGTAATGGAGATTGTGATTAGCTTGAAAATATGGGGAAGAGTTATTTCAGGTATCATTGATCTTCTGTGTCTGTCTGAACTCCTGTTGAATTCTCTGCTTTGCATCTGTCCCATCAATATCCGAACAGGTTCTGTTTCTTCTGTTTTTCTTGAGAGTGGTTTGGGGTTTTTTTATGAGAAAGTGTGAAGTTTGTGACTTCCATGGCTTGTTTATATATCCCAGTCCTTTGACCTGTTCAGAATTTTTTTTCCAGCACTGCAAATGGATCTTCTTAGACTTGAAGAATGTTCAGGTGTCCTTTCCAGTGGTTTGGAGAACAGGAAGCCTCTTGCCTTGAGTAACAGTTTCTTTTCTATGAATGAAACTCACTCGTTGGGAACTATTTCTCAACAAAGTCAAATTGAAAACATTTCTTACTGTCTTAATTTTTTATACATGCCAGACTAACTTGGGTGATAGGTGGCATGAAATATTGGAGAAAGACTGGGTGCTTCTTGAAGAATATAGAAAGGTACTAAAAATAAAGCTAATTTAGCTATTACTGCTCTGAAAGATACATTGCAATGTGCTTGGGAGCACATTCTAAGGTGAAAGCCTGTGCTGGAGCCCTCTTCCACATCATCACCTTCTTAATTTTGTGACAGGATTCTAGGAACCCAGGCTTGTCCTGAGCTTTCTGAAGTAAATGATCCATGTACAATTTTCTGGTTTTCATTGCAGGGACATTTTTTATTTGGTAGTTTTTCCTAAATAACTGCTGCTCTATTAAATTTTCTCAAAGTGGGGCATAGAAACTTCTGGTGTAAGAGTAACTGTCTTGTCAGGGATACCTCATCCACTATTTTCTGGCTCTTGGATTTGGTAGTAAAGTGCTACTCTTTCCTCAGAAAAAGTACAGAATTTCCTGTGGGTTTTAGTAGCAAAAAAAAAAAAAAAAAAAGTTAAATGAGAATTTAACTTACACTCTTCTTTATGTAAGTGTAAATAAAGAAGCAATAGTAATAACAAAAGTAGTGACATTAATATGTGGTTGGATAACAAACTTTAAACAAACAGTTAGCAGATGTTGTGCTTGCACAGAGATGATCCTGTTCAGATATTTCAGTCTTTTCCTTCTTGTTTTATGTACAAGTGTAAAACAAAATAGATTCTTTATTTTAATGGTTTCAACAGCAACTTTGGCTTTTATTACTGTTGTTTCTGGAAGAATGTACGTGGATTTTTGTGCAGTATCAGACTTCACCTTGTCTATAGTTTTAGCTTTGTCTTGTAATTGAGGATCATCAAGGTGTTTTGTGTTGTAGTAGATCCTATAATGTGAGACTAACCACCAAACTTGCCACTTTTAAATATTGCTTGGTAAGAATATGAAAGTTTTTTGAATCACCTCATAATTTTGCCGCCCTCTTTCCTAGTAATAGGATCACGTATTTCCAACCCTCCCTGCCACTAGGTCACGTTGCTCAAGGCCTCATCTAACCTGGCCTTGAACACTTGCAGAGTTGGTGCATCCACAGCCCCCTTGGGCAATGCTGCAAGTGCCTCACCACCCTCAGTGTCCTTGTTTAAACTAACAAACATGGCAGCACGACTTTGGATTTTCCAAAACTTAAACCCTTTTATTTATAGAGGCGTAAAGGTTTAACAGGTACAGATCTAGAAGTTCTGTGAAACTTACTCACTCGTTTAAGCAGAGAAGTTAAAATCAGTGTCCCTGAAGTGAAGGTTTCAGTGTTTTTTGAGCATAGTTCAGTTGCTGCTCACGGGTGTTAGCTCTTTCAGTGGCTGGGCAGACAGGGCAGCAAGAGGACTTGGGGCGAGGACCGCGTATGCCTTGGTGTGTTCCAAAGGAAGGACTTGGAAGAGTGTGCAGGATAGCTTAAGATGATGCAGGAGGTGGAGAAACCAAATAAAAATGCAGCTGTTAATAGTGCAGAATACTGTAGAGATACCAGGAACAAATCTGGGTTTGGGGAAAAAGGGCAGATGTAATTCTCCTCTTAACACTTGGCTGTTTTAAAAGGCACTTGCATTGGGGGTGAGGGGAGCGCATTTGTTAATTTCCTTTCTTCTGCCTCATCTTTTGGCACTTACTTGGTTTCAATTTGGAGGTTTTTTAAGGTAGTGATATTTTTATGTAAAGTCTCTATAGTGCTCCGTACTTACTTTCTATGAAGAAAACTAAAACATTAGTAAAATATTGCTGTTCTTATTATATAAATTTGTTGGCAGCTTTATCTTACACACGTTTAACTTCTAAAACATGTTCCTAACTTCCTGTTTCTGTGTTCAGCAGCCTAGCATGCCTAATATTTTCAGGTTAAGTTGACCTTAAGCTGTAATTAAGTCTGAACTGGTGTCTGAATACTGTGTTAGTTAGTGGGTGCGACTCCATTTTGGAAGCAGAGCTGCATGTACCCTCCACCACCCTGGAGACTTAACCACTTTCTTGCCAAAGGGATTGAACTGGCTCTGTTCTATCTTGCCAGGTTGGCACGTTGCCAAAGTTCTGTTGAGTTTGCTCATTGAAGGGTAACTGGTAGATGCAGGACAAGGGCTCGGATGAAACATACAGCCTCTCTAGGTGTGAGAAGAACGGGTCATTTCCTGTTCCATCTCTGCCTGGTGATCTGTTAAGTCGGGCTAAGGTGTAGTGCATAGCTTGAACTTTGTAATAGGTATTTTAGTGTAAGAGCAGCTTTATTCTGCCCGAGGAAACACAATTATTTTAAATAGGAGGTTATCTTCTGTGAAGAACAGGGTTATGGTGAAGGCTGGAGGGAATAAATTAAAAGGCTGTGGTTATTTCTTCCCAGGTTGGTCAGCAGGTCTTTAAAAAGGTTTTGTTAACAGACAAAGGCTGTAAAACACTGCTGAGGCAAGGAAACATTTCTGCTTGTGTCCCAGCAATTCCTATGAAAGGAGAATTTGGAGTGAAAGACTTCGTGGTGTCTTTTTCTGAGTTAATCTTGAGTGATTGTAGATAAAGGACAGTGATGATTCCAAACTCTGTGTTAAGCCCTCCTGGCTTTTTGTTTGTTTGTTTTCAGACCCTGTGAGCTGCAGCAAAGTCTTGCTGCTGGTATCTCCCTGAGATTTTGTTTATTTTTATTGTAAAACTTGTCACAACAGTGTTTTAAGAATGAAAAACACCAATAATATTCAGCTGGTGTGGTAAAACATATTACTGTATGACATGATTAATAATATGTAATCTTAAAAATTTATGTCTGTAAGAAACAGCTGCAAAATATTTGTTTTATGAGTATGTTTTTATTTGGTGTCATACAATTGTTTCCTTTGTACTAAAAGTCATTCTACTGATGTATTTTTATTAATGTCATAGGATATAACGTTGTATTTGTTTGACATGTCCAATTTTTATGGCTCATTTAGCAAAATATGAATATCCTGCTGATGACAGAATTTAATACGACAGTCTAACAGAAAGATTATTCAAGAGCCCGTTAGATGAGAATCTGAACTATGCAGTAGATGTTAGGCTTCATATTTACAATTGCCTTTGTAATTTCTGAGGCTCTCCTCTAGAAACATTTACTTGAGTTTGTTGTAATTTTATTTCTACCAAGGCTTACTGCTTAAGAGACAATTTAAGGATCCTTTAAAATTTGGGATAAACTTTCAAAAGTTAACTTCAGGACTATTCTGGCCCAGGTCGTTGTGACTGCACATGCCTGGCCCTGGGACAGTACAAATAAATGGGAGACTTAACATTTCTGCCCTAAGGCAAACATGTTATCGCTGAATTGATAAATCCAGCTTGATAATTTAGATTGAACTTGATAAATACCACAGAAAGGTGTCTGTCACTAATAAAGTAAGAAGTTCTTTGTCATATAGCAAAGCCTGTGTTAGATGGAAAAGGCGTTGCTCCTAAAGTGGAAGAAAGACTCTGTGCCCTGTGATAGAAAGAGTTTACAGGTCAAGGTGAGCAGGAGTTTCATGTTCGGATGGAAGCAGCTGAAACTCTGGTTGCAGGATGGTCACTTAACAAGTTTGATCTTTTGCTGTAGCTGTCTTTTGAGTGCTCTCTCTTGTAAAGTAGTTTTATAACTAGGTTAAATTAGCAAGCTGGCATATGTTATTTCATTAAAAATGAGTTGATTGATACCACTTCTTCATTTTTGTTACTTTTATGGGTAATTACTGAGAAAACGTGGTGGTTTTTTTTCATGGGATGTTAAAGTGATATTTTAGCTTTTTTAAAAAGTAAAGCCTGCTTAGTGGATGTCAGTATACTGTGACATAGTGATTGTCAGTGTAACTCATTGCTGTTAGGTCTGGAGAAGTTTGGTACTTCCATTATACAAAGATTTCAGTGGTCTTAATGCAATACCGTAGTTGCATCATTTCACACCTTGCTGCACTGATGATTGCTAATTGCAAAAAAGGGCTGTTACATATATCTGTGTTGCATTTCTCTGATTTTCATTTTTTTTTAAGAGCTGTAATGTTCTTAGATTGTTAACTTGGATCAGAATCATATCAAGACCCTGTGTGTGGGGCGTGTGGCCATGCAAGGAATTGTGCCTGCAGTTGCCAGCGCTGCCGGGCGCCGCCGTGTCCCCGAGACTCTGTGCTCCAGCTGTGCTGCGCTCAGCGCTGGCTCCTCGCTGCCTTCATGGCAGGTTGGCTGAAGGAACTGACTTGACACGAAACTAATCCTCAGGCTGGGGAGGAGTGTTGGTGCAGCTAGTCTATTCCTTTTCGGCGGTATCAGAAATCCAACTCATCTGACTGCTGCCTTGTATGGCTATGAAAGCTTGCCAGTGTCTCTAAGAATTGGAGAAAACTCCAGGTATTTGGCCTTTACAGAAAGGCAAATGCAAATATTTTTCTTGCCACACAGTTTAACTGACTCTTTCATCATCCTTTCCCTACTCAGTTTTTCTCTGAAATGTGCTTTTTTCATGTGACTAAATTTTTGAGTTTTTTAAATGGAGGTTGGTGAGCATTTTCTTTATATGCTTTCTTTGCTGTCCATTTCATGTGAGTTTTGAACAATTGACAATATCAAAGAGGTGTCCTGCTCTTTTTTTCCTGATTTAATTACGTGTAGAGTTTCTTTTTATGGAAGAGACATTTTCTGTGGCAGTGTTCAGGGCCAGGCTGGATGGGTCCCTGAGCAACCTGGTCTAGTTGAATGTCTCCCCTGCGCTCATGGTGGCAAGGCTGGAAATAGGTTGCAGTTGGAAGGGACCTTGAAGATTATTTTTCTATGAGTCTGTGATTCTTTTGTCCTGCATATGCAACTTAAGGTCTTGCAGAGATTGTCCACAACTTAATTTCTTTATGTTTTTATAAAGGGCATAATATCTATCTGACATCACTGATGAAACTTTACAGGATAAAGCCAGAAGTGTTAAATAGTACAAATTATTTTTTTCTTCTTCCTTTTGGTATGTAGATACAGTGATTATTTGATTTATTTCAATCTGATGTTGCAATTACTGCAGCAAACCTGGAAACCTTTTCAAAGTGTCAGTTGCCTAATTTCCAGGTATTTTGGTTCGGTTATTAATCTTACTCTGTAAGATTACTGTAATCTTACTCTGCCTTTCAGCACTTTCTATAAATAGATCAATGTTTGTTTAGTGCTGCTGTATTCTCAGTTGCACTAGCTTAGATTTTACATGAAGATGGATCCCATGATGCATAATGAAGTGTGCAAATTACATGCATGATATACTGTACAGTTTGCTGCTGTGTTTTGCTCATATTCTAAAACTCAGTGTTCAGAATTTGAGATCATATGTGATTAATGTCATACACTGATTTGCCACAGAAGTTGTATTTGGGAGTTCTTCTTCAACTACCATCTTCCTTGAAATGGCTTGTTAGCTTTGTATATTTTTTCGCATTTTGAGAGTGAATTGGCAGTTCAGAAATTGTTCTTAGGCTAACTTCACCTTTTTTTAACCTCTATTTTTATCTATAAAATGGGAAGATACCTCTCTTAGACTTAGCTTTCTTATAAAAACAACAGAACTTTCTTCCTAATTTCTGAATTTTTGGTATATCTCCAGTCTAGCAATAGAGGCCTTAGGTAAGTAAAGAATTCATAATACTAGAAATGAAAAAAATTACTTTTTTGTCTGTTTCTCCTTTTTTCCCTGTTTATTGTTGGTTCCTGCTTTTGATGTTATTCAAATTATTTAATTGGAAAGTTTGAGTGGGAGTCAGATTTACAGAGAGGGAAAAGAAGAAAGTGACTGAGGTGCTCCTTTTTGGAAGTTTCGGTGATGGAGGTGCAGTTGCTTTAGGGCATGCTTTGTACCTAGGGACAGTCACTGATTTTACTCGACAGCTGTTTGGATCGTCCTGTTGAAGCCAGACCCAGCGTTGCTCAGGGAGTTGTCCAGTCTCTTGCCTCTCAGGTCAGTGTGATCCACTCCCGAGCACACACATGGTGAAGAATAAATTCTGCCTTTTGCAGACTAGCCTGTAGTTCACCAGATCATCCGTTGTTGCCCTTCTGGAAGGGCAATGATGTCTTTCCAGTCTTTGGGTACACCTGGCTTAAGTGTTCCTTAATCACATCTTCCTTGACAATGGGTGATACTGCATTCCCACAGATTCTGCTGATAGAGTTGAGGAACTGTGAAGTCAGCAGACAGAATTCAGCAGCAAAATCTGGGATGACAACAAAAGGGGATCCAATTTTTTTTTTTCACATCTTTTGTCATTAGGTTTCTGTCTCATTGACCAGAAAATGCCCACAGTTTTCTGTTGAGTTCCATTTGCTGCTGGCACAGACACAGAAGGCCTCTTGAAGTACTTCTGCATTGTTTTCTGATGCTGTCCTAAGGCCAGCATCCTTGGGTGGGGGGATTCCTCTACACCTCTGTTGAGCAAATCAGTAGAAGAGGTGAAGAAGCATTAGTTGTCCACTGTGTGGTTATCAGAAGAATTTCCAAAGGCATCACAGATAAAATGTTTAACATACTTCAAAGCTCTGTCTTTTTATCTTCCTCTGTTACTTCTTGTTAATACTTAAAAAATGTTAAGCAGTTCAGCAAATGATCAAACTTAAGCAGTTCTGTGTTCTTCAGGCCTGTCATCAGTGCAGTATCCTGCAATGTAAGCAGCCCAGTGTGCATGCAAGCCTTGAAAAAACCCTAGTCATTTACCAGCATATGCAGATAATTTCCATCTTTGAAGTACAGAACTTTCATAAATGCTTTTGCTTTTCAGGAGCATGAATGCTTTTGGCCAGGAATGGATGCTCTGTATTTATCATTGGTTTTCTGTGGACATCAAGTTCTTGGAAGGGTGTGGGTGCTTTTGTTAGCCAGCTGAGAAATTGAATTCCTTTCACGGGCAAAGGAATGTTTGTGCTTGCTATCCTTTACACTGGTATCATAGAACTTCACTGTTGAACTCTCTGCTTCACGTAATATCTCAGCTGCTATCTGCTATCAGGTTGTGATTACTGCATGNTTTTTTTTGTTTTTTTGCTTCTGCAGCTAATTTAGGGAGTGGAAAGTTAATCTAGTTAATCTAGTGCTTTTAAGCACTAGATCTTTAAATCTATACCTATAAATGTAGATTAGGCTACAATTCCATGGAAATTTCCCTGTAGTACTTAACAACAGTTTCAGTTCCTGGATGAACCTTACCTCTCCCGTGCTGTCACTGCTGTACTGTGTTAGTGTGGTTGAAAAGGAGAAGGGAATGGGTACGGTTGAAAAATATCTTTTCCTTTCCCCTGCTGCTCAAGAGGTGCTTGCCTGAATTCGTTTCCTTCCCCAGCTTTTTGTCAGTGCTGACATACGCAGGGAGCAGGACAGGAGCAAGAATTTGCAGCTCTTAGGACGAGTGAGTGGCCTGTAAAACTGTTCATAGAGTGCTGCTTCAGAATATGAAAATGCAACCTCATTGTGGTTACACAGTTGATATGGTAGAGCTGATGGTATCAAAGCTGGAAGATAAAAAGCTGTTCTGCATAGAAGCCTGTCTAGAAGAATAATGAAGCAATGGAGAATGTAAAAAAAAAAGTATTTCTGTGTCAGAGTTTTATGAGTGCTTGTATCCTCTTAACAATGTATCTGATGGTCTAGATGAGCAACAGATTAGAAAGCTTAGAGACATTCTTTTTCATTTCTTTAAATATGAGTCTGGATGAAGTCAATGAGTCTGAGTACATTTAAATTAATTTACATTTTCTGTTTGAGCACTGCAGTATCTGGTAAGTTGGTTGCAGTTGTGATGGTGTAAGCATTTGTAAGATGAAGCTAGCAGTGTTTCTTTACCAGCAGCTGGAGAAAAAGAATGTGAATTTCAAGTATTCCTGAAAAAGCATCTGGGTCCTGAACAAAACCTTTTTTTGATCTAGATTGTGTGTTTAGGATGGTTCTTGTACACACAGAAATAGGTGAGATCTCAGCAGATGAAAGACTTACAGAAGTTTCTATGGGTGCAATAGAAACCTTGAAATCTCTGCTACTGTGTTCCAGGGGGTAGTAGGTAGTTCTTTTGGCAAAGCAGTGATAAATATGAAAAGGTTACTTTTCCAGAAAAGTTGATCTTTGTGTGGACAGTAAATGCATCTGGCTTCTTCGGTGAGTTGATCTTACAGAATCATACCACGGTTAGGTGTGGAAGTGATCTTGACGGGCATCTAGTTCCAGCACCCTTTCTGTGGACAGGGATACCATTCACTAGATCGGGTTGCACAGGGCCCCATCCAGTCTTGCCTTGAACACTTGAAGGGATGGGGCATCCACAGCCTCTCTGGGCAATGTGTTCCTGTTCCTCTCCATCCTCCCAGCACAGTATTTGCTTGTAATACATCTAATCCAAACCTGCCCTCTCTCAGTTTAAAACCATTGCCCCTTGTCCCCTCGCTGTCTGTCTATATAAAAATCCCTCTCCCTCCTTCTTATAGGACACTTGAGGTACTGGAAGACTGCAGTAAGGTCTTTTCAAGGTCTTCTCTTCTTCATGCTGAACAATCGCAGCTCTCTCATCCTGTCTTTGTAGGAGAGGTGCTCTCACCCTCTGATCATCGTGTAGGACTTTGTAGTCCTCTGAACCACTCCAAGAGATCTGTGTCTGTGTTGAGGACCTCAGAGCAGGACGCAGCACTCCAGCTGGGGTCTCACAAGAGCAGAGTGGAGGAGCAGAGTCACCTCCCTTGCCTCGCTGGCCACTCAGCTTTTTGTGCAGCCCAGGATACAGTTGGCCTTCTGGGCTGCCAGTGAGCACTGTTGGCTCATATGCAGCTTTTCATCTATGAGAACACCCAAGTATTCTTCAGAGGGCTTCTCTCAGTGACTTCTCCCGGTCTGTACTCATGCCTGGGATTGCTCCAACTCAGGTGCAGCACCTTGCTCTTGGACTTGTTGAATTTCGGGGGAAAGCCCACTTCTCAAGTTCTTCCACGTCCCCCTGGATGGCATCATGTCCTTTCACTGTATCAGCTGCACCACTCAGCGTGGTGTGATCTACCACATTGCTGAGGGTGCACTCGATCTCGCCATGTCATTGCTGAAGACATGGAAGAGCACCAATTCCAAGAGTCAGGAGAGACCGAGGGCCACCACCTGGACCTAGAGACATGGGCAGTAGTTCGCTGGCCACATCTCTCCAGTTCCTTACCACTTCATAGTCCATCTATGTCTTTCTAGTTTGGAGACGAGGACATCATGTGGAACCATATTAAAGGCCTTACAGAAGTGTAGGTAGGTGGCATCTCTCAGTCTTGCCTTGTCAGCCATTGCTGTCATTCCATCATAGGAGGCCACCAGATTGGTCAGGCGTGATTTGCCCTTGGTTAAGATTTGCTGACTGCCTTGGGTCACCTTCTTGTCTTGTACGTGCCTTAGCCTGTCTTCGAGGAGGATCCGCTCCGTGCTGTTCCCTCACAAGAGCATGAGGCCCTCTGATCCCGTGCATCTCCCCGCTGCTACCTGAATCTTGCCACACAAACTCAATACAGCATCACATACAAAACAATAAAGCAATAGGGATGTTTTTCTAGTGAGTTGTAGCATAGGTTGGTATGGAATGATTTGCCTTAGAGCATGAAGTGCAGGATGTACAAAAAACAAGTATTCCAAGATGATGTCTTATGCTGGACACTAACTCTTTACTAAATACTGTGTATGTCACTTCTCATTTAGTGTTTTAGACAGGCAGAATTTTAAAGGTTTTTTGGTTTTTTTTTGCAGCTCCAAAATTTTGCTTTTTTTTCATGGATATTCACTATAAACTTTTTTCCTTCAATTTAGGAATTGCTTAGCAACACTGTTGAATTACAGTAACTCCTGCTGAAGGAGTTTACAAAACCGTGTCCGCACACAGTAATTTAAAGGTGTTGATCTGCTTTGTGACATTCTCCTACAGGCGTATTTTGCTTTCTAATCCAAAATGTGATAATTGTGTTTTACACAGAAAGACTGCATGGGGATTTTTAAAAGTCTGGCTTCAGGGTGTGGTTAATAATAACATAAATGTCCTAATGAAACACTGTTTTTTTCAGGGTTTTTAAAAATTGACTTGTTAGAAATTACATGTAACTGTTGTTTAAAAAGCAGTAGTTGTGTAAAAAAAGCAGAGAAATGTGTCAGCTACACCTGTGTAAGCTGTCTAGTTAAATTCCAGGTAGTTTCTTGGGCTCAGAACTGATGTCTCCCTTGATGTAACAGCACCAAAGGGAGTTAGCAGTGGGAGGAAAAATGAGAGTGAAATCTGCTCCAGCATGCTGCCTGTCTTGGGCAGAGGTACAGCAATTACCTTCTCTTGACACAATGCCTTAGGGCTAGCTCTTCTTATTTGAATATTTTCATCTCTGGGTGTGGATGAGCCTTGCTGATTAAAAAGACCTTGTATAGTGCACATAGTGAAAATTGCATCATAGGGGTTCCAAATTTAAATCTTAGTACAGAAGGGTCAGCAGCCTAGCCTGTGTAACAGATTACTTGCTATCTCCTTAAAAAATAAAAAAAATCTTGTATGGAATCAGATACCAAGTGGCTGTTCAGATCAAGTAACTCAGGTGAACACTCGGGCTAACATGATGGTATACTTCTAGATTTACGTTTTTGTTAGGACCAAGAGTGCTAGAGAGAGTGAAAATTGATCCAGAGTTGAATGAGCAGAACTGGGATAAGACATTTTCCACGGATGGCTGCACTAATCAGTAACAGTGGATGAACTGATGAACTGTCCAATACAGAAATGCTTAATTTTAAAAAAATTACAGAAAATACTTAGAAACTTCATAAAAAAAAAGAAAGGAAAGATGCAGCTGGAGTGTAAAATATTTGTAGCCATCTTGGGAGTTGTTTAAAGATACAGGATGCTTACAGCATGCATGCTACTTGTTAAAGTAGATTTCAAAAGGCTCCCCAAATGCTGGCCTGGCTAAACAGCAGAGTAAGATATAATCTCTGAAATAAAACATCATTGTTCTTGAATCAGGTCTTTTATCTGAGTAATGAAACTAGAGAATAATAAAAAAGCGTGTGGATTTAACCTGTAATTATAATGAGGTGGGGAAAAATTTATTAGTAACTCCCAACAGACATGAAAACTATTGTTAAGTATTTCTTCAAACTGAGCAGGAAAATCTGAGGGGTGTCTGGAGGATCAGTAGACAACCCAGTTGTAAAAAGTGGCTTTGGAGTATATAAGGTCATAGCTGAATAATGGAATTGCTTGCACTCACTTTGGCAACACTTAGAGGGTTCTTCATGCCAGAATGTTTCTTAATAAAGAATGTGACAGAGTGTACGACTCAAAATGAAGCATCAGTGGAAGAAATTGCAGTACGTTGAGCAAACTGTGAACAAGGCAGCATGATCAAATGGCATTCATCCAAGTGCTGTAAGAGGAACTGGGGGATAAAGGAGCTAATGACTGTAGTGTGTTGCTTGTGGTTAGCATCATATTTCTGCTACAGGTAAGGAGGGTAGCTAGTGATACCAGCATTTTAAAAAGGCAGTGGAGGTATTTGAGGAGCTTTACATCAGTGAGCTTTGTGATCATGCAACCTGAATTCCTGGAAACTATAATGGAGACCAGAGTTGATTTCATTGTTCCCGCTGTAAAGTCATTCATCAAAGGCTTTGGGAGAGGCTAAATTACCTCTGAATAAAAGAGAAAATTTTAATAAGAAACAATTGGCAAGAGTTAGAGCAAAAAAGGTTAGTTTTGTTAATAGGAGTAACCAGCTGAATTGCACAAGCATCTGTAACGTTGGTGCACAGTTATGAGGGAAAAGGATATGATAGCCAGGTGACCGACCAGTTTTGTAGATATTTAAACTATACTTGGGTTTGTGTAATGGCTAGCTATTTAAAGAAAGTTGTAAATGCTCAGGTTTTGAGTTATGTGGATTGACATCGTGCATGAAATTGTGTGTAGCAAAATGTCTAGTAATCGAAGCGAATACGAAGTAAAAAAGGAGCATTTTGTAGGTAACAGTTGGCTCTGAAGTGCTTCCTAACCCATCATGAGGGAAAGATGGAATTATCTAGTACTTAAAGATCAGTGCAGTTCTCCTTAGCAGTGAAAACAGCAAATCCAGTGTAAACATTTACTAGGAAGGGAACAAAGAACAAAACAGGAACAGCATTCTACTTCTGCAGACATTCATGGGATGTATGCATCTTGAGTATTCCTCATGATGTGCGTGTGTATCCTCATCTCAAAAGGGCTACAATAGACCAGGAGAGGTTCAGAGAGGAGCATCAAGAGGGATTTAAAGGCACAAAACAGCTTTCATGTGAGGAAAAATTAAGCTGACTCAGTTTTTTTCTTATTCTGTCTGAGAAAGGAAGATAATGAAAGAGCACAACAGGAATTCATGCAATCATGAGGGAATAGGGAAGTGTTATTTATTACTGTCTTTGAGATTACATGGACTGGAGAAGTAGAGTACTAAGAGCAAAAGGTGCCACATTGAATCAGAATCAACAAAAGGAGATACTCCTGTAATAATTTCTGCTGCAAGATACTGTTGATTCTGTAAGGCTTGATTAAAAAGCAAGCAGGGAGAAGAAAAAGGTAGGAAATGCTGTTAAACACAAAAACATGCGTTTAACACATTCACCCATGCCTCAGGCAGCCTGCAGTAGATGCAAGTAGTTGGAAGCAAAGGTTGAATATACAATAAATATTTCCATGTGCATTGTTTATACTTTACAACCAATAACATATGCCTAGGATAATTTTCTTACACTTTTCTATCAGAGTATATCACTTGGGTTCATTATTTCTAAACAGATTTCTAACAATGTAAAGAAAAATGTAGTAAGAGAAAACATACTTAAAATCAAAGCAGCTGCATAGTTTGTCATGCAGAATTTGTGTGAGACAGCTCTTAATTGCAGTATTTAGGGCCCAGGGTGAGCAGTGCCTTGCATTATAATAAATGCTGTCTTCATGTTCTGGAACTCCTTCACTTAAGAATACCCCATGCCATGATATTGTATGAAAATTTCCATAAGGGTGGATATTGTAGTAGAGAGATCTGAAACTTTATGTGGTATGACAGAAGGTTTTTCTTTAGTTGATGGTAACACTGAAATTTCAATTTGCATTGTGTATTAATTCAGGTAATTGTCAGATGTTAAATTAAAAATCCAGCATATTAGATTGTACTTGGGACAGTTCAGAACTGTTGCTTTTATACAAAACAAGTTAATATGTGTTTGGTTATTAGTCATGTAAATAATACATTTTAGGGCTTTTTATGTGTGGCATATAGTTCATATCAGAGAAATTATCCTTAAATTTATGGGTATCGGTAAAACAGTTTAAAACAGTTATTAAACCACCTCAGGTCATAGTTTTTAATAGCTTGATAACTTATTGCTAATAAGATATTGACAGATACTTTTATTTGTTTAGGGAAGTAGTAATCACCACTGCATTGATGGATTTACTGACCAAATGATAGTTAAACATTGTCTTCAATAAAATAAATACTGGGGAAAAATACGTACATCTGGTTTGCTCCTCTAGTTTGTGTTGATTAATAACTCAGATTGAAATCAAGACTTATCTTAACTTGTTCTCATTTCAGCTTTGGATAGATCACAGTCCAAGAGAGATGGAGGTTTTAAAAGTAATTGGAGCTTTGATCATGCAGAAGAAAGTGAAGGAGATGCAGAGAAAGAGTAAGGATGCTTTTATCTAGGCTATTGAAAGTATAAATGTGTATTTATAATTAAATACTTATTTTTTGTAGTTTATGAATAAGAAGCTATGTTATATATCTTAAATTTTCAGTGATTAAGCAAAAATATTTCCAATATGTGATTATTTTAAATAGTATTTCCAAATAGGAGTTCATTATAATCTAAGCTTTATTGTGAACATGGGCTTGCAACACAGGGCACAGTACATTCCACAAAAGCTGCAGTTGTCTTTGGAGCTTCTGTGTAAGTCTGAGGAGCACAGACAAGCAGAATGTGAATGTACAGAATAAGGAAAGTGATAGGTAGCTTCAGCAGATCCAAGCAGCTTCAGCTTTTCCTTCCTTCAGTGGTGATGCTACTCAGTACTTGAGAGTTATGGATAAAGTAATTCAGTAGCTTTAGGCCTTTATCAAGTTAAACTGAGCTTAAATATTTGAGGTTTTTCTTCCTTTGTGTTTATTTCACTGAATAGAGTTAAGGCTGGGGTTTCTTCCTTATAACTTAATCCTTTACTTGGTATGTTTGGATTTTGGCTAAAACTTAAATCCTGTGTGCACGGTTGGAATGAATACTTTGTCCTTGTGACATTTTATTGTTACTAATATGTTTTCTTGATATTATTGTATCTATTTTCAAAATGACTAATGAATTGTTAAAAGAACGAGTGTCATGCACGAAGAATTCATGTCAGTTTATTTCTTGTTTGTAGATATTTGGAGAGTAGGACGTGGAAGTTTAAACGGTATGCTGTGGTTCCCTAGTACAGAGTCACTGAATCCTGTGATTGTTGTAATCTTTCTAAAACATTAAGAAATGTAAAGTTTTAGTAATTAAAAAGTGAGTGCAGGAGTTCATTAAAGTGTGAGGTAAGCATTAAAAGTTCTTGTCAAAACAGAACTGTATTGGAAGTTAAAAGCACTTTTAAAGGATTCACAAATGAAGGGCATTTTAGTTTTATAAGATTAAGGTCATGTTGTTCCTTAGCAACTTTAGATCTATTAGTAGTGCACACAAATATGTTTTAAGTATTTAAGTATAAGGGCAGAACATACTGTACAGTTAGTATTTCCATTTTACTTGCCTTCAGAAATGTCACATTTGAAAACATAGCAGCTTTTTTTTCTACTAGTAATTTACTGCTCTTTTCCATTTATTGCTGTCTCCAGCTGATGTTGACTTAACGTAGAATAAAAAATGCATAGAGTAATGATGCAAAAAAAACCCAAAAACTTAGAACAATTATTCTGAAACATAATCTTTATGTAATTGTATCTGATTTTAAGATTGTATGTCTGGGTGATTTTTCATTCCTTTCAAGTATTCTCTACAATAAGCAGTCTTCCCATAGCTAGAATTGAATTTTTATTGCCTACTTAGATCATTTTTGATTTGCTTTTATATCTGTGAATTATGCAGAATCTTATTCAGAAATATAGATAGAAGAGTGGTTGAAAATTGATTTAAACCCAAGGTCTTGTCTTCTTTACTTGCCCATTCTCTGATACCATTTGAGGCAATTTCTTATTCCCTCCAAACAGCCACATGTTTTAAGCTACCCACGTATTTACTTTTGGTAACACCTGAGTTTGTTTATCTTAAAGACAGTGAGCTTTTAGCATTTTGAGATAATTAGTGTTTTTTGCTTTTCTGATGCATTTTTATTTCATATAGCAAAACACTGACAGAAGGAAATCTTTAGAAAACAAATAACAGTAATTTTTTTTTTAATTTCCTTTACCCTTAGTAGAACATTTCAAAGATTAGCAGCTTTAATTAATATAATTGTTCCAGCATAAAGCTTTGTGCCCCTCCCAATATTGTGAGTATATTGTGCAGTAATTAGGTATTTGCTATGGTTTGTTGATACTGACTACAATATTTGACTCTTACATGGTTTCTTTGTGAGGAGAGCTGTGTGAGTCTGAGGCGAGCAGGTGGACGCATCTCGTGCTTGGTGTGGAGGCACTGGTGTTACGGTGTCTGTCCCAGCCTTGTGCCCTCTTAATGGCAGACACAATAGGTTTTCTTTTTGAACTAGCCTAAGAATAACGTCTTAGCACTCACAGGAGTGGCTGTATACTTGCATTACCCCACGAGATCTGTGCTAATGACCTTGGTCAGCACTGCATGCCTGCTTGGATGATCTTTTCTTCAGTGAGATGAACACAAAGTATGTGGTTAATGACAGGTGAGGTGAGTCATAAGGTTAAGATAGCAAGAAATGAACACAAAAAGACTAAAGAATATTTGTAAACTGAAAAAGGTTTGGAAAAATAACGGATCACCTGATATTATATAAATTTAAACTGATGCTACATACTCAGCATGGAATAAGAGTTATAAAATTTAAGAAGGGTAATTAATTAGCAAGTATCCTATCCCAAAGTAAACGTTTACAGATAATACTAAGTCCATTTGAAAGAGTAAAAGTGACATTGATGTTCTAAAAGATTTTATCTACTTAGTATGGTAGCAAGTGGCGTTAAACTTCTCTTCTTTGTAATTGGAGATCCCATAGGAGATCTGCCTTTATGTGGAACAATAGAAAAACAGACCAGCTGATCAGCTGAGCACACTGCAACCTGTAGTCCACCATAGAATAAATGGTGGAAATTAAGCTGATCTTGTGTAGTGGAAGATAAGAAAGGATGTCAGACGTAAGCAGACATGGCCAAAGTAATATATTCAAGTGACTAATGAAATTAACATGCTATAAGATGCTTTCTGGTGCTACAGATGATTCTCTTTAAGTGTCTTGGATAACTTATATTTACTTCATTTGTAATATCTGTGTAAATGTTTTTGAAATATTTCGGTATGCTCCAGTGGTTTTGTAAGTGGATGGGCCCAGATTTCTCTTGGCTGACATACTGTTTTATTAATAGTCTTGATTTCCGTCTTCCACTGAGATAAGAGTAGCCTTATCAAAAACAAGGAATACAAATAAATGGGTCTAATTTATTCGACCTACAGTGGCTTTACTTAACTGCCATTTTCTTTCAAAAAGCTTCATTTTTTGCCCCTTCCAGTTAGGGGAATAAACCTCTTTTTTCCATGTATTGACAAATTATACTGTGTTATATATTTATATTGAGCTTTTTTCCACTGCTTATAAGATTTGTATTACTTTGTCAAAGAACTCTCCCATAATTATATAGATGTTTTATACTTCTTTGGTGAGCATGTTAGTGGGACACTCTAGCCTTGAAATTGATGAAAACTTCTTAAATTAAAGCTATTTTTAATGGAATGGCACTGAAAATGAGGTAATACTACTATTACTACTTCTCTTGTGCCTCTGATGATGCTGCCTACCACTTTAGGAAAGTTGCACTTTGTGCAATTTAAAACAAAGAATGTACACAGTGTGCTATGAGGGCAAATACATCAGTCTACTGGTTTTATATGTAATAGTTTTCAGAAAGAAATTCCAATTATGTTTGAAATGTGACTGGATCAGTTGGTAGTTCATAGAAATGTGCTTGCAGCTTATTAGAATGTAACTTCAGTGGTCAGCAGAGGTTGAAAGTTTGGGTTGCTTGTAGATAGTAGTGGAAACATAGCCTGTTAATCTCAGCTGTCTAACTATTGCATAGTTCTTAATGTTTTAAAACATCACACAAATGGCAAGTCATTAGAAGTAAGTAAACAGAATTTTTTTTTTCTTGTTCAGTGTCTAAATTTGAATGTATAATTATGAACTCCTCTTAAGAACTCTGTTTAGGTAAATGACTTATATTTTTTTCCATTAATATAAGTAAAGACTTTACATTAATTTGTTATAAAATTTTAAGGAAGGTATTGAAAAGTTAGAAATTATGTTCCAGTGTGAAAGTAACCAGGAAACCCACGGTTCCCCAGTTAAAAGTGGTAGAGTGTGGAGTTATCCTCCAAGACAACTGAGGTTTCATTTCAAGGATGTTAAAAATGTCACTGACTGGTATGTCGGGGGAGTGGTACAGTGTTTGAGTTGGTTTTGGTTTTTTCCTGCCTGTATAAATTGCATCATTGAAGCAGGCGACAGGAAGCATGTGATACATGAGCAAATAGACCTTGCTCGGTTGCTATGTATTCTGCTCTCTGAAAAAACAACCTTTCTGGTTCTGATGCGTGTGCTTCGCATTCCTTAAGATCGAAAAGTATTGGTTCATTTAAAACTTCCAGTTTGCTAATATTGCTCTAGTTATGTTGCACAAGAGTCACTCTTGTTCATTTTGATTCAAGCCTTGGCTCAGTGTTTTGGTCATTTGCAATGTGTTAACCGTCTCTTACCTCCTCCCTCAATTGCCCTTTGTTAAAATGGTTGCAATATTGAAGCATGTTGAAATGCTAAAAGGATTTCCACAGTACAAAGGTGTTCTGAAAATAATCACAATTTTTTGTAAGAACTGAAGTTAAAGAACAAAAACGTTTCTAGAGGTGAAATTATCTGACTTGGGGCAGCACCATAGGCAAATGCCAGAGCTGCAGGTACTATAGATTGTTGCTCATGTCTTTGTTCCAGCTTTGGTTTATTTTTTAGGATGTGGAAAAATTCTGAAATTGTTAAACTCTGTGTCTACTGATGAATGTTTGAGAAGGCTTCATGAGCCTCCCTTGAAAGGATGATTTGTTCTGAAAGAGAATTTTTAAAAAGTGTTGCAGAATGTAAAAAATTTAATATCCATGTGTAATCTGTACAGAAGTGCAACTGTACTCTTTTGCTCTTTTCTGAAATTAGTGATGAATCTGCTATACTGTTTTACCATTGAGCACCTAGAATTCAAGTGCTCTGTAAATGAAAGGAAAATACAGCAGTGCCACTGGCTATATGTCCACATTTACATCATCCATCCCATTTCAAAATCAACTGTGTGCACAGTCTTATCTCCTGAAGTTTCAGTCTGCAGATCTCACCCAGCATTTTTATTTTATTTATATTTGCTCTAGGGATATTTTTATTGCATAAGATGGAAAAATAAATTGTAACATTAAGGGAAATATTATAAATGGAAAAAATGGTTAGGAACTTGAGGGACAGGGCACTGAGTGATTAGTTTATTTATAAATGAAGAGCTAAAGAACTGTATGTATTGCAAGCCAGCATGATAAACTGACACAGCTAAGACATGTTGGTTTCTCTTGTGTGGCTCTTCCCTTTTAACACCTGGCATAACTGCTTTTATTTTAAGTAATTTCTGCCTGAATGACCTTGATTAAAACTTTTCAAACCATGCAATTACAAGTTTTCTAAAAGTTGTATTGTTTTGTTTTGGCCAACACAGGAGTAACCTTATCAGGATTGATGAGAAGGGATTGTCTGTCTGTAGGTTGCTTCTCCTGGAAGCAAGAATATATTAGACTAATCTCGCTGCTGTCAGTATGAAATGTGTGATTGGGGTTTCAGATTAAATACTTAAAATTACTTGAGGAGAATTGCCTATTACTGAAAGTAATGTTTTTAGAGTATCATGGAGTGGCTTTTTTTTTTTTTCTTCTTCCCCATTCTTATGGTCAGGGATTACAGATATTGAAAGTGCTAAAGAAATATATTTTAATAAGCAATATAACCACACAGAATAACTTCTCTTTTAAGAAGACTTACTTTGGTAGTAATTACTGTGGGGTAAATTGTAGTTACATTTAGTTCTTCTAAAGCACTATGAAGTTTGCAGTTTTAAACTACAGATTTGAACATTGTTAGGCATAAAACTAAGATCATATTTTATAGGTTGATGAAGTTTTGGACTCAATATATGCAGCAAGTGTAGAATGTTTTATAGCTAAGGTTCAGTAGCACTGTCTGTTTTGAATTAATGATTTTAGTTTTGCTTTTTGCAAAGTAATTTCATGTACACTCTGAGTTCACATTATGCATCTGATCACTCTGTTGCTCATTTCATGTTCCTGTTGTTTTATGCATATTTATACAATGTGTATAGATGCATTTAAATGTAGCGGGAAGGGGGAAAAAGCCTTTTGTATTTAAAATGTTTTATAGTTGCTCTGTTGGATTACAATGTATCTGCTTTTCTCTTCCGCACCTGTCTAGCGAGGCAAATCTGCTCAGTTTAGATGACAGTGATGGGCCTTTCAGTCCCAATGAAGAAAAAAAGGTAAATAATTGATATCTTGTGGTGTAAATGTACCTTTAAAGCTTTCTAGGTTCTCAAACAGTATATAGCCATGTGTGCAGTGTAAAGAAATGAACATTTATGTTATGTTTTAGGAACATATACTCAAGCTGTTTATCTGCCTACCCTTTAAGTTTTTGTTCCCATCTTGATCTCTATAGTATTCTGAAAAATAAGAGCAAGAATAACGAATTTTAAGTTTAGACAATTATCATAAATACTGTACTGAATATAAAATATACATTGTACTTTGTTTTGTAAGAAATCGTAGTATGGGTGTAGACAATGTATATTTTCCATGAAATTTGGTATAAAAGCAGTTTGAGAATTGAAGCCAAAGTAATATTTATCTGAATATTTTGCATTAATTTTCTCCTTCTAACTTCTACACATTTATACAGTTATGTTAATACGTGTGAATTCTGTTGTGACAGTCAATTCGTTGTCGACCTGGAGCTATCGGCAGCAGCAGTGATGCCATAAAAGCATATGCAAGGCGAGGCAAAGCTGGAGGTTTCAAACTTTTTAAAGGGAACGCAATCGGCCTCAACATGATGGGAAATAGCAAGAAACTGAGGTAATGCATTTAATTTGTGTGTCCTTGCTTTGATCCTTGATACAAATCAGCACACGATGAACAGAACTTCTAGGCCATTTACATTGTGTGCTGTGCATTTTAAGACTGTTGTGTACTGTACTTCTGAGTAAAAGAGGGAAATCCCATTTGTTAGGGTCTTTCCTCTTACAAAATGTTTAACACCACATTAGTAAAGTACCAGACGACTGTTAAAATGGATTTAGAGCATTCACTAGCATACTTGTTAGTACCTTATCCATGTTGCCTGTATGTGTTATTGTTCCCTCTATATGGTACTAGCAGGTAGGAAAATATTTTTTACATCCCCATCCAGATTTACGTCTTTCTGTGACTGTGAATTGCCAAAGTTATCTCAGGATGCATTTTCCGTGTTTCTTACTGCTAGATACAGTTTGATTTTGGATTCACAGACTTTAAAGGATTCAGCAAATAGCCATAATTGTATAGGATTGCTTGAGACTGTCACTTGCATTTAGAGCTGACAGGAATAGGTTTTAAACATTCAGTGTTGTACTTGCTTTTTACTACTGTCCCTTACCTGTAAGAGACTGATTTCTTTATTTAGTATATAATAAAGAGTGATAAATTCACATAACTTTCTCAGGGAGTGTTTCCTGTTGCTACGGTTCACTTATTTTGGTAACCTTTGCAAGAAGGAAAAGTCGGTAAGACACCCAGCTACAGATGGGCCAGTCATCAAACATCCAGTGTGTACATAGCTACATGAGGGATGTCCTTGTCTTCATTTGTGGTGGTTTATTACCATCTGGAAACTCAACTCCAAATAAGCCACTTTCCTTCTTGCTCCCTCCAGTAGGAGAGGGACAAAGACAGAGACTGTGTTGAGATAGCCCTTTACTGATAGCAAGCAGCAGTGAAGTAAGAAATGCACACCGACAGGGACAATATTAATAACAAAAACATACAAAAATAAATGCACAAAAGGTGTTTGCCACTTTGACTTAATCCTGTGTGGCTGGTGGGAGAAACAAGGTAGTGGGTACTCCCCACAGCTGTCTCTCCCCAAGTCCGAGACAATGGAAAACAATGACAGACAAAACCCTGGAAGCGAGATCATCTGTGCTGTGCTGCACTGCTGCTGCACTGCACCCGGCCTGGGTTCAGGCTCAGTTCCACTGCTGCCCTAGACCACTCTGCTGGGCTCAGTTCCACACGGCCCCGCTGCTTCTTCACAGCCCCATCCCAGAGCCGCGTTGGCCACTTTTCAGAACCACATCCTGGGGTCCCATCTCGGAGGAGTGGGAAGATGGTGAGTGGCAGCAGCAGAGGATGGGGTCTGCAGGGCTGATCCCAGCAACTCCGCCCTCATGAAGAGAGTGAGACAAAAATGGCACACTTCTGGGGATATGGACCTTATTCTGACACCACAGACCCCAGCTCTAATTTGAGAAGTGCAGAATAGCAATGCTATTAGTGCCCAAGCTCTGGCCCCTCTCTGCAGTCAGGATATGGCTTTTGTATGTAAGCACTGTTAGTGGGACCATCTTACCGTAGTCACTTGAAAAAATAAATCCTTGAAGTTCTGTGTGATATATATTCTTTCCTGCTGTTCTGGTCTTTGAGCCTGGTGTCTTAAGATAAACTACTGGACTGTTACGTGAAACTTAAAAAAATTTAAAAAAAAATTAATGGCAAGGGTTGTTATAGGTTATCTTTACATATACACAAATTAGCATGGTGCTTCGTTGTCCTTGAATTATCTATGCAAATAGTGTTTTGTATTTAGATTTTTTTGTATAAACAACAGATTTGTAAGATAGTGTCTAGATTTCTGCCTTGCACGTCTTCAAATTCACCAGTTCTTACAGAATCATCCTGGTAATTTCCATTCTTTAGGATTCTGTTCTTGAACATAGACAAAAAGGTAAAAGTAACAATTACAAATCTGTCAGGGCTTCTTTGCTCTGTTTTACTGTATAAGAAACCTGTCCATCTGCATTATACTTGTTCTTTGTTTTGAGTACACCTTTAAAATAAGATTCCTCTAATTCTCTGGTAGCTAAAATTTTCCTTTGTCTGGCTGTGGAATTTTTAGTGAAATCCAACCTTACCATGTAATTTTTTTGGTTAAAGCAGTCATACCTGACTGTACATGTACATACATATTGTACATGTATGTTTTTATTAAGTTCCAGAAGGGTATGCAGGTTTTGTTTTAAGGTAAATAGTTACTGAGTTTTTTTTTAAGATGATCTAAGATTCTGTTACCTAGATTGGAACTGCCTTCTGTTGACAAATAATACAATATAAACCTAAGACGTAGTAAGATTTATAAAATTCATCTAATAAAGGAAAATCTGTTGTATGTAAATGGGCACCCACCTTTTGTCTAGCACTGAGCTGCATACTGAATTTAAATGACAAATATAAGCACCCACCCCGTTCTTAAACTGTCATTAATGAAGGACTTTGTTATGAATAAGGGATGTGTACAGGCCGCTGACTGCTTCTGACATTTTGACATTCACTGTATTTTGTGGTTATTCTCCAGGGATTATCTTGATTTAATGACTTCATCTGGATATTGTTGTACCTTTCATAAAGTGTATCAGTAAAGATTTGGGATCTAGTCACTTCAGTGCAGGTTGCTGGGTTGTTCACTTTGATATGCAGAATGGAAGGTACTTAATAGTTACTTTTTCAATAGTCAGACTCTTCAGCTAGAGAAGATTCTGAAAGTTGATCATGTAATTAAGCTACGTGATTAAATACAAGATCAGATACTTGATATTCTGCATCTGTTCATGGTGATTTTTATCACAATGTTGGAGTCTTTTTTTCCATCTTATCTGCAGAATAGGGACTAAAAAATTCAGATAAATTGAGCTTGACTCAAATGAGTATTATTCTGGTAGAATTGTCCCTAAAATTCAGAGAATAAGAGATAGGAAGAAGGGATATGCAACGACAGTGAGAAGAAGTATTTGCTCTGCTTGTCAGAGAAATTAAAACCAAGTGAAAGGTCATGATTTATTACCTGGTTAAGCAAATCCTATATCAAACTCTTAACCTAATAAGTTTTGGTTGTCTTTTTTTAATCATGAGGTCTTACTTTAAATAGCTTTATTTTTGCTTAGCGTTCAATAACCTGTATTAAGGACCTTTTAGATTATCTTTGATATGTTTTTTTTTAAAAACATCTTGATGAACAGTAGAATTAAGGTAGTCAGTAGTTGTGTGGTTTTGAAATGCTGTTATACCTTTACTTTTAGCTCCATCCATTTGCCCATTTGCTTTTGTTTTGTCTCTTTTATATGTGGTGTTAAGAATTGAGTAGGATCAGCTGATAGCGCATGATAGTAAAACCTTGTTTTCATCAGAGCCTAGGCTCCAAATAATTTTGTGGTTTCTGAGCTAACATTACTGACACATTTATTGTTAAAATACTGTTAGTTCTTTTTAGAACATTTGTTCTTTCTGATTATTATTACATCACCGTTTTTAGTGGGTTATATTAATTTTCAAGAAATTGTGCTGAAACTTGTAAACTCAGATTTCAGTGATGATGTGCCTGTTTTGCAACTCGCTAGGACTTTATGATTGTATTTTCTGGTGTTCTGTCTGTGTTGGGTATGTTCCATTCAGAGAACAAGATTATAGAGCAGATTGTGTTTTACAGCTGTCCTAGTTGGAAATGTGTCTGACACCATATGAACCATTTAAGTGTGCCATCTAGAACAGTCTGCTTTGACTCAAATCTGATTCCTGAGCAGTCTGCCATATTCTATTCCAGCACCTACTGGAGTTTTCACTACGTGAGTGTGAGGCAAAAAGCTAAAGTGCTGCTTAACAGTTTTTTTCTGCTGTGGGGGCCCAAGACAGAGTTTCACAATCATGATAGTTTGGCAAAGGTCAGATCCAGCAAACACAATGGTGAAACAGGAGATACATGGGCTTGCTTGCTTGTTTGAAGTCCTTAGGTCTTAAGCATTTGAGAAGGCATTCCTGTACTCTGCTTCTGTTTTTTTTTTTTTTTCTAGTATTTTTTTCAAAGACATTAAATGGGCAGCCAGTTAGGATTTATTATAAAGTGTTTAGGGCAAGTAGCTGCCAGCTTTTTATTTCTGAGGGGGCAAATTAGGCAGAAGGGTGGCTGTAGATTGATCTGGATGATGACTGACCAGCTGGAGTTGCATGGCCTTTACTTAGAAGCATGTGAGATGAGTGTGTTTACTTTTAGGAGGTTGGTGTTGGCATGGATGCAATTAGTTTTCAGGATGTTGGACTGTAAACTGAGATGGTTTATGATGTTTTTAAATTTCATATTCTGGAAAGGCAATTTAACCCTTTGGGTTTGAGAAGTCTTTTTCTGTTATGTTTGTGGTTTTGGTAGGGGCAGTCAGAAATGCTCTGAAAGCTTCTAATCTTGACTTACATAAGGCTACTAAAAGGGTTTCTAATGCTAAACTGAAGATTTAAACTTAAAATTAACAGTTTACTCATTCTCTTCTTTTGGGGGACTGTAAAGCAGGGATTAGGAATTGGTTGTCAGCTTTTTTTTGAATTGTGGTACTTTGAGTTTCTTTTTATTGTTCATAACAGGACAAATGGTAAGATAATATTTCTGAGGAATATTATTAGTAGGAATGCCTTTCCACATAATTTTCTCTAGTGCAATTAAAATTTACAAGCAGTTTGAAAAGCACAATTTAAGCACTGTATTTCCATAATTTGAAGCAGTTTGCATCATCAATGTGCTGTCTATTAAAACTTGTGTGATTTTTTAACATTTTAAGCATAGTATTGTGTGTTCTTGTCACAGCAGCGCACAGGATAATTCTTAGGGTTTAATGATCTCTGAAGGAGCACTGTTTTATTGATCTACTGTATCTTAATGTCAGCTTTTATTAGAGAGGGTAATGGAAAGAAATCTTCTCTCAATAATTACTGGTTTTACATAATAATGAGATAACAGTCAAACGGTAACAGATTAAGAAACCCAAGAAATGCTAAGATATATTGGTGAGTAAGAGTCTTGTTGAAATATGAGTACCTGAGAATCCTTCCTTTTTCTTTTTGAAATTTGTTGATTTTTTTCAGCTACAAGTAATCTTGCATCCATAAATTTGCTGTGTTTACTTTTATTTATGAGGGATATTCCTGCATTCAGTCTGTTCACATTTTGCCCTTTAAGTCATATTAGAGAAGTTAATATTATGCCTTAATAAAATGAGAGATGAAAGTTTAAAATTAATTGTAAATGGTTACAAGTCATTAAAAAGGCAGTGTCTCTTTGCAGTACAGGGTTGAGTAAAAAAATCTTTACTTTTTCTTCCAGGAGAAAAAAAAAAGATGTCTATTCTTATATGTCCATGTTATTGTAATGCTGAATGTTTTTATGCCTGTAAAAGGATCCTAAAAATGTTTATTACTGAATCAGAAATACTTTAATGCTTAGTGTTGTGTGGATGGCCTTACAAAATTATTTTACCTAATTATTTTACCTAAGACTGTACAAACATACCAGAGTATTTTCTTAAACATTTTTCTGTATGTTTGCAGTGAAAATGCTCAGAATATATCTGGTCCTGTAACTGTGGTACATGGCAGACGCTTTCACCACACACATGCACAAACAACCATAGTAAAAACAGCAGCCCAAAGGTAAGAGTAATTACATTTGTTTCTCCAGATGTTTCAGTTGTAAAAATCCTCTCTTGTTTTTGTATGTAATGGCTTTCCTTATGCTATGAAGTGTTTTAAGAAAACGTAAGTAATCACATTGGTGCATTCTTGATTATGAGCTTTGATCTTAATTACTAAAGTCTCATAAAACCATTTAGGAATTACTATCATATTATACTAGAATTTACTCATTTTAAAGTACGCTAGCAAGTAGTAGGAAAGCATCTGCTAATACAAATATTTTGAGAAAATACTTAAAAATAGACAAACATAGTTTGCTGTGGAAATTCACATAACTGACAATGTGATCAACGAATACTAAGTCAGAGCAACTCCAGCTTGTGTAAGATCCATATAAACATTATAAATCTAAAGATCTTATATGGTCTGTAAATATAGTGTAAAACATGTAAATTGGAACATCTGACAGAAGTAAGGTTTTGCATTTATGTAAATGATTTTTGGAAATCAAGGAATCTTACTGAGCTATGCTGAGTTGAACTTCATTGGTTTGAAACTTAAAACCCTGTCAAACTTCTGTAAATTGCAGGGTTGGTTCTCCCTGTTTTGTATACCCAGTGTGTTTCACAAACAGATAGCAAATGCTGTAAGGAGTTTTCTTTTGAGGTTTATATCCATTCAGAGCTCTTTTTGTTTATGAATTCTATGGATTTCCACCACCCTTCATGAGTGCTTTATCCTGCCTGCATTTTGTAGCTTCCTTCTTCTGCCTTCCACCACCTTTCTCTTCTCTTCTCTGTTTCTTAGTATAAATTTTTTAGGGTGATGGGATCATATAAAGGCATTATCCTTTTTGTTTTTATCCTACTTGACTTCAGAAAAAGAAAGCCCATATACTAATGTGAATGAATTATGTGATCCGAACATATATTAGAGTAATCTGTCATTGAGTAAACAGACTGAAAAAGGAATTTTACAGTCACAAAATAATAGACTCATAGAACAGTTTGGGTTGGAAGAGACTTTAAAGACCATCTAGTCCAACCCCCCTGCCATAAGCAGGGATATCTTCAACTGGATGAGGCTGCTCAGAGCCCCATCTCACCTGACCTTGAATGTTTGCAGGGGTGGGGCAAATACCACTTCTCTGGTCAGCCTGTTTCAGTGTTTCACCACCTCATTGTAAAACC
>VWZN01019702.1:105183-127113 GCA_013396955.1 Regulus satrapa | reverse complement strand
CTTTTTTCTTCCATCTAGTCTGAATCTACCCTCTTTCAGTTTTAAACCATGACCCCTTGTCCTATTGCAACAGGCCCTGCTAAACTGTTTGTCCCCATCTACCTATTAGTCCCCGTTCAAGTACTGAAGGCCATAATAAGATCTCCCTGATGAAGTAACCCCTCTTTGTCCTTCCCCGAATAGTCCTGGCTAGCTATGTCGAGGGGAGGGCAAGGGGAGCACCTCACGACCAAGATAAAAGACCAAAGGGCTGCTTCTTCCTCCAGGATTATGTTGGATGTTTATTCAAGCTGGGATCCAGGAGGAAAAAGAGCAGGAGGAAACATTTCCCGGGTACTTTCAAACCTTGGGAGAGGGGCGGGGAGACATAAAACACCAACCAATGGGATAACATTCCAGGGACAGGGAGGGGAAGGAACAAACACGTCACACTTGCAGGGAGGGATTATATAGAAAGCAGGAAACGCCAGAT
This sequence comes from Regulus satrapa, assembly GCA_013396955.1. NCBI lineage: Eukaryota > Metazoa > Chordata > Aves > Passeriformes > Regulidae > Regulus > Regulus satrapa. Next base: position 126,641 of record VWZN01019702.1, on the reverse strand, counting down.
ATGTGCAGCACTACACCCTGGAGCCTTCATTTCTCCAGGCTGAACCCAAACTCTTGCAGCCTTTCCTCACAGGAGAGTTGCTGTTTTATCCTGTCCTTGAGGATTTAGGTTGTTGCCTCTTTCTGTTTCCAGCAGTATTACAGTCTGTAAATGGTATATAGGAATATATATGGTATATAGGATGGACATTTCCTTCCCCTTAATAACAGAAATACAGTAGTAGGTATCTCTCTTTTCAATTCTTTACATGTCTTGCCATCAGTGCGAGGCTGATGACTAAAAACGATTGGAAATTTTTACCATGAGTTAAGCTGAAAGATGGGGATTATGTTATCACTGTGGTTTAAGCTGAATGAGCTGTGCTTTTTCTTGCATGAAGTCCTTTATAGAATATTTTTGTTCAGTGTCCCATTGAAGAAAATGTGGGGCATCTTTAAGCATTCAATCTCTTACCTTTCTGGTGGGTTTTGTTTGTTTGTGTTTGTGCTTGCTTTTGTTTATTTGTAGGGGTCTTTTGGGGCGGAGTTGTTTGTTTGTGGGGTTTTTTGTAATTATGAAAGATAAAATTTTGATATGCAGTGCTAATGAAAATTATTTTGAAGTAAGAAAAATCATGCAAGATCGCTCTGAATGTGGATTTGATAATACTCTGCACTTGATTGAGCTTTGTTGTGAAATGCCTCTTGAAAGAGCCATTCAAAATGGATTCATTTTACCAAGTTCAGCGCCATAGGTTTCTTCAACCTTCTCCAGAGATTCTTAAACTTCAGGGAATGTTAGATTTGCCCGCTTGCCTTTCTTGCCTATGGGATTTACCTCTTTATAAGCCTACAATGTGATGTGAAGGAAAAAAAGGTAGTGACTTGCTGAAAGAAAACTAATGCATAACATAAGCAAGCTGAATATTGTGTGAAGTAATTGGAGAACAGCCGTCTTGAGTGATCCAAATATGTTTTCTTTTAGTATTGTTATTATATTTCATTTACATTAGCAACAGACAATTAACGCTTATGCTGGGAATATTTTTTTCAGTTTTAAATGCAGGAAATAGTCATAACAATACCAAGCAGTGCTTTGTTACTGGAGGATATCAGAACCAGCATGATATAATTGACTGAAGGGTGAGCTTTATGTAGGAACTCTGCAAATTATGCTTAATTCCAGTAGCTTTTGACTCAACTGACTGCTTTTTAAAAGCTTCTAAATCTGTTTCTGAGTTAGAGGATTGAAAATTATTAAAATGTGGCTTCCTCACAGTTTTTTGTGTTTTTTTTTTAATAAATAAAAGAAGAGGGACTTCAGGGCTACTTGATGTTGAAAATGTAGGTTTCTGAGTGAGAAAGGTGAGAAGAAAACCAGCTAAAATAGGACTATTTAAAACTAACCATAATATGAAATTTAGGCCATATAAAATGGATAAAATGTTTTGATCATGTATTTCTACTTGCGTATGAGTTTTTTGATATCTTTTTTGGCTAGTCTTTACTGACATTAGGCAATGGTTGAGTTTAAAAGTAAATGTTGGTGGTGATTCCTCAGAGAGGACTATTTGCAGAAAATGTGAGTGGCAAGCCAAGAATAAAATTCTAGGTTCATATCAAGACAGAAGAGCTGATAGCATGCAAATTGAGCTCCAAGGTGCTGGGTTTTGTTTTCCTATGCCACTTTGCAGGTGACACAAAATTGTGTTCTGGTAATTTTTTGCACTTGTAGATTGTTTTATAGTGTGGTGCTAAGTAAAACCATGGGGAAAATAATTTTATCTAACCTAATATATTGTACTTAAATCCATGATAGATTCTTGAAAGGATAGCCAAAAATAAAACCATTATTAAATTAGTTGAGAAATTTTCGACTCTGGCACTGACATTACAGAGTCTGTTACTTCTGGTGTGTTCTTTGGGTGGGGATGGTGTTACATGGAGCAAGCTGATTATGAACTCAGCTATAATCTCTATCAAGTTGAATTTGTATATTATTTGTACTGCATTTCTTATGTCCTCCTGCAACTTTTTTGCACATGCATGTTAATTTAAAATCTGGCTGAATATCTGTTGCACTCGTACATAAAATGCAAGTTTCTAGCACAACAAAATTTGGTATGTCAAAATTATTATAAATATTAATTTTTTTTTCAGGTGAATCTGGGGGTCAAATTAAAATTTGTTCATGTCTGATACAACAGATTTTCAGATATAGATTGCCCTAGTGTTGTAGTTGGTTGAAACTATTCTATTTCGTTTAATGAATGCATAGTTCTGTCTTATGCTATTGACTGACTGTTCTTCCACTTGGCATTGAAATAGCATGTATGTACTGCATGTTTAACAAATCTGCATGAGCTGCATGAAGCAGTTGGTAGGGGCAGTGATCAATCTAGAATTCTCATCCCTTAGTCTTCCTGAAGGTCTAAAAGTGAGAATTCCTTTAAACGCATTAAGTTGGTGAGGGATTTTAAGACAAACAAGTAAGGCATCTAATGTATTGACAGTGCATAGTATCTGGCATTCTGGGAGGTTTTGCCTGCCTTTAAGTTTCCTTAGTATTGGGCACCCTGTTCTTTAGCAGGGTGACTCTTCAAGCACCTGTAAACAGTTAATCCAAGGTACATGTCAACTGTGCCTAGGATACGAAGATGTAGGATGTGGCTCCATCCAGACATGGTTTGGATCTGGCTGGATTGCTAAACTGGGATGTGACCTGCACAAAAGCAGTAGTTATTGTTAATAAAGGCTACCTCCAGCTAGGAGCAATTCTTCTCCACTTTCACACAGCACTGGCTCCTTACCTTCTGCCCCAGTTTTAAGTTGCTACGGTCACAATGAGTTTTTAAGTCCTTTCTTCCTAGGGCACTATGGAGGTGGAATGTATTTTCACACTGCACTCTGTAGAACTATCAGGACTATATTGTTACCTGCTTTGCATCCACTCCTGCTGTTTTCTGAGTAACAGGGGAATTAGTTTGCTCTGTTCTAGTGAGTGTACTGTTCATGAAAAGGAAAGGAGGACAAGTTTTTATTACTGTGTAATATCATTACTTTGTTTAGTTTGACTGAAGTAAAACAGGAAACAATTTGTTCTGTTTTTAGAATACAGTTAATGTAATGCATGTATGTTGGAAGCTTGTTAGGCTTTTGATGTTTGGGAGGAACAGTTGCATAGATTAAAAGCTTACAGCATTCCATATTGCAAAATTTGAAAAGACAGAAGACACATAGATGCTATTTTCAAGTTGTCTGTGTGCTAATTAGATTTATATCAGTCTTGTCATATAAAGGACCAGAATTGTGATCATCAGCTACATTCATTTCTGTGTTAACTCATGTTAATGGAGATGCTTGTAAAACTAGTGGCCCTAGTTCCTAAGTTCATTTGGGAGATTTTTTTTTTGGCCTAAGCCTCAGAAGGACATTTCCATTTATCCTTCCTTAGCATTTCCAAATGGCTTCTCAATTTAGACATAATTTTTTTTTAATAGTTGGAAACAAGTTCTTACATATTTTTTTCTCTTTTGCATGGCAGTCAGGGATTGTTTTAGTGGTTGACCTCTGTCTTAAGAAGTCTTTTCTAACCTTAATGGTTCTGTGATTGAAAATAAGGCTCAATAATAATTAGTGTATTAGAATTCTATCTTATTGGCTTCTGCATTGCAAGTAAATTGAGATGACCAGGTTAAGTTCAGAGCTAATTTTCTCACTGAAAAAGAGTCAAGTTAATGTAGTATTTAGACCACTGACTGTTGCTGTCTGGGGAGTAGTGTTTGTGCATTTCCAATTACTTTGACAGAAATGTGGGGAAAAAATTATAATGCTTGTTTGAAAATTATACTGGTTAGTAAAATACAATGAAACAGTTACAATTTATATTTAATAACTTTTGCGTTTAGTGATGTACAACACATGTGGGGCTTTACATCTTATGTGTTTTTTTCTTTTTTCATATTTTAAGCAATCTGGACCGAAAGGAAAGGTAAGCTTACTGTTGATCAAATGAGCATGGCAATAAGCAAAGAAAATTAACTGACTGAGTGCTGTATTAACGCTAGGTAAAGAATATTCAATCCAGTCAATCATATCTGCTCATATGTGATAGGGTTTGATTGGTTTTGGTTTTGTTTTTATGGTTCACTTACTCACTTTTATTGAAAAAGGACCTTTATATCCATCTCTAAGTAATGCTGTGTTACTGTGAATTTTGGGTAATTTTCCACTGGAAATATATTTATATATCCAATGCAAAAAATTGCATAAACATTCTCTGGATTTTAAGAATTCAGTGGTAATTCTTTTTGTAGAGCATGAAACTTTGTGCAATAGATTGGTTCTGAAGCGTCTTAGTAAAATGATTCTGAAGCTCTTAGATTGTTTACCAGCTTTCACTCTATCATCTCAACTTGGTTTGAATAGCATTAAAGGTTTTTATTGCATCACTGTGTATATTTTGTTCATGAAGTGCATGTGTTAAAGCAGTTAACAGAAAATGTATAGCAAAACCTGACACAGTGGATTTTTATTGTTCATTTCAGGCTAATTTCTCACCTGTTTTGCATCTGGTTTACTGTGACTAATACTTTGTTAGTATGAAATACCATACATTTATTTTTCTTCATATATAGCTTAAATCTATATGTTAGTGGAAATGTTTTCGTGGTAGTAATGAACTCAGTGAGTTTTTGTAAATATCCTGGCTGTGTAGGAATGCAATGGCAGTATGAGCTTGGTACCAGGTTGATAACCAGAAAATGAAGCCTTTCTGTTTTACTGCCTTTTGTTACTTAAAAGAACTATCAAATAGATACTCACTAGCCAGGTAGTGTCACTGTATGGCATAGAAGAAAAGGTTTGAGTTCCATGCTGGTGCAATCTTAATTTTCTCATGGGGAAACCTGCTGCTTCTCGATCCAGTGCTACTGGATATACTCCTTTTTCTTTGCCTGCTTTTTGTTGTTGTCCTAGCAGGGGAAGATGATGTAGGCAGGAGCTGCTAAATTTAGCTTTAATCATTACTGTCATGATAAGTGCAGCAGCAGCTCCTGACTTTCTGGGCCAAATGGGGTTGCTGACCTGTGTTCTGAAAACCCCATTCTCTGTGCTGCTGCTTCTCTTTTCAGGCTTTGGCTTTTATACTCTGCTCTTCCTCTAACACACGCTGAAGGTAAATCTCACCTCAGCAGCTTTGTGCTTCAATCTTATTGTGCTTTACTCTCTCTTTGTGTAATGATGTAGAAACCAACAGCCTGCCTGCAGTGCTACATCTCCAAATAATCCATACAGAAGTAGAGGAACAAAGAGCCATGCTGTGCATTAAACACAGCTCTTGTGTAAGCCTGCACCTCAACGAAATTAGGAGTTGGTTGCAGCCTTTTTGATGTGGCTTGTACCAAATTGTAGGTAGCACTCCTTCCCAAATTCCCAGATCCAGGTGTTTCTTCATGTTTATTTGCTTTCTGGCATAGAGAGAAATTGTGGCCCTACCCCTTCACCTCATTCCCCCCACCACATTTCTGTTTTGTGTTTTCCCAGAGAAAAATTTTAAGTGAAACTGTCACTTTATCTAGAGAGTTTAATAAAGATCTGTCTACCAGGCCAGTGTGAAGATGCTACGGTCTAATTCCATCAGCAAGAGAATATAGCAGTAATAATGAATGTTTGCTGAAAATACAGAATTAGTGACACCATTCTGTCTTACTCAGGAATATTGTAGCATTTAGCAGTTAAAATGTCAAAAGTTCATGCTGCTGCACAGTCCAGACTGCTTCAGTATTTCAGTCTTGTGTGTTGCAGAAAAAATCTTGATCTTTCTTGCTCTTGTAATCAGTGTTTTGCTGTTTGATGCTTTATTGCTTCCTGAGATTGCTTTTTGTCAAGTACGTCACGATGCACACTCTGCCTGGTGTTGCACACTGACATGGGGAGACGTTCTCCTGGAGACCCAGCCAGTTGCTGCAGATCGAACATCTGGCTTTGTCTGAAAAACTAACTAGACTGTCTTCCTCAAATCCCTCTTTAAAAACTCCCTCCCATAGGAAAGGGAAAGAAATTTAAAACGTCCATAAACGTCTCGTTGTTCAGTCATGACCCTCATGCCTAGTCCTCTTTCCTACAACCCTACCTATCCCAAGTTCTTCTGGGGATTCCCGTGAGTTTGGCCTAAAACTCTCGGGAGGTTCACTTTCCCACTCGTTCCCAGCCGGGCCTGAGGCCCCTAGCCAGCGGGGTTTTAATGGCCTGGGCTACCATTCCCCCTTACGGACACTATTGTCTGCTCACGAGTGGGGTGCGACCGTGCTTCCTCCGCTTGTAGGGGCATTGAGCCAGAGCTGTTCTCTACTGCCAGCAGCTGCAGCCCTCCTCCTTCTCCGCTGGATCTTCTGCAGTCCCTTGGAGTGGTAACTGACTGGGCAGCTGTTGGAAAAGAGAAACTGGAAGGAATTATAGATATGCCTGCTTAGCCAGAGAGGCTAAGGACAAATCCCTAGAATCAACTACAAGCTTTCAGATTAAACTACAGAAGTCTCTGCCGTGGTCCCAGCTACCTCCCATGAGGGTTATTTTTACAGGGAACCCCTTCCTTGGCTTTTGGGCCATGCCCCTCTGAAACACTTCCCACCGTCCTTCGTGGGGCCTTCTCCCACACGTAGCTTTCCCCTGGAGCGTTGGGGCTCCCAGAGCCCCTCCTCAGGGGGTTCCTCCGGGGCTCTCAGGGCCCTGCTGCTGCACACTGCAGGTTCTCCTTGGCGGCTGCCGCCCCACGTGTGGTGCCGGATGGCACAGGGAGCGCTCTGCCCGGTGCTGGACGCTGATGAGGGGCAACACTCCCCCAGAGTCCCAGCCAGCTGCCGCAGATCAACACCAGTGACAAACAGTGTGGGCCTTGCTTGGAGAACAGAGGGTTTATTAACTTAAAAGCGGGCTAGAGGCAAGGGCCAAGAACACGGGCATGCAGGGGATTTTATACAGGGGAGGTCTCGGGGGAGGGTACAACTATTGGACCAGTTAGGGAGACTTAGGGGAGAAACACAAGGTGGGGTTAACAAAGCAGAAACCAAATGGGAAGCAGGGGGAGGAGAAAGGCCCACCTGATCCAATGGGACATTGAGGAACAGGGAATTTACAGGGAGGTTTCTAGACTAAGGGGTTGGTATAAGGGACGATTGACAACCAAATGGGAAGAGGGATGGGGGACATTCGGGAGCAAGGGGTAGGTTTACAAAAAGATGGACAAATCAGAAGGTACAACTTAACCATACGTGGATGGGATAGACCAAACCATTAGGAGAACCATGATATTTAAATCATAAGGGATAAAAACACAGGAAAACACACCACAACAAAATACTTGTCTATTTCCCTTGTATTTAAAAGTATTAAAAGTGCTTATAATCCAGTAGGTAAACAAGATGCCCAAAGTTGTGTCATCTCTGAGTATTGTTTTCTTTAATTGTTAGACATAGTATATTGGTAATCTTGAATCTTGATCAGCTCAGCTGTTTGTTCCCCCAATTATTCCTATTGAAATGGAATACTTAGTTTTGGCCAGCGTTTAACAATAAGAAGGCATTTGTTTTGAATTGTTCTGTGTTCTCGAATATGTTATAAAATTTATTTTTTTCTTTTCCAGATAGTCCTTTTAAAGGTAGATACAATATTTGATTTAAAAACCAGCCAGTTTCCCTTCTGGTTCTGCACTCACACAGAATTAAATGGCTCAGTGTACTAAGTGTTTTACTGGAGAAAGTATTAATGGGTCTGCAGCTGTTCAGGCAGCAACAAACACTGTGCTCAGAAGGGTAACCGTTTTCTAATCTGTAGAAACTTCATGGTGGTGTGCTCAGCCTTTCTCTTTGTCGGATTTTCAGGAAAGGAAAGTAGTAGAAGGCACCTAAAGTTGCTGTCCTCTTGTGGAAGAGCTGTTGGTGTCTCCAAAACGGCATTTAATTTTTTTTTTTTTAGTTGAAATCAGAAATTAACTAGTCTTTAAAGTTGTCTTCACTTTTCCTTCTAATTCAAAGCAACTTCAAGCCTGACCTTGAATTGCTAGCCACAATTTGTTGGGAAGCTTCAGTTGTCTTGGAGCTGGTTTTGTGACTTGGGTTTGGGAGTTACTAGTTCATAGTGAGTGTAAGAGTTTTACATTGTGGGAGAAGAAAGATACACATTTTTGGTACCGCTTCTGTATTCTTGCAAGTGTTTGGCTATTTATTACCTATAAATATGAGTCTATGCTGCTAACATAAAATTCAAACGGGGTAGATAATGTTTGTGTATTCTGATTTATTGTAAAAGGATTAGTTAGCCTTATATGATAAACAATGTATTTATCATCTTAATAAGATAAATGTATTTGGCATATTAAAAATATAATGCAAATGTATGATTCTTAGAAGAAAAATTGTAAGTTAGAGATGTCCAGAGACCTTGAATTGTGAACTACATTTTAAAAGAAATTTTAGTACTCTAAATATGCCATATCACTTGCTTTATAGTTTGCTTTCAGTTAAAGGACAAATACTTTCAATAATATTTCTCTTAAATGTCATTTAAGTGTTATATATTGTAGACATCTTAAAGAAAACAATTTTTCTGGAAATAATTATGTTAAAGGCAAAACTTATTGTTGTGAAATACTAGTGAAAGATTATTATGACAATGACACAATGGCTTGCGCACCCTTTCTACAGTGTTTATATTTTTCAAACCTAAAATGATATTACAGGTTTTATTTACCCTTCAGAATGTCATGAGCATTGGTTTTGATAGTACAGCTTCTTATAATGATGAGCTTGAGCTCTGCCTTTTATTTCCATTAATTTGCCTTAGAGTAATTCCACGTGATTTGAATTTTTTCAGGAAAATTATCTAAAACAATAATGTGTTTAATTTATGTATAAATATTCATACTGAATTTCCAATTTTGGTTCAGTTCTTGTGTGTGCAGGTATTAAAAAAATTCTGGGGGAGCAGGATTGTTTTAGAAACACATTTGAGACAATCAGTAACAAATAAGTTACCTAATCTGTCATCTGTGATGTGTTTGCCATCAGTCGTGATAAAGTACTATGACTTCTTTCCGTTCTGAGTAGCCATGCTTGTTTCTCAGTCCTTTTTTTCTGCCAGAATTTTCTTTAAAGCTGCAGCCCATCAGCACAGTCAGATGTGTTTGGTATTAGGGAAGAAGTGTCCCAAAGGGCATTGTAGATTAATCTTGTTCCAAAGATATTAGTTAATAATGTCCTCTAGAAGTGCAAAAAAAAAAAAAATCAAAGGTTATATAGTTTGATGCATTAGGAAATGCTATGCTGAAAGAAATGAAATCTTATACCTAGAGCTGAAGTCTACTTCAGTCATAGCCAAGTTTTTGTCAGATGGGTCCTCAAAATTTAGCTGTTAGTGGAGATGTTACTGCCTGCAGCTGTTTGCTTTGCCCTCTTGCTGTTGATTAATGTCCTTGTAATAAGAGGTAGCAGTATGGGACATGTGTGACCCATTTGCAACCCAGTGTTTAACTTTCCAATAAAACCAGTTTCTGGTGAGTTTGTTGACAAGACCTTCTTGTTTCAGATGTGTGCTGTCCTCTGTTATGACAAGAATAGTAATCTGTAGCTGCAGGACTGAGCCAGCACTGAGAAACAATTACTGCTACAAGCACTAAGCCACATGCACTGAGCTTCAGGAATCTTAATTTGGGATCAGCATGATTTGACACACACCTGTGTAAACTGAAAACATCTTTCAGAACACTCAAATCTTGCTATAGTGTCATATATTACATTAATTTACGCAAAAATATGTGAGATCTATGTCATTCAAGTTATACCAACAAAAGACTTATTATCCACTAATTTTTATATGTAACAATATAAGCAAAACAAATATATAGAAACCATGTCTGCTGTGGTATTCTTTCCGGTTTTTGGCCACAACAGTTTTTGACATCGGATCTCTTTCCTCTGTTTTGCATCTTCTCTTCCTGTTTTTTAAATTGTGGAACTTGTGGAATCTACTTTAATTTTAAGATAGCAATTGTTTCTGTTCTTGACTTTTAAATGTATCTGTCTTGTATTTCCTGAGTGAGGAGGAAGAGTATGTGCAGGCTTCAATATTTGGAAAGTGACAGACTCCAGAACTATTGATTATTATAGAGAAGATTTAGATCAGAAACACTTCCAAGACATTTAGTGTGGCCATTGCTATTGTTCTCGTAATACTTTTTATGTCTACAAGTAACACATAATAGGAGAAGTTACTTATTTGTAGCTTTCAGATACATTTCAGATTCTTTTGTTCATGTATAATTGTGAGTAAATTATAATGGTGTCTGTTGAAAAGAACAACCGTACATCTAATTCGTTTTCCAGAAAAGAATACCCACCTCAGCTTCAGAAAGTGGAGGCAGACCACATTAGATTACCACGGTCTCAAGGAGTGGGTAAGTTATCTTTAGAGTTCTCATTTCTTATAAGCAGAATAATTTTTTTAAGACCTGATTTGGGTGGTTATGGGGCCAAATCTACTTACAGCCTTAGATCGTGTTATTCTAGTTTTGTACAAGTTTTTGTGTGAAGGGTTGGTTTTGCCCGTCTTGGCAGATTTCTGCAACTAATTCAGTCGTGTAATAACTTTAAATTAAGCTTCAGTTATTTTAAAAGCAACAGAAATAGGGAAAATTTAGGATCATAAAATTGGTGATGTAACAGATCCCTGGAGTTAACTAGTCTGAGCCTAAATCCCCAGCTTGTTTATGAATTATTTATAAGGAATTTCTGTAGCAGTGTTAGTACAAGAAAGATGCAATTGTAGTAGGTAGCACTTGGTATGAAGTGTATTCATACACTGAGGGAATTAATAAAAGAACCAGCATCAGCTCTGTACCTCAGCTGGAACATGCTCTTACATTGTTGTTAGGGAACGCTGATGGAGGTGCACTAGAAAAAAACATAGTTTGGTTTCAGGTGTGGAGATTGTGAAATTGGAAAAGAAAACACCCTGTGTTTTGTTAAGCTTTGTTAGTATAGATACAGTCTGTAAACCTGCTGTTCAGCTACGTAGTCACCTGTACTGGCAAGTTGTTCTTTTGTGCCATTTTAGGTTAATGTTAAGTAGATCTTCATCAGTACTATTCTAAAGTAAGTTAACTTAGGGAAAAAACCCACTTATTATTAATTCTTTTTTGAAAACGATCAGTTCTTTAGTTTTGAGGTGTCTTCTCGTAGTGGGATGTTTGTAAGACCATCAGTATGTATATTGAAAAAGTATATTAAAAAAAACACAGTCTTAAAAAAAAAGTTTCAATATGGAGACTGCAATTAAAGGAATATAAATAGCACTTTTACATGAAACCAGTTAAGACACTCTTGTTATAACACATTGCATTTCTTAAAGTGCACAGAGAGCGATTTAATTAATGAGTTTCTACGTTTCTATACTATTTCAGTATTTAAATTAATGTCCTAGTATAAACCAGGGTGTATGGCAGTGTAGTTCACTACAGTCGTGTCTTATGTTGGAGGAGTAAATCTGTTGGTTGACACTTGGCAGTGTTCCCAGGTGGCCAAAAAGCCCAATGGCACCTTGGCCTGTGTCAGCAACAGTGTGGCCAGCAGGAGCAGGGCAGGGATTGTGCCCCTGTACTCAGCACTGGGGAGTCCACAGCTCGAGTGCTGTGTCCAGTGTTGGGCCCCTCGTTTGGAAAGGACATGAACGTGTCCAGAGAAAGGCAGCGGAGCTGGTGAAGGGTCTGGAGCACAAGTTTTACAATGAGTAAAACTTGAGTACTTGAGGGGGCTGGGGGCATTTAGCCTGGAGGAAAGGAGGCTCAGGGGAGACCTTATTGCTCTCTAGAACAACCTGAAAACATGCTGTAACCAAGCAGGCAAGGCTCAGTCTCTTCTTCCATGTCTTAGGTAGAAGGATGAGAGGTAAAAGCCTTATGTTGTGCCAGGGGAGGTTCAGATTAGAAAGCAGAAGAAATCTTTTCACTGGAAGAGTGTTCAGGCATTGGAGTAAGTTGCCCGTGGTGGTGATGGGGTCATCGTCTCTGGAAGTGTTCAGGAGGCTTCTGGATGTGGCACCTGGGGATATGGTTGAGAGGTGATTATGGTGGGGCCAGGTTAATTGTTGGACTGGATGATGTTGAAAATCTCTTCAAACCTTGATGCTTACGTGAAATCCCAATTACACAGAACATTTGCAATTACATTAAATGCATTCACCAGTAGTTCTGTAGTAAAGATTTTTATTAATATAATCTAGCATCCCTTCCTATTTTTGGCAGCAGACCCTCCACTTGATTTGCAGTGAGGTTAGCATAGATTTGCAAATCCAAAGCCTCTTGCAAAGATAAAAGATAAAAATTGTCAGTGAGATACCCTGCAATGGTATTACTAGAACTACATTTTTGCAGTTACTTTGGGGAAATTTTTTTTCATTGTTACTAATTCAGCAAATCTTGAGATACTTGAAACTGTGTAGTTTTTTTCGAGGTTTAAAAATGTGTTTATGTTTAGTTCAATTTAGTGTATGTAAAAAATTAAATTGATCATAGTTATAACAATATATGAGTGGATATTTCTTGTTAATGGTTTTGCATCTTTTCCCTCCATAGACAGTGTAATGGAGAATACAGACGAGTCCGAATCAGAATCTGAGATTAAGAGAAAGGTGCGACAGAAAGGTCACTGCAATTCATATCAGTCAGACTTGAGTCTATCTTCTGCTACAAAAAAATGTTTAACTCAGTCAAAGGTGGGTTATATTTTAAAAATATGTAAACTCTTGCTAAACTGTAAAAGTTGTTGTTTTAAAAACAGCCATTCAGGAGTAAAACAGGTCAGGGTTTTAAAAATCCTTAGGGTTTGGAGGAAGATTTACATAATAAAAAGTTGCAGTGATAGAGATATTTAAGCGCTAATATTGCTTCTAGCTGTGAAATACTTCTTTTCTGATTTGAACAGACAGAAGTTGCACTGAAAAGAAAAAGAATCTGTGATGTAATTGAACAGCTGACTGATCAGTCAGAGATTTTAATTTACTGAAATAGAGGAACAATATTTTGTTCTTTGACAGATTTTTTTTTTCAGTGTCATGATTATTTGTACTCAGAACAGTAAAGATAAAAGTAGTGCAAAGGTGCAGATACTTTTTATTAAGTTGCTCACTTTTTCAATGAGAGTAGTTCATTAATTATCCAAATGTCATTCTCTGGTCTACATGCAGCCAACCAGGATGTTTTGTCAGGAACTTGTTGGAATATCAGATGTAAGATACTTTAGAAACTGCTGTAAGGCTTTCTGTAATTCTTTTCAGCTTCCCAGGCTACTGTAGAAGTTTCATTAGGCCCACATACAGGCCACAGTGACTATCAAAGCAAAACTTCCTGTAAGGAGATCTTGGTTAAAAAAAAATTAATTATACATCTATGATTTAAAGCAAAACTTCCTGTAAGGAGATCTTGGTTTTAAAAAAAATTAATTATACATCTATGATTTTTATATATATGCTTAGCTTTTCTTTGAAACACCTGATACTGGTCTTTGGCATTTCCATTGCTTATTTAGTTAATTAGTATGATGTTAATAAGAAAACTGGTTTAAAATGTTTGGCATGTTGTTGAAGTAGAGAGGTGCAATTACTCTATACTTAAGATCCTCCAGGTATCTCTGGGTGACTTTTCTTGAATATTTGTAATGTCTGATTGAAATTCTTCAGTGTGATAAGCAGTATCTTTCTAAGAACTACACCCTGTAACAGCACTGAGGCACAACACTGCTTTTCATGTCACTTGCTTTTTCACCCCACAACTCAGATTTTATGGGTCTGATATATTTTATACACTTGAGGGATTTTGCTTCTGTTTCTCTATGGTCTGTGTAGCTTTGTTAAATTGCAGAAAATTTGTAAAAATAGCGTGTTCTTACTGTATGATTTTTGTCTTTAAATTTGGGGTTTGAAATTACTTTTTACACCTGTGGAAGTGCTCTTTTAGAGGCATGGTCATGGCTGAGAGTGGGGAAAGGTGTAATTGTGAAAGCTGTGTTTTGAAAGTAGATTAAACTTTTAAACTTTTTGGTGGGATGTAGGTATTTGTTGCCTTCAGTAGTTCACAGTACAGTGGTTCTGCCATTTGAGTTCAGTGCTCTAGGAGACAAGAACATTAAATTTTCATCTCTAGAAATGTCCTGTATTTACTCTGGTACTATTATATGTTAGTATTGAATCCCTCAGATATAGAAGTCCAAGATCTACATTTGTATATACAAAATATATTTGCAATTGTAAATGTGAGAAAAACAAAAGACATCTGTCTTTGCAGTGATAGGATAGGTTTTTCCTTGTAGCCCCTGCTTGCTTTTTGAAAGTTTGAAGAACTCTTATTCATCAAGTCCTATTTTTTTCACTGACATTTGACTCTAGAGCAGTATATGTACTTTGCTTTTTCTTCATCTCCCTCGAGGAATGAATTTTCCTGCATGCCTTGCTGGGCTGTTAGAAGATACCTAGGAAGGACAAATAAATTTGACCAACAAGGTTTCTTCAAATCCTCTCCAGCAGTGCTTCCTGGATCCTTAGATTGCTTTATTTTTGTCCCATGGAACTGTTTTTACAGAAATTGTGTAACTATTTTTCTGATATATGTGTCTGAACAGTGTGCAAGGTTTCATTTATGCAAAATACGGACAGTCCAACATTAATGGCTTTTAAAAATTTCCACAAATGACATTTGTTCCTTTTAGAACATTTCTGATTTTCTTAACTTAAATAAAAAACTGTGTTTTAAAGTTTACTTTCTCTGCTTACTGTAATAGCTAATGTAATGTTGTCAATTTCCACTAGATATTATGAAATTTTTTTTCATCAAAAGGGTTTTCAGTCATTAGAAGGGGATGCCCAGGGATGTGGTTGAGTCACCATCCCCGGAGATATTTAAAAGACATGAAGTTGTGGCACCTGGGGATATGGTTTAGTGATGACTTGACCGTTGTGTTAATGGTTGGACTTGATGATATTAAAGGTCTTTGCCAGCCTAAGTGACTGTATGATTCATTCTGAAGAGAAATTAAATGCGAGATCTGGAAATTGTGTCTTTCTGCTTACAGTTACTGACTGTGTGTTTGTTTCTCCTTTAGCTCTTGGATCAGATTGATTATTCTACTGAATGCCCAAATTGTGGGAGGGCAAATGAAAATCAGACCAAATGCCGACATTGTGAAAGTGCTTCTCTAAAGGATTTGCAAAGAGTCTCCAGACAAACTGTGACATTAAGTGAATCTGTGGGACCTTTATCGCGTTCTTCAATACATCAGAATTCAGCAGGGCAAAAATCTTCAGGTACAGGGTTCAGCACTAAGAAGTTTTATAGTTCTGCTGTTGGAAAAGTTCCAGAAGATATTCTGTTGAGTAATGAGGTTGTAGGACATTCTATGTTACGACAGAATGGAAAAGTTGGTCTTATAACTGGAACAAAAAATCCTAAAATTACAGGAACCTTAAGACAGAGGAGTACAAGACCGTCTGAACTAAATGATCCAAGTAAGTACCTTTTTATGAATTCAGCCATTAGTTGGAAATCCAGAATATTGTATAGTGAGGGAACTGTTTGTGGAGGCTTACATAACTGATGTTGCATGGAATTTTTTTATGTGTGTTCTTGGGGAAGAGGGACAGAACTTTTAACAATTTCCTTTTCATATGCAGAGGTACTCTTCAAGACAGATGAACATTGCAGAAAACGAAAACTATTTTGTGGCTTTTTTCTTTTCTTTGTTTGTTTTAAAAATATTTACATTTGGGTTATTGGAAAAAACAGTGCAGTAGCAGAATTCTGTCATTCGTTCTCCCCAGAGGAAAGACAGTATTTGATTTTTATTTTGTGCTCTCTCTCCTCTTTTCTTCTGAGATATTAATCTATTTAAATTTCATAATTTGTAAAATGTTAATTTCTGTACTTTCTCTGTGTAAAGTCAATAAGCAGAAAGGATGGAGTAAAGGAGATTATGTTTCTGGTTTTGTGCTTAGTTTATTAGATCACGTTGTCCTACTGGTTTGAATGATTTCAGTCAAAATTTCCCTTGTCAGTTTTTAGGTTGTATTGCTTACTATTAATTCTTGACTGAACCAAGAAAAGTTCACTTCTATCTAGAGGTAGATTAATGATACTCATTTTTTGTATAGTTACTTATAAGGAATCAAAAACAAGGCAGAGAGTGCTTGCAACCAGATTCCAGATAAACTTAGTAAAAGCATAAGATAATGATACATGTGGACTTCTTTTGTCACTGCAGGGCAATTACATAATTTGCTTATAAAGTATTACTTGTAAAGAAATTTCTGTTACTGAAAAATAGAGTGGTTGAGAATGTAATATCTTGTGTTTAGTTGTTTTGTCTAGTGATGAGGAGGAGAAGGAGAATAGCGGCAGCACTAGGAGCATGGAAAACATTTCACCTCATCCTGCAGATTCAGCCCGCTCCTGCCTATCTCCTTCTACAGGAAAGGTGGAAGCAATATTAAAGGAAAACAGTTGTGGAATAGAACAGAGAATAGGTAGTATAACAACAGTACAGAAATTGCCATCACACTATCAAGAAAAGCCAAGAATGAAAAAAGAAATTTCTGTTACAGAAAAATGTAGTGGTTGAGAATGTAATATTTTCTGTTTAGTTGTTTTGTCTAGTGATGATGATGAGGACGAGAATAGTGGCAGCACTAGGAGCATGGAAAGCATTTCACCTCGTCCTGCAGATTCAGCCCGCTCCTCCCCAGCTCCTTCTACAGGCAAGGTGGAAGCAGCATTAAAGGAGAACAGTTGTGGAATAGAACAGAGAATAGGTAGTATAACAACAGATACAGAAATTGCAGTCACACTACCAAGAAAAGCAAGAATGAAAGATCAGGTACTATTTAATGCTTTGTTTAAAGAAAACAGAATCAAATAATAAATGGATTATGTAAAGGCTTGTTTTGCATTGTGATAAGTTGACTATATTTGATTGTTTTTCTTATTCAGCAGCTCATCAAGTGGTCTCTCTGCATGCTTAATAATTGAAACATAAGAAAATGTGTTCATGACATTTTTACAAGCATTCATAATGATTTGAATTATGCTGTTAACATAAATGCTTCTGTGTTGAAAGTTTACTCTTTGAGACTGGACAGGGATTCTCTGTGAAGCTCAAGGTCTTAGTTTGCAGCAGAGCGTCAGTACCAGCTGTTGGCTGTTGAGGTTAACTTTATGAAGTTAAACATGAAAAGAGTTACTAGGATCAATAATGTCCTTTTAAAATTAAAATGCTTTGCCAGCTGTCCCTGTTAATGGCATTTATTTTAGAACTTTCATGGTGAGGCTTGCGTTTTTTAGTTGAGTATTGCTGTAAGAATTGGATAAGCAAAGACAAAAAAGTACTCCATGAGTACACCTTAACTGTGGCCAAAAGGGGCAGTTTTCATGCCACTGTGTTAAAAGCCATCTCAATAGTGAGCCATTTAGAGGAATAAGTTCCATGTGGCAATTGGTAATGGAATAATAGTGCTGATTAAAGCAAATCTTGAGTCATTTGTCCAGTTTCACTATTGTGAGTTTGATTCAACAAGAGAATCCCATCAGATTTCCAATTCTTTAATGAGTTAGAATGCTAAAATACTGTTGCCAAAATCTTGCTATGGTGAGATTCAGAAGCCAACATTCTAGTGTTGAAGTTGATGAAATTATGGATGTTTATAGTATGTTGTATAATTAGTCACCACTATCAATATGAAGCTGTGAACCTCCAGCCTACAATAAAGCTGCGAGGCTCAAAGCTTGAATTATAAATAGTTTTTGAACTAAGTTATTCTGGCCGTATGTGCTGAATTAATTGAAAGCATTGCATTGTGAAGGCACTGGTGTCTGACTTCTGAAACTCTCCCAAATGTTTTTTTGTATATCCATATGTTCCTGTTCACTAGTCTTTATAAACCAGTTGTAATACTGTATGTTGGATTATTTTAGAGTCCAAACTTACTTTTGAAAATGGGGGAAATTAAAAAAAACAACTTAAAATGTAACACACATTTTGCATTCATTTAATGAACCTACCAAGATTTGGAGATATCACAGCAGTTTCCTTATATATATAGAAAAAGCTTTATTCAACTGTCTTTCTCTCAAAATATTAATTTGTTATTGAAGAGGCTACTTGAATGTAGCATCACTTCAGACTTTGCTGTTTCATTGTTTGTCTGTGATTTTTGAGCTTTTAATAATATTTAGCCAGTCCAGCAGACAAAAAGGAAAAGCTTTTTTCAACAAGAGGCCTGGGAAAACATTTTAATTACGGGGATTTAGAATCCCTACCTTTTCCATTGTATCAAATGAAGGAAGCATCCAAAAGTATCCAAGACAAGATAGGCTGGTGATTCAGGACTTTGAAACAATTTTCGAGATTTAGTCTTAATAGAAACACTGAATCCCTTAGAATGTTTTTCTGTGGGAATTTAATTGCATTTTGTAACCAAAAAGAATGTTTATTCATGGACAGCGCATAAATGCCAAAGGAAAGACTAGTGTACAGAAAATCCTTCAACAAAACAGAGCAATATAAGCAATACAGCAAGTAAATATATTTATCTGCTGGTTATCAGCTGGCTTTATTTCATTTTAATAAGGTTTTTTTTGTTTGTCTTTTGGGTTTTTTTAAAGACTGTTCTGTTGGTTAACAGGATAGTTCATTGAGATTACAGCTTCAGTTAGCATTTAGAGACTTTTCTTGAAGTGAGGCCAGACACCACATGGCCTTCTTTCAATGTTTAGTCTTCTGACCTTGGAATCTATCCTAAAAACATCTTAGTAGTTCTATAGAGATGCCTTAAGGGAGTTTGATTTGGCTTATTTATTTATGTTTCTTGAAGACTGTACTCTGCTAGTGTGGTGGTGCAATGTACTTCAAGAATTGGTCACCAAAAGCTTGGATTAACAAAAAATGAACGAAAAAATTAAACTACCAGCATTGTGGTGGTTTTACTGCGTTAGTGCTTTCTTTGTCTAAATAAAATGTGTTTAAAATAACTGTTTTGCTAGATTGCATAGTGTTTCCAAAAGATAAAAATAAATTTGTTTTGGCAGTTTCTAAGCACTATTTGTGACTTGGAAATATCAGTAAATTGTCTACAAGCTTACCTTTTATTTTCTTCTTGAATGTAACAATATTAACCTCCTCGGGATTTTAGGAATTACCTACTTTCTGTACATGTTATATACATGCAGGCAGATGCTCTAGTAAGTAATCCTGTTGACCAACAGAAAAGCAGCTGAAAATTTCCTCATTAATTTTAACAAGCTTGGTTTAATAATGAACCTTGGTGGGACATTTTGAGACCTTGAAAATTACTTTTCAGTTTGGGAACATTGTGTCGAACACTCCAGTGAAACGTCGCAAAGTTATTTCTCAAGAGATGGTAACGGAGGCAGTACCTCTAAGTTACCCAACTCCCTGTGAAAGTGTCATTCTGAACTGCCGGAGCATACGAATAGGAATGCTGCGCAGAATGGTCGTGGAGCCTGTGATTGTAAGTAACCTTCCTCTTTCACTGCTCTCTTTTCAGGTTCTGATGGATATTGTGGTTTTGTATTTGAACAGCATAATGTGTTGTCTTTGTGGTGGGCATCAGTAAGTTTGTCTCTAATTTCAGAGGCTGTGACTTCCAAAGAACCTCAATTTACTGCTGCGTTCTAACACATGCAGTCTAGCTCCTGTTCTTAATGGAAATGTGCTGCAGCACTCTCAAAAATCTTGTTTGCATGCTGGGGGAAGGTTATGGGCAAGCATGCATTTGTTTAAAAAATTGAAAAAAAATATACAAGAAAGTTGATATTGATAGGTATAAGGAAGAATTGTCTTAGAGGCAAATAATTTTACTTCTACAGAATTTATTTTTTTGTTAGACTTGTAAGTTACGTGGAGTTTTCAAGGAGACCTTGAATAGTTAGTTGTGTGCAGTCAGCCACATAGGATGCATACTTCTTGCTGGAGTAACGACAGGAACAGCAGGGAGAAAGAACATTATTCTTTCCACCTCTCCACAAAACACTATTGTGTGATTTGCCTAAATGCTGATAGATTACATTTTCTTTTGAAGAAATAGAATTTGTGTATTTTTCAGAGTATTGTAAAAGTTTTTGGAAACTGAGTACTTCAGAGAGATCTAATTTTAAACAGTATGACTGAAAGAGACTAGAATAGCAAAGAATGTGCTTGCCTGAAGTTGTGCTAAAATGTACATATTGTTTTTTCTTAAAACTTGCTTTTTAAATATTTTAAAATGCTTATTACTTAAATAATAAGTCCATTGAAATGTATTTGATACCAATTTAAAGGCTTTCAGTCCGTTAAAATTTGAAGAGGATGTGAAATCTTAAAATTGTGTTGTCTTTCAGTTTTGTCTGGATTATATCAAAATACGCCTTGAGAATCAGGAAGGTGAGTATATTTTTCTTTTATGTTAGTACTCAATATATTTATTTTGAATGAAGTAACTCTGTCAAAGCTATTAACAAGTGAATCATAATTAAATATTCATTTGCATTTTATCATTTATGTAATAAATTATACTGGGTATCTGTAGACAGGTAAGAGAAAAGAAAATGAAAAGTATAAATTTGACCTGAACTGCCTGGTGAATAAAAACCAAAATGTTTTTGCATTATCTCTGCCTTCTGCTATCAGAAAATGCACAGTTTGTGACATGCATGCAGCTGCGTTATTAGATCTGCTTCATCTGATCTGATTCTGCTTGATGTAATCATTCATTTGAAGATCTCTCGATAATGTGGTGATGATTGGCAAAGGATTTCTGCCCTTTAACAAAAGTGATTAATAAAAATAAAAAGCAATAGTAATCCTCCTATAAAATGTTAGATTTTTGAAACTTTATTAGTCCTTTTATTTCAGTTGTGTTAAGTAGACAGAAAAATCCACAGCAGTGTCTTAGACCTTTCCTGTCTAGATTTCTTTTGATAATTTTGTCTCTAGCCTAAAAGTTGTCTGTTGCCTGTCACTGAAAGAAATAGTGACATAGTTTGGAAAGCTTGAGTTACAACTCCTGCTCTATTTCCTTTCTTTTCTTCTGTAGGGTTTTATTCTGGGCCTGGAAAGCTTTCTTACCTTTTGTTAATCTTAGATTGCATACTTAAGATCTGTTCCTGTTGAATTCTGCTCTTGTTATATGGAAAAGAGAACTCTTGTAATTATTACATGCAGAAAGGCGTCTCACAACCTGTAAAGATAAATGTAGCCTTTGGTTAGTCAAGTATTTAAGTTTGTTGTATCTAAAATACAGATGTGAGTTTTCATGCTTTAAATGCATTTTTTAAAAACAAAACACTGAAAAGCTTAGTATAATTTGTAGAAAATAGTTATTAAGTTTTAGTTAAAACATCTGTGTGGTGAAATGATTTCCATGGCACCTGATTCATCAATGGCATAA
>VWZN01019702.1:72834-95150 GCA_013396955.1 Regulus satrapa | reverse complement strand
CTCTGTGCTCTGATGATGGTTTCCTAACCTGGAGTTAGGTGCTAACTATACAAGGGAGCCCAAACTGAGATGGCTTGATCTCAAATCCTGGTGTTGAACTTGTGAATCAAGTCAGGCAAACTATATCCATTTTTATTAATCATCTAAGCTGATTTTATTGCTCAGTTTTTGAACAAGATGTGATTTATCTCAATACCAACTTTTATTTTTCAGAAATCTTGTCAGCAATAAGTCACATTAGTATATGACCTACTTCTTATGCTAAGGTCTTTTCAAAGGTATTGAGTAAGACTAATTCCCAAGTTTGTCCCTGTGGAACTCCACTGGTGACCTCTTTCCTAAGTGTTACCTTAACATCTCTTTTGAAATATTCTCAAATGCAGCTGTTCTCCTTTTTTTTCCCACTCGCTACTTCAGTGCCCTATATACTGTTCTTATAGAAATCCTAGTTTCCTTTTATAGGTAATATATCCTCCAGTGACACTATAACCAATACTTTTTATTTTTGTCATTGTTTGAATGTATTACCTAGCACATTCCTAGGAAGATTTCAAGTTTTGCAGGCTTGAATTATTTATTTTTTATTTATTTCCACAGTTTACTATTTTTTTTCCATCAGAATCTGTTCTGAAGTCTTGTACAATAGTAGTAAGACCAGTGAGTCTGTAGCTGTCTGTATTTGCTTCTTGTACAGGTATATCTAGAACATTTGTAGTTTTTTTTTTTTCTTCTGATGCTGTTATCCACTAAATATGTGACTAAATATGTAGAGGTCATTGAGAGTGAATTTATAGTTAATCTTTTTATGTAACAAACTGTGAAATATTTCTAAGCTGCTGCTCCCAGGAGAGCTGATCCTTCATTCTGCCCTTCCTACCAGTGTGTTCCCAAGCTGCCTTTTCCCTTTTACCAACACAGGTCTTCATATAACTGACTGCACAGTGAACTGATGGAAGAAATTACTCCAGTGAAAAAATAATAAGTTAGAGACTACCGTTTTCACAGCGTGATCCACTGTGTGTATGGTTGTATTTGGTGTTATGAAAGGAACCTGCTAGGGATAGGAATAGATGGTTATTTTAGAGAGCATATTAGTGCCTGTTTTCGTAGCACTACCA
Source organism: Regulus satrapa (assembly GCA_013396955.1). Taxonomy (NCBI): domain Eukaryota; kingdom Metazoa; phylum Chordata; class Aves; order Passeriformes; family Regulidae; genus Regulus; species Regulus satrapa. Next base: position 94,032 of record VWZN01019702.1, on the reverse strand, counting down.
ATTTTGACTGTTATAAAGGCTCCATGGAACTATGGGGAAATTTCATAATGGGTTTTAGTCTAGGTGTTTCAAATTTTTTTAGGCATTTCACACAATAAGAAATAGTTTCTGTTGTGCTACTTAGAAGAAGCTTTTCACTTCTGTTCATATGCATGAATAAATTATTATATGTTAGCTGTTTCACAGTTACTGTGAGCAGTCTTCATGAAATCTGATGTATTTAAAATGGATTTGGTCTTCAGTGATGACACAGTATATGATGTTTAAATATCCCGCTGTCTGTGATTGATACAGATGGATTGCACAAAATCAGACTAAACTATAGTGAAGACTCAGCTGATGGCAGTAAACTAAATGAAGATGAGCTTATAGATTTTTCTGAAGACCAAGATAACCAGGTAAAGAATTTAACATATTTATTTAGGAAACGTGAACTGTTGTGTTCTATTTTGAATGGACATTTAAAAGCGGTGTACAGGTTGTGAATATGCATTGTCTAAAGCTACTTACCTTTACAAGTATCAAGTCCAAAGCACTGGTTACCTACAAAAATCTGCAGGATAGCTGACAGAGAGGATTATACATTTGTTCATTTAACTGTTTAATAGAAAACTGCTCCTGCACTTAATTTTGTGAGTCTTTTGTGTAATGACAATACTACACAGTGATTTCAGTGGGAACATTGAAAGTCAATACTCATCTGTCTTTTGTCTCCCCCACTCCATGTTCATCTACTAAACCCAAGAACAAGTTGCCCTTCTTTCAGCTGCATTTCCTGGGTATAACCAGACACATTTATAAGTATGTGCTACTCTATTGTTTTGCTTCATTGGTGCTTCTCCTGACCAGATTTACACAGCATGGATTCATAATCAAATACTGTTGTTGTTCATATTGGAAAACATGTAGATTATACAGCTGTGGAAAGACTGAATATTACGATGTCCCTGACTGGCTCAGTGCTGGGTATGAGGACATTATTCCATAGCTCTGTTGCTTCTACAAGTGTAAGTTCAATGTGAGCAGGCCAGAAGTTTCATATTTACTCTTCCTAATTGGCCTTTCTGCACATGGCCTTCTACCATGTCATTCATTCCAGGTGTATGACCTTTTCTGGACCTTGGAGTCCAGAACAAAGTATGATTTTTCAGTCTGCAGCTATCTGTAATGACTTCCAAGTAGCTATGTGTACCTGTACACACATATAAAAGTACCAGTGGATGTTGAAACCTAAATGTGTTTTCAGCTTGAGTTAGTCCACCTCTCCTGTCATGCCACCTGTGCAGACAGTCTCAGTTTTGCCTAGTGGAACTGCCTGTCTGTTTTGTAGTAGTTCGTTTCCAGAAGATGGAGAACAAGTAGTATTTCAGTATCATAAGTAGCATTTGCAGTTTTTCCAGTCTGATATATATGGCATGAAGGCAAGGAAGCAAGCACATGGTTGGGTTGCCCCTTGAGAAAAGGAACAAATTCCTTAGTTGCCATTTAGCTTAGAACTTAATTCAGGCTGAAGCTGTCACTGATACTTTCTAGAATGCACAAAGCAAGTGTAGAAATGACCATGACAAGCTAAGGTGGACCAGCCTTTTCATCTGCCAGAAAAGGAGTTTAGGCTGCAACAAAAACGAGGAGTAGCTAGGCAGTAGTTTCTAATATGACAACATATTCATGGCATAGCTTGAGGATTTCAGTTCCAGGATCCTGTGTGTTAATGAAATGTACACAATGCACACAAAAACGTTAATCGTGCTGGTGCAGGGATTCTCATTTTTGGAAAGCACCTCTTTCCCTCTAATGCAGTGATCTGTGGTAGTGACATCGAACTCAGTGGAAGGGTAAGAAACTGTGGACCAGTGGAATCCTTTTAGATAGAACAACTTAGTGCTTTTGTTCATAAAACTTTCCTATCATTTATAGCAATCAGTACTGAAATCAAAAGCCCAGAGGATATTTGCAGGCTTGTTGGTATGACTGTTTTTGCAGTCCATAATCCTGTGTATCATGGTGGTTCAATTTTCCTTGCCATAAGAATCAAGTTGTCGCATTTTGAAGCAGAAATAGAATGTTATGGCTGAGCTTGTTGCAGATCTTGTCTCATTTCACCTAGAAGAAAACATGCATGAAACTGCCAAGCAAGTTTTAGTATTCACTGGCAAAGAAAAATATTGATAATTTAGATTATAACCAAATAATGGAGATAAACCTTTTCTAAGCCAACAGTGTTTTGAAAATGTTGGTTGAATTTTTCTAGTTTCACAGTCCTTAAATAAATAGCAGCATTCGATCCATGTTGTTCTAGCATGAATTTCATAAATCATGTGACTTAAAGTTGGTCAACTTAACAGTGAATCATTTCAGATTTAAGCTATCAGTTCATTATTAAACTTATTTTTTTTAATGAAAATGGTACGTGTAACAATAATTTCCTTTGCATTTATTTGAAAAAAAAAACAATATTAGCTTTTAAACACCTGTAACCACATTGCTTCTGTAGGAAGACAGTAGTGATGATGGTGGCCTTGTAGATGATAACTGTAGTTCAGAAATGGGACAGTGGTACCTGAAGCCAACTATCTGCAAACAGTAAGTATTAAAACAGTTAAAATGGAAATTTCATTGAAGTTTATGAATTATAAAAGACAGTGATTATGAGAAATAGTCATATCTGAATCTTCAAATACTTTAATCAGCATGCTGTTAGGGTTTGAGAGGGAACTTTATACTTAATATTAAAATCTTCAGTGCGCAGGAAATTTATTGAATGAAAATACTAGTTTTTGTTAAGCCTGTGTGCTGCATCAGGCAAATGAAGATTGTTTCTTACAATGAAGTTGTTCTTTGGTATTTTGCACTTCAGTTCCCAAAAAAACAAGGTACAGAAGCATGTTCAATGTATCCTATACTGAAAAGCACATTATTGTTTTTAAATTAAATAATTAAATTAATAGTAAAGAAATTTATTATCACTACTCAAATTAGTAAAGGAAAATAGGGATAATTTTTAACTTCCCCCTTTTCTTACCTAAATGTGTTGTAGCTGTTTGTCTTTATTGTCTCTTGTTGTTTCTCTAGTAAAATTGTTCTATACTTTTAAAAAAAAATATCTGTTCTGGATTTGAAAACTTTTATTTTAAAATATTTGATACCCAGGAATAATTTCTTAGTAAATATTGACTGCATTTCTTTGCATTATGGTGTGACAGACACAGGATTCAAAATGCAGAAATATTGTTACTAATAGTGCTGTCTTGACAGTTTCCTTCGTAGTTTTTTCATAATTTAACTATTTTTGTATTTCATTTCTTCTGAATACAAGCTTTGCTAGAAAGGTGAAAACTTTAACAGTATACTCAGTACATTCATAGGAGGCAGAATAGAATTACAGATTATAGATGTTATGGAATATATGACTTAATAAGTTTCCAAGGAAAAGTCCAGCTGTGTTTTGTGTTTTAAGAATATTTATGAGCTTCTGATTATAGCTTGTCTAAATTTGTCCCATTTTGATGACAGATTATCTGTACATAATACTTTCCAGCAGACAGTATTTTAATCCAATGTGAAATTTCATAGCATCTTTGATGCTTGAGTATCAAAAGTCATTAAGGGCACTTAATTAGTTTACTATTAGCATATTTTAAAAACACTTCTATATAAAATAGAAAATTACCTTGAAAAGGTTGTCACTTCTTCCCCCTGCAAAGTAGTACATTTTTTAGAAGAGCATTTGAAAGGTCATATAATGCTTTTTTAAAGAGCAATACCGATATAAATACTTTTATCAGAAACAAAAAGAAATACAAGGAAACATTATTCAAGTGATTATATGCTTATGCCTAAAAAATGGCATACATGTAAATCAGTTTATAAATGCAAACACACCTATTCATAAATGCATGCAGATATTTTGTCTGAATTTACTAGTTTGAAGTTTCTTTGAATAATATTTTGAATGTGTATGTGTTACTGTTAGATAATAAAAAGCAGAGATTTGTGACAAGTAATTGCATTTATTTATCCCTCAAAATACATACTACATATAATGCTGAAATTCTGAACTCTGGTATGAGTTAGCTTTGTATAAATCCAACTTTCACAGAAGGTGGATGATAAAATTGCTGTGCTTGTGGCTTCTGAAAAGGCAGTGTGCTTTAGATTGAGTGATAGGATACCAGCGTCTGTAGTGTGCAGGAGAGGACTTGAGCAACTTGGTTCTTCTAGAGAATACTTGGTTATAGGTACATTATTTTTTAAAGTCTTCCAAATAGAGTTGGTGGGTGTTTTGTATATAGCTACTAGCTAGATTTCGGATTCAGGCAGGGATCATACTTGAACGTACTTTCCTAATATCTTCTAGTTTGCTGTGGAGTGTCCCATCATTCTCAGGCTGCTACTCCAGCAGGACGTTTGTGGACTCCGTGCCTTACTTTCCCTTGCCAGTGTCCCAGATAGCTTGTGCACCGAAAATAGGCACCTGAAGGTGTTTTAAGCAGCTGTAACAAATTGTCTGACAGTACTGTGTTTTCTAAGTACATTCCTACGTGTGCTTAGTGTTTGGTTAAATATAAAGATAACTTGTCATTCAGCCATCCCAATTAGATGGTTACAGCAGTGCTGGCCAAACTTTGGAGTATTGATCTAGTTTTGTTAAGGCCACCCCCACAAACTACTTCTGTGTAATGTTCCTGTTTTTCAAGCTGCTGTAAAGTACTGTGGTACTTAAAACTTGTGTGTTCTCTGTTAGGCCCTGCATTTTGCTTATGGACTCACTGAGAGGCCCGTCCCGGTCAAATGTTGTGAAAACGCTAAGGGAGTAAGTTTCCTATCTGGTGCTTGGGGTTCTTTAGTTTGGTTTGAGTTGGGTTGTTTGTTTTTTAGTTTGGTTTTGGATTTGGGATTTTGTTTGTTTGCTTTTAATTATTCAGGGAATTAAAATATTTAAATTCGCATGGTTTTTTTTATTGTAGATATTTAGAGGTGGAATGGGAAGTCAGGAAAGGCAGCAAAAGAAGCTTTTCCAAAGATGTCATGAAAGGTTCCAACCCAAAAGTGCCACAGCAGAACAATTTCAGTGATTGTGGAGTGTACATCCTCCAGTATGTGGAGAGCTTTTTTGAGGTATGTATGTTCTTGAAGCTATTGTTGATTCCTGCAGCAATCAGATATAAGCTGTGAAAATTACTACAATTTTAAAAAAGCTCCTACTGTAGCTCAGTACCTATTAATGAGATTGTGTTATAAACTAATTTCTACATAAACACAGAGTAACTCTTTTGAAAATAAACTATTCTTTTTAGTTGTACATAAAGAAAGGAAATCATAAGCCATAAAGTGTTCTGAGAGAATCTAAAGAAAACACATTTAGAGTCCTCCTTTCAGTTCTTCTGCTGTGTACCCTTTAAAATCATCCAGTAAGAACTTGAGTACAAAATCTAAACTACAAAAAGCTTGATAATTTTCCCTTGAGAACTGTGACTGAATAAAATCAGAAATGTGACACAGGTAGGGGGTTTATGTTTCTTCAGGGGGTATTTTTAACTTGTAAGAAAACATGTTAGTGAAATCATTACGGCTAAATGCCAAATCTTCTTTCCATTGAAAGAATTGTTTGAAGGCTTACTTACTTGCAAGCTGACTTGCTCTTCAAGTTACAGCTTCTTTCACAAGTGGAGACATTAGCACTTTCTGGTCTAGATTTGGAGGAGAAATGATGGTCAAGTGAGATGTTGCCTGCATGGGACAGTAACTTTTTAGAATCCCTGGTGCTTTAGAGCATTGTTTGAAACTCTCCTGTAGCTAACCCTTTTCTGGAGAAGCTGGCAGCTTATCCATTCTTCAGCCCTCCCTCCATACATTCATACATTGCACAAGAAGAGTAGGGCTGTAGCAGAACACATTCGTGCAGATGGAAGGAAAAAGCTTTGCTTTACCAGTGAGTTCCTGAGAGCTTAATAACCATAACCAGGTGCCTCTTGATTTGTTCACTGGGGGTACAAGGAGCAACCAAGTTTTATTAATCTTAGCCCGTGCCTTTTTGCAGATTGATTGTTGGATTTTGTCAGGCTGAATCCCTTGTCCTGCCTAGTCCAGCAGTGTGCGTGCAGCAGCTTTGTCTGCCAGAGAATAGGCACAACACATACATGTGTCAGAGAGCAAATCACAGGATATTCTCAGAAGGAACTCCAGTGAGCAGGGAGAGCCTGAGCCGGCGGCACAGTACTAGGCTGTCTTGAAGTCACTCAGTGAACAATTTCAGCTGCTTTGTATTTGGAAAATTGCTCCCAGTCTCATTTTGCACCAGCTCTACAAACTTGATGCGGGAGCAGGTGCTTCATCTGTTCAGGCGCATCTTTTTGTTCTTTGTGGATTTCTTTTAAGTGCCGAAGTCACGCCGTGCATCCCTGAAGCCGAGAGTGGCTCGTCGGGGTGGGTGCGCCGTGAGGAGGAGCGAGGAGCGGGGCCGTGACGGGCGGGCCGTGCCCTGAGGGGCCGCCAGGGGCCGCTGCGGGAGGGGCCGCGCTCGCTGGTGGGGCCGCCGTGAGGAGGAGCTCCCGCAGGGCCCCGCTGGTGGAAACTGGAGCGCGGGAAGGGAGACCCTCCTTGGGAGACAGGGTTAGGGTGGAACTGCACGGTATTACTGAACAGGAGTGGATAATGCTTCATGATAGTAATTGTCGTAATTATTCGGATGAATGATACCTAGCAAAAAAACCCAGAATGTATAAAGTATAAAAAGCATTGGTGGTAGGCAGGGGCTTTGTTTTCTAGGGTGAAATCTAAATGTGTCTTGCCTAGTTGGTCGTGATTCTAGAGGTTATTTATAAGAAGAGGAATGTTTTGGATTCCTGATCAATTCTAGATTTTTATGCTAGTGATTCTTAAAAAATTTCCTCTATCTTTGCAGTGGTTTTCTCTTTCACTTGCTTTTTTTTTTTTTGTTTTTAATTAGAAGAGTTTTACATGTTTATGTAGACAAATGCTTAGTCTGAAAGATGTAGTTCACAGTAGATTGTTCAGACATTCTTGTAATCAAGACTGTGATCTGGATGGATTTCAGTCTGTAACATACTGAAGCTTGATTGATTTTACCATAATTATATGTGTACAAAACACAGAAATTGTAGGAATTTAGTTCCATGCTCATGGAATAAAGTGAGGAAGAATGTACTTTTTCTAACTATAGTTTCCCTTTAGTCATTTAGGTTACAACTCTACTATAATATCCAAATGGCCTTTTTTTTTTTTTNTTTTCAGAATCCCATTTTGAGTTTTGAGCTACCAATGAACTTAACAGACTGGTTTCCACGCCCAAGAATGAAAACCAAAAGAGAAGAAATACGAAAAATAATCCTGACACTCCAGGAACAGCAGAACAAGGACAAGAAGGGACAGAAAGACCCAAATTCAATTTTGCAGGAAAAGACAGAACAACTTAGCAACAACAGCTCAGACTGAATGTTGTATCTGTTGCATGTTAGCTCCACAATCAAAACTGAAACCTACATTTTTGTCTGCCCAGACTAAAGATTTGGCGTGTTCTCTGCTCAGAGTTACTTGGGAATGTTTAATGCCTGTATAAATGTGTGTCATAAAATGGTTTAATTCCCACAAAGGTGTGTATTAAGTGAGTCTGTACATATGTTAATGAGGCCAACTTTTTCAGCATTTGTAATTACTTTTTTTCCACTTGATAGGGAGCTTTTGTTATGTATTTCTGTTAATAGAACTTAAATAGCAACTTCTAAACATAAAGGAAATAAAGAAAATATAGGATAAAATTGTTACCTTTTTCTTTTTCAGTTAAGTTTTAATGTTACATGCTTAAGTAACACATAGGGAATGATTTGGTAGTGAGATAATGAATTCATATTTTGACCCTATTTAGTTGCCCTTTACAAGATTATTCTGCTTGCGCTACAAACAATAATATGGGTAAGTGTCTCAATGTACCATGGCCTCCGGGAGGGTGATTCCCATCCTCCCACTATCTAAGTGTAGGCAGTGTCATAGTTCATAGGACTGCTTCAGATTTGGGGGTTTAGAAAGTATGCATTGCAACTACAATTCCACCCTTGCTTTAGTGGGACAGGCTAGGGAAAGGGGGGATAGTGCTCTTTGACCAGAGGTAACTCTTCAAACAGTATTATAAAAGTGGTTTCAATGAAGTGATCTTGCGTGGCTCTATTAAATCATATTTTGTGGATCCCAATTGTTGTACAGGTGTATTTTGAGACTTTCTTCATTATAAAATTGTATTTTGGTAAGTGTACTTGGAATAGCAGATTGCCCACATTACATTTTCTATGTTACAATTCTGAATGTTACATTCATATGTGCTTTATCTAAGTAATGAACATTTAAAAAGAAAAAAAAAGTGTATGATTACTATTTTTTCTAATATCCATGCAAAAAACCAAAATACCAGTGTTCATTGCTTGCTTGTTTGTTCTTGGCTTTACGTAGCATCAGATAATGTAGGGACTTGCTTGGATATTTCCAGTGTATTTTGATTTTACAACGATCTAAATTTTAATTGTTGCTTAAACTGCAAATGTAGCCTTTTATCCCTATTCTAGAAAGGCTTTGGCATTGAAGTGAGGAAAGCAAGAAAAGATTTGTGAAAGGATATATATCTCCATTTCTCTACTAATACAAATATCTTTGAAGGGAACCAGAAAGTGTCACTTCCCAGGAAGGAATTTGTGGGAGTAGAGGGGGATCTTCTATCTCTCCTTGCAGATAATATTTTCTCTCCTGATTTTTTAGTGGGTGTATCATTTACCCTTCCCTTCTCCCAAAGACAAGCAGCAGAGCGTTCTTTAGCTGTACTCTGGGCCCCTTGAGATTTTATTTTTGTACACAACATCAGACCTAACCCAGTGCTTCATGGCCTCCATGAGTTTTCATTCTCACTAAACCCTGAAAATACGGCTGCTAATGATGTTACTTCCAGGGCATTCCTGCACAGAGGACTCTCTGTGGCACCCTCTGTTTGCAGGGGGTTTCTCTCACCAAGGCACAGTGGTTGCACATACAGCAATACAACTGTGGGCTGCTAATCTTTTGTACAGATAACCTGTGGGATTTAGGGGAGTTGTTCATTCCCTGGGTTCTCTCGCATAAACCCTGGGCCCCGTGGAGATTATGTAAGCACCACGTATGTGTGTTCTGTTAGAGATGACTCCTGCAGTTTTCTTGTTGAAAGAATGTGGGGGCAATTTCCTGGACTACCAATTAAATATGTAATGTGCATAACTCTGAGTTCAGTTTCCTCCTTCAAATTTTTATCCAGTATTCTTGCAATTGGTGGGAAAAAATAGGGATAAAATAGTTCCAGATTGTGGAAATGCAGGGTCTTGTGTATCTGGCTTTAGTGCAGCTGACATATTGGAATAGTAGTTTATACAACAGAGGGAAGGAAAATAATTTCTTTGAAACAGAGGAAAGACAATTGCAGAAAGAATGTATACCTTCCTAGTCTAGGCTTTCTCAATGGTATGTTTTAATTATATGGAAAATATCCACATTTCATTGATATGGCAGTTTTCCTTTTTCTAATATTTGTGATGCAGGTTCATATTTTCATGCTGTAGAACTATTTGGTTCTCTTACTGGGAATGGCCTGGTGCTTCCTCCTTTTCCTTTCTCTTTCCTGTCTTCCCCTTCATCCTCCCTCCCTTTTACCCTTTTTCAAAGCTGTGAAGAAAGTGTTGGATTTACTATCATTCAATGTTAAAGGTCTCAAGATCTTCAGTCACATACAGCAAGCTAATATACATGTTAAATATAGGAAACTTATTTTTTTAATAAAATGTGACATTAATAGAAAAAAACCCTACAGAATTAAGAATGAGTTATTTAAGACCTTCCTGACTTGGTTTAACAACCTCACTACTGCATGTGCTTGGTAAGTGTTTTTTATTAACATGATGGTGGGCAATGCTGCGATGTTTTGCAATCTTAAAAAGTTTTACCAGTGTAATTTCTGAATCAGATTTATTCAGTAGAAACTAGTAGGGTGGGGACTAGATAAGTGTATTTAATAATTACATGACAACACATACACTCTGTGGAAAGTATATGTTGTATATTTCCTTATACTACGATTCAGGATTACAAGGATTACTTTAAGAGTAGCCTGACTGCATTCTGCAGCGTAAGGGATCAGATGGCCACCTAATTAGATGTATCTGTTTGTATTGTTTTTCAGGTTGGGTAGAATAACAGTTAAGAATTCTTATTAAGGTTTTAGATTACTAAGCATAAAAAATGCATGTACTTGGGGTGCACATTTGCAGGATAGCTGCAAAAGGAGGAGACATCTAAGTAGTCCCTTGTGAATTTCTATTTTTCCTGCTGAGAAACTGAGCACACTCTTTAAAGACCAGAGACTTCAAACAAAATTTATTTTTGAGATTATACTACATTCTTGTCTTGAAAGAATCTGACTTCCAAAACATTCCTTAAAAAAGGAGTGAAAAATCAAGTGAGCTTTACAACAAGATTAAGAAACTATGCTGTTGATACTTTTTTTTTTTCATGTCTTGCACAGCAAAGGAGTAAAGCAGAACATGCATGATTTTTACTTTCTAATTAATATAGTTAAGTTAGTCCTTAAGTTAGTAGTTCATTTTTTCACTCTGATTTTTAAATAGAATGTGTTCCTGGTTACTGGTTAAAGCTTTACATTGATAATGTGACACTTGTATTTTAGCATATGAACAGAAGTAGGTATAAAGATGCTTGCTCATTTCAGTCTGGATTCTTGGGAATGATAAAAGGTACTGGAGTCTGATGAAAGGTTTTATTTTTATTTTGGTACAACACTTTTTATAAGTCTTTCTTCAGTGCTGCATAGTCACTACCCCTAAAGAGAACTTCTGCAGTGTGTTGAGGTCATAAAGTGCCTTCCCCCAGTTTTTTGACTTCCCATCTAATCCAAAGGGAGCTGATGTTACAACCACAGCTTTGAAACAGTAAGAGTGAGGACACAGCCATTTTATTTACCTTTCACCACCATATTTTTGAAGTAAATCCCTTCTGCTTAACTCAATAGTGCCTGCTCAAAGATGTGATGAAAGATGTCTGTTTTCTAGGCTCCAGTCTGGTTGAGAGAGGATATAATCCAGAAGGTGATTGTTCTCTCAGTTGTGGTTTGGAAGGTGATTGTTCTCTCAGTTGTGGTCTGTTGTAGTTTTCTGACGGTTTGATTTTGCTTGTTTTTAACAAATTTGCATTTGGAGTTGTGCAACCCTGTGGTTACAAAAGGAAACTTGGTAATGCACACCATTCCTTAGGGATTCCTTGCTCAGTTTTGAGAGTAATTGCTAGCCACGACCTACATTCAAACAGCCAGCCTGTTTCTTTGCTTGTTTATATTTTTCCCATTTGTTTGTTTTTCCTTAGTTGTTTTTTTTTCTTGTTTTGTTTTTGTTTAATTCCTGTGAGACTCACAGTTGATGTACCTGGGGGAGAGTAAGCAATGCTATTTGCAATGCATGATGCTTAAAAAGACAGATAAGCTACCTTCATACATGAATATATATATATATATGAACAGAAGATTATCTGGATTTAAAAGTATCCAGTTTCTAGTAAATGAGACAGACTTGACTTACCTGCCTTTTTATTTTTTTTTTTTTTATTTAATCTTCCCTTCTTTCTTAGTTGTTAATGCTTATTAGTCCTTATGTATCTCTCTAGATTTCTTTGGAGTGTTGTCTTTACCCAAACAATCATCAGGTAAGTAATTCAGCAGTGGCAGGAAGGACATCTGTTGCAATTTTTCAAATAAAATATTCTTGTGAATCTGCACCAAGAGGCCTGAATGTACTGTATAAGTAGATGGTTTATTTTAATAGAATAGTTAAATCCACCTCGTACATCTGACCATTTGCACAGTGTCATAGTTTTAGATGATACTTAAAAGTTCCATTTTCAGGACCACGTTCTCTTCTCCTGTGAGCTGACTGGATAAGGGTAATGGGAACCAGCTGAATTTGATTCAGCTGAGTAGTTATTCCCCATAAGCTGTGAGGATCCACTTAGAGGAAAAGCATCATGCTCTGGCCAGCCTGCGCTTCCTGCCAGCAGTCTATGTAGATTTTGGCCTAAACACCAGAGATTAAAACATGTTAGATTTCCTCATTGGCGTACCTTAGGGAAATTTATCAACTCTGTACACAAAACTGTATCTGTTTAAACATATTTCTAAGTTTAGGAACTTCATTTACTTTTGTACATACACTGATGTCAACTAAATATACTATAACTAAAGATACCAAATCCTCTCACAGCAGTTGTTTGCAAACTGTTAGCAAAGCTCTACCCCATTGTCCTCCAGATGTAACTGTTTAAAACAAGCTCTGTGACAATGCCTGTTTACGTTAGGCTTCTCCTTCCTAACTTAAATTTTGAAAAACTAGCCTGTTTCCCATATCTTTACGTGTATGTAGGAAATGCAGTGTAAGAAATAGCCTGGACAGGGACATTATTATACACTGGACCAAACCTATGACATTAATTATAAAAACTCACAGGAAATACTTTGCTTGGAAGTTGGAGTTTCTAGGATTGAAAGATGTAGGATCATAGAATGGTTTGGGTTGGAAGGCACTTTAAAGATCATCTAGTTCCATCTGGCTGCTGTAGACAAGGACACCTTCCACTACCCCAGCTCAGAGACCCATCCAACCTGGCCTTGATGAATGCACTGTTTATGTAGCAGACTGAAAACAGTAATTATTTTAGTTCTAGAGAACTTAATATTTGCATCTTCAGGCCAGGAAATTTATTTCATAATATACATCAGTATGCCAGATAGGGTGTCAATTCTGTAATACAAAAAATCGGGCTAATCCCAAAATAGCACTATTAAAAGATGGTACATTTCTCACAGAAAATGGTACTAAATAGATCATAAATTGTACTGGAATGCAAACAAATGGAGTATGTTTTTTACTTAAATGTACATCAGTCCTGAAACTTAAACCGCTTTGTAAACAATATTGTAATAGTTACAAAAGGGCATTGAAAGGCCGTGAGAAGTTGCACAGCTCCCTCCCATCCTATAAAACCACTGAAATGTCTAGACTTCAAACAAAACTTGACTGCAAATGAATGTTTAGGTTCCAGAATCAAGGAGACATTTTAAAGCAAATATCTATAACAATGTGTTGAATATGTTTGCATGGACAGCTTATGATGCAATATTTAATTAAGAAGTCATATAGATTTTAATTTTTTTTTCCTTCTGTGGAAGCCAGGTCTTTATTTTGCAAGGACAGTGTTCTGTGAATTAATTTATTAGCTCATTTTTAGCTCTACACCTTACTGTACAGTCTTTTTGTAAAGTTTTTCATTTTACCCTCTATTTTTCTCCATCTTTCATACATGGTTAATGAATTTAAATGCAGTATAGGTAGCCTGACTTCTAATTTGCTTTCTCACTTGCATCCCTGTGTCTTGTTTGTCTGTGTAAAGCAAGTAAGTTTGTGGAGTCAGTAAGTGGGAGTTCCCTATTTCATAGGGACACTTGAATTCAAATAGTTTCTTTAAATCCTTTTCAGCCCAGTTAGATGCTAGGTGGGGTGAACTTGGCTTTGCTCTTATTTTGTCCAGTTGGAGTTGCTCCATATCATTATATCCGTATTGCAGGTTGAGTGCTGGAGTTCAGGGAAAGACATTAAAAGCATTTTAGTTTAACCATGCTTAACTACTCTAAACTGCTGAAATTCGCACTTCAGCTACTCTCACTTGAGAGCATTGAAAAGTAAACTTAAAAAGATGTTTGCTGTTTATTTAGCTACTTGAGAGATACCAGTTTTGTGGTTAGGAGAACTGTTTGCCTGGACTGAAATTCTGAAACCAGTGTTGAAGTGAGTGTTAAATTCTGTCTTCCAGTTTCTTGTTCTGTTCTTTACACAGCGAAGTGCTTTCAATTGTACTTGTACAGACCTGTTGGAATGCTCTGGGTTTGGAAATCCCAGCAAATCTAACCCTAAACATCTCAAATTGGGCACCTGAAAATAAGAATGTAGCTAATGACAGCTGGAAAAGATTTGTAAGTAACTTGCCAAATGGATCATTTTCCTGTAGCAATAGGTCATGTGCTTGTGTTTGAAAAACATTATTTGGATGATTTAAAAAAGATACCTTTTATTACAATTCTGTTGAACAATACAAATAATATAGCTCATAGTTGTCTTTCCTGTGAAATTTTAAGTTGCCTAAACACTGACTTAGCATTTGTTGCAAGAAATGATAACTGCAGAAACTGTGATCACATAGAAGTTCATACATGCATGTGGACTAAGACTCCTTATACAATTCAAAATTTTTTGAATGCTTCCTACCTTCTTAGTGCTTATGTGTCTTGCTTAATGTGTGTTTTGCATTGTGCACACTTTGGTTTTTCTGGCTTCCATTGTCAGTATATGATGGTAACTCCTAGAACTAATGCCACAGTTCTCTTTTTTGTTACTATAAGCAGTCATAGTGTGTTGTCCTTTTCTTGCTTACCTACATGAAAACATGAGGGGAGAACTTTTTATCCGGTGTTTTTTACAGATTTTACCCAAGCATCACTCGTCCCTTGCTGTTTTCCCTCCTTCCAAATGCCAGATGAGATCCCTTGTGTTCTGGTTCTTCTCTCAATGTCTTGGCTCTTACATCTGTTTATCCTTTATCGTGTCTCTAAGCTCACATCTTCACTCTACACACCAGAAACACAGCCACTGCTATCTTTTTCCCTCTGTGATCCTGTGTTGCCAACTTCATCAGCAGAGAAGCTGGGGAAGTATGAGTTGGATGAACAGTGAGATGTATTAGGGGCTGAATATCTGAACCTGGAGGTGGTGATCCATGGTACAGTATCTAGTTGGAGGCTGGTAACAAACTGACCAGAGGCAGTGGACACAAACCAAAACAGAAGAGGTTTTCTCTGAGCATCAGGAGATGCAGAGACTTTTTTTACCATGAAGGTGACCATGCACTGGCATGGATTGCCCCAAGAGGCTGTGGAATCTCCATCCTTGGAGATACTCAAAAGCTGTGTGGGACATGTTCCTGGGCAGCTGGCTCTAAGGGTCCCTGCTTGAGCAGATAACCTCCAGAGGTCCCTTCTGACCTCAGCTGCTCTGTTATTCTGCCAGTTTGCTCTGAGCTCCTGTACTTGCTGTGACAAACGGGGCTGATGCTGCAAAGGTAACGGAGTGCTGCGCTTCCAGGTGTGCAGTTCTGAGAATGAATCTACAGGGGTCAAGGCCAGACCACATCTGATGCTCATCAGAAGTTCACAGCTTCACTGTTGCATTTGGTTGTATTTCAAGACTGTTGTCAAATGGCACAGCTTTTTTTTTTTTTTTTTTTTTTTTGTTTTAAAGATGTGTGAAAATGGGCAATTTTTTTTTTTTTTTTTTTTTTTTGTGTGTGTGTGTAGGAAACTCAACTTGCTTGCCAAATTTAAAACTATGCTACAAGTCTCTGGGCAATTATATTAGAAATTACAATCCATGCTACTGTTTTTTAACAATGCAAGCAGAAGTATTTTAGCTAGCATTCAATTTGCAGCAAATACCTAATTTGGAAAACTTTAAACTGGGCAGACAAAGGTTAGAGAAGGTATTATAAGCAACTGAAAGCAAAAATGCAGCAGTTTTTGGTGCCTGCTCTTTTTTTTCTGGCATAATTTGAGTAGTAGTGCAATTCTTAGATCTGCTTGTGATCAGATAGGTGATCCAGATTATTAGCACATTTAGTTACTGAGTCAGAACTGGACAGTTTGGCACTCTCTGGGCCAAATAAGCATGCCAGGAGAGGACGTCATGCTACAGTGAGTGTTTAACTTCACTGAGAAGTTTGCCTTATCTTGCACTTAAAAGTCCTACCTAAATTCCAGGTGGAATTTAAGTGTGGGTGTAAAACCCAGCTCAAGCACTGCTCACTAGCAGGAAAGCACTCAGGGTGAGGTTTAAGATAATCTAGTCATCCCACATATGGGAAGGGTTATGGGGAAGCAACTTAAGTCTGTCTGTGCTTTTGGTAGTGTTTAAATGCATGTGTAACTGCGCTGCAAAGGAGTAAGACAGAGCTGAAACAATGTGCAGCTTTGGCAGCCTATTTTTCTGGTGAAAGAGTATTATTCCTTCATACAGTAATCAGTGGTCCCACAGCAAGCTTGTTAAGTGGTTTGCCCAGATGGATAGCAACAACAGAGTTCACATCTTTGAGAGTGGATTTATTCAACAAGCAATTTAAATTAAACTCTCTCTGTTCTGTATAATAACTCCACAGTGATAAGTGAAGGCTAGACAGGAGGGAGGTGCCTGGAAGAGCTTTGCATTCCTATCTTAGCAGCATTAGTTATCTTCCTTTCCAGCATTTTTCTCATGTATATATATTTTTTTTCTTGCTTCTTACACCAACCTGAAGCGTAGGAGAGCTACAGCTGGAACCCTATATTTTGTGAATTAGGTTATTGCCAGACCTCCTCTGGTCCCTGCCCAAAGGTGTGTTAGTATTTCAAGGGGAATACTTATTCCTCTTAAACTTTTCTTTCCCAAGACTAGCTCAAAAACTACAGCTAAAAATGCCTAAAATGAACAGTCTGAAATGGGGTAAAAAAAAAATGTTTAACAGGACATAATTGTTCATGAACACACTAGGTGAATGGCTGCTTTTACAGAAATATTTGCAAATTAGTTGATAACCCCACAGAAATCCCTTTGCTAAGAAGTGCGAGAAGCTCTCAGTACCATGATTTCAGGAGTGAATCCATACTCAAGTTCACTTAACTGCAGGTGAGCAGCCCCTCTCCATGAAGGAAGGACAGCCCTATTCCTGACATCTACAGGTTACCTATTTACTAGAGGCTACTTTTGTTTTTCAGACGAGCCTGAGTGGTTATTGTATTGGCAACTGCTGTTCATCACCTAAAAGGAATTCCATGTAGGTGATCACAGAGTGCACTGAGAGGGAGTGGGGGCAGGAAGCTAAAATTAACCACAGCCAACTCTGTGGTAATTGTTACTGCGTGTTATCTGTGTGGCTTTTCCTGGGTTCTCTTTCCTACACTAGAGCTCCTCCCTGTCCTCCAGATGATGTATCTAAACCGGTGGGGCCCATTCTCCTTTTAAATATGCATGAGACTTGGCCCGTGATATCTTTGCCAAAGAGAAGCTCCAGCAGAAACAAAAGAAAATTCTTTCCCCAGAGACATGGGGCGTGTTGTACCAGGAATGGAATCCATCTGTCTTCAGATACTGGGATGAGTCCAGGAATATCTTCAGCTACCCCGGGGTACTGTAATCTCATTTTCCTGTCCTCACCATTTGGGTTTATAGAATGAATTCACTCACAAAAGTAAAACAAAAAGCAGCAGAGTTCAGAAGGATTGCAAGTTCACAAGTCAGGGATTCCCCTTCCCTCCTTTCATGCTATTATTTATGCAAGCCTCGTTCTCTGGAGCTACCCACAATTCAAAATAATCTATTTGCTTAATTGAATTATCTTTTAAGGAGAGGAAATTGAAAAATGAGGCCAGTCCAAGAGACTTAGTCAAAAAACAGCTTCAGAAACCAGTCACACATTGCTAGGGGTGAAAATGCAAAACCCTTGATCTTTCTAAATTAACATGTCAAATAAAAAAAGCCCCAAAAAACTACACACAAACTGAAATGAAACAGGAAGACTTTAAATAGGAACTCTTACCTTAAAACATAATGTCTAATTTTTTTTGTGACTAGTAGGAAGCTGTTGAAATACAGAAGGCTTGTGGAAAAGTTAGCATATTAAAAAAAAATTCAGGTGTAGTCAAAAGAGATGTCCATGTAAGCTCTGCAGGAAAGAGAGAAAAAAAGGGAACATTTCCCTACTGTCAAAATTGGAGAATTATGTATGTGCACATAACATTAAGGAAAAGGGAACAGATAAAATAGGACTTACACATTTATTTCCAGTAAATAATTTACATGATAAGGAAATGAATGGTGCTTATCTAGAGTAAGCCTGCTTAGAAAGAAACCAAAGATTGATCCTGGAAGGAACGTCATCTACTACTGCTAAAATCCCAGCAAATTTTCTTGTTCTTTCTCTGAATATAAGCTGCTCAACCTTGAGCCAAGTTAGAAAGGTTCTTTTGCAAACATAAGAGCAAGCTATTCTTCATCCAGACAAATAATAGATAAATTGTTCTGGCAGCTTCAATAGCCACATTTGCAAACTCTGCATGGTTAATTTCAAAACCGTTCTACAACCAGTGACTTTAGTTTTTATCAGAAACTGATTGTAAAACTATAAAATAATTTTTGGGGAGTATCTAAGTGCTAAACCAGCTGTTAGGAAATGCCAAGAGTTGCTACTGGCAAGCTGTGAGGTATTTTACCGTGACCACATTACACAGATAGTGTCATTACATCACACTCGTGTACACTTGGAGCATGCCAACAAAATTGTGTAAAGCAAATGAACTTCTGGGCTCACATTAAGACATCACCTGTGACTTAAGTCACTGTCCATGGGCATTTCTACAGGCAGAACTTTACCCATTACATGGGTTGTGTAGAAGAGTTGTGGATATGTAATCCACAGGGAAAGCCAGCTAGTATCAACATGATTCAAACACAAGCATTCCACCTGGAGAGATGCATGCAGTAAAGACTTGAAATCAATGTAAAACCAGATTTTTTGCATTTAATTTTTCATCGTAAAGTTTGGGGAGAGAAACTGAGCAGTCATGATCCACTTTAGATCAACCATCTCAGGAGTGAAATTTTTTATGCAAGTGTGAGAGCCTTTACCTTTTCCTATTTATATTGAATAGTCTGGAATTTGATCCACTGAGTTATACACAAGAATTCACTGTCATTGAAATTTAAGTAGGACACTGTATAATGTTCTTTGACATGAAAACATATGTAATATCCTCTCAGGATTTTCTCAGAAATCACCTGGCGTCCTTTACCAATCCATGCTTTCAAACTACCATTCATCGAGGCCAGGCTGGATGGGGCTTTGAGCAACCTGGTCAAGCAGGTGTCCCTGCCCGTGGCAGTGAGGCTGGAATTAGATGACCTTTAAGGTCCCTTCCAACCCAAATAATTTTTTGAGTCTGTGAACAAAATCCTAATATCAGGGTTTTCTGAGAAATCATCTAGGATCTTTTACCAGCTCATTCTTCCAAATTGCCATTCAACAGCTCTCAGTGTGGTCGTTCCTACAATAACACATCTTTAAAAAAAACATATGGCAACTTTAATGACAAAAGCTGTTTACTATTCCTAACAGCCTGGATTCATAATAAAATGTTCAATTTTAATATAAGGGTGAATGAAGATGCCTTGGACATTTGGAGTGCTGTCAATTCTTTGCAGCAGGGCTGTAAGAGGTGCATGTCAAAATGTCATGCTGCCTTGTACTGTTGATCTTTCTGCCTTTGGAATGCTTGTGGAAATCCTGGTAGGCCATCCAGAACACGGAGTTTGCACATTTAAGCTGGTTCTATTATAGCTCTGGCTCCTCACGGGAGACCCTCTTGCCATGGTGTGTACAGTGTGAGCCTGCCCTGAGTTCCAGCAGCGCTGCCACTTGTGAGTGGAGGCTTCTCCACTGCTCTTTGTCCCTCGCCTGGTGCTCCGAGGCGTGGGAGGAACAGGGCGATGCTAAAGGCACTCTGCCCTCCCTCCCAGCCTCCGGCTGCATCTGCTCCTTGTACAGCTGTTAAACAAAGATGGCTTGGCAGCCCCAACCCATCCGCACTGATCCTGATGTTCTGAAAGGTCTCGGTTAGACTGAAATTGCAGAGGTTCGTGAAATTTTCCTAGGAACGAAACTGGAAATGCTCCTTACATACAGGCAATGGGTACAGTAAAACATGTTTTGCCTTGTTTTCTCTTTCCACTTCCCCCCTTCTTTTCTTAGGTTGAAGTTCTTGCACTCCAATTTCACTTGAGAGTCTTCCTGTATTTTCCCTGAAGATTCACAGAACAGATGTTGCTGTGTCTTGGGTTATTTTTAAATTTCCCAGGGAGAAAAGAGGGGAGAAAGTAGAGACAAGCTTCTTTTGATGAGGGAGAGGCACATCAGAGGGTGAGATAGTGCTCAGCACTGCTTGGATTGTTTACACTGAAAGTATTTTGTTGATCATTTCCTGACATTGTATCCTGTTTTGCTAACAGAGGTGGTTTTAGCCAGTCACCAAATTCACATTTCCATTTACTTGTCCATTCATTTTTTTTCCCCCCCAGCTAACAATTATCCTTATCTCTCTTTCACAAATAAAAGTAAGGCTGAATGTACAAAGTACTGCCCTGGAAGGTAATGCCAAAGACAAGCTTCCGTGCTCTGGAAGTTATACAATATTTTGATTGTCCAAATTGTTAAATATTCTAAATTATGTCAAGTGAAGATGCAACCATCAAATTCACCTTGCCCCTTTGAAGGCCATGTGGAATGTTTTGAAAACCAAAACAAGTTCACAGCACATTTCAGGAGTTGTAGGAATGTTAATCTGGACCCAGGATTGAGCTCCACCCGTGCTCTGCCCAGGATGCAGGATTACTCATGCACCTAATTTTCCTTCCATGTGTACATCTACCCTGATCCTTGACAGAACCCCCTGAGTTTCCCTAGGTTCCCCCTAGACAAGCCCCTGGGATTTCTCTTTGTCCTCTAAAAGAGGCCAAGGCATTGCAATGACTGTCACATCTACAGGGGCAGCTACGGCTGGAAGAAATTAATGTAAATTATTTATTAGCTAGTGGCTGTTCCCACAATGTCCCTGGTGTTGTTCGAACAGTCAAAAAAGGGTGCAGTGAAACAAACCCTGCTTAAAGAAAGGTAGCTAGGGCTGCAAAGTAAAGGAAAACACAAGATTTTGAAGTACGAACTGATTTGTTCCCTTTGTCAGCAAAGTAAGCAGGAACGGCCCATCAGGTGGAGAACAAGGAGGCTTCGCACGTACAGTCGGGGTCACTGAGCAGCTCAGGGAGTATTGTGTGGTGAGAAGCACAGTGCTGTGGGAAAGCTGACAAACCAGCTGGCCACGCCAGGAATGACTCTTGGTAAAGCCAGGGGGACAGGGAGGCGACGCAGAGCTGCCGCACGGGAGGGCTGGCTGTGAGTGGCACCCGCCGTGTGACACCCTGGCTGGGCATGATGCAATGCCGCGCTGCTGCTGGGCCGCTCTCCGCCGGTCGCAGC